>CM024761.1:89158416-89618211 GCA_014218235.1 Colocasia esculenta
GTGACCCCCGCACCGTCGCGTCTCTAGTCGCGACCCCGCGATCTGACGCGACAAGGACCGAGATCTCTGGCCTCCATAACCACATCCTATTTATCCTCCCATGCACTTTGACTTGGTCGAAGAGGTTTATCCCGACCCCTTGAGCACTTTTTCGGCCCTAGGGACTCTCCTAAGCTCCCCTAAGTACTCTACATCCGATTTTGATAGAGATTTATCCCCCATTTTTAATTTCCACATCTTTTTGAGGAAATAATACCCAATTTTCTCACTCCAAGCTCTATATAAGGAAGGCCCCTCCTCATGAACGAGGAGAGCCTCATGATCACCCCGAAGGGCTGCCAAAATTTCCTCTGAACAAGCCTTAGCCACGCAGCCACTCATTCCACTCATTTCCCTTCATAGTCCACTCCTCACAATCCACTCATTTCACCTTCAATGGAGCAAGGAACGTGAAGAGGGCGACTTCAGCAATCTCCTGGACCTTTTGCACATCATCAGAGCTGCATCCACGCCAGGAAGTCGCCCTAATGGGGCTCATCATCTCCCCTCTCCCTCTTTCTTGTTTCTACATGCATTTTTATGTTCTTTTAAAATAGAGCACATCTATCATCCACCCACGTTTTCCCACACCCATAGGGGTTTAAAACCACCCCAGGTGCGTTCCCACCATGATCCCCCGTCTCATTTCGTCTTTTAGAATAGATGCTACACTTTACATGTTCTAATAGGGTCTTTTCTTTGTGTTTTCTTTTGATTGGCAGGCAAGCAAACAAGGTCTACGAGAAGCTCTGGTACTCTGGCCGGCTGGAGGACTAGAAGAAGGTCACAACACCAATTCTCCCGCATTCAGAGAACGCGACGGCTTCGGGTGACGCGACAAAGACGCGTCGATTCCCACTGACGCGATAACAGAGACGCGGCGGCCATGACGACCGCGACACCAGGTCAGTCTTCCTGTTCTCTTCCTTTTTCCTAGTTTAAGTTAGCCATTGTCTTTTCTACATCATTGGGCAACTTATCTAGGTGGCGATCACTTTCCTATTTTCCATGCCATCATATTTGATATCCATGTCCGTGTCGAGGGGAAGCACAATCCCTGTGATTACACCTATCTGGGTGTTCCTCTCACCACCGGTCGTACTTCAGTTTCCCATTATAAGCACATAATGGATAAAGTGAATAATACTCTAGCCTCTTGGAAGTCGAAAATGCTTTCTCAAGCTATACGGGTTACCATGATTAACTCAGTCCTTTGTTCTATTACCATTTACACTACTTCTGCTTCTTGCTTGCCTAAGTCTATTCTCCAGTACATTGAGCGGACCTGTGCCTCCTTTTTCTGGAATGGGGCGGATGGACATAAGCGTAGGCACTGGATCTCTTGGGAGAGTATCAAGCGGCCGAAGTAGGAAGGGGGCCTTGGTGTTAGAAGCATGTGGCATGTTCAAGTTTCTCTCATGGCCAAGCTGATTTGGAATGCCATGAATGGTCAGTCTCTGTGGTCTAGGTATGCTAGAAGTAGATTCCTCACATCTCCTTTCTCTGAAGTTACTAAGGCTTTTCCCACTGGTATTTCTAAAGGTGTGTTCAATGCGGCCAGGACCCTTATCCTGCAGAATAGTAGATGGGTCCTTGGTGATGGAAAGGACATCGACATTCTTCGTCATATGTGGGTCGGTAGTGCTCCACTCATCGACTCCCTTCCCACCCCTACTCGACAACCCTTCGTTTCTGTTAAAGAAGTGGTTGACCATGATGATCATCCGCTTAGGAGGTTTGATGATATCCGCCTTGTGTTGGATAATATTCACCTGTCTGAAGCCCCTAATATGTGTGTTTAGACTTCTGAAGCTGATGGCATCTTCTCTACCAGATCCGCCTTCCAGGTCTTTAGGCCGAAGGGTGTTCATCGCCCTACCCTGCTTAAAATTTGGCATCATGCGTTTAACCCCAGAGCTTCTATGTTTGGCTGGCGGATTTTGCATCGCGTAGTTCCCACAGATGATCGCATTTCTGATTGTGGTATCCCATTAGCTTCCTCATGCTCCTATTGTAAGATCCCATCGATTGAAGACCTTGATCATCTATTCCTTACTGGGGAACTCCCGACTTTGCTGTGGCACTGGGCGAGTCCTCTTATTCATGGTAACATTATGGGTCATCATATCACTACTACCTTATGGAAGATTATCTCTGTGTCTAACTGCAAATCCGCCTCTGGGTTTATTGCCATCTATGTTGTTTTTTAACTGTTGTGGGAAATATGGAAATTCAGATGTGCAAGGCGCTTTGATTCGAGAACTAAACCATTGAAGAGTATCATTTCTGACATTACCTTTGTGTCAATGTGGCCATCCAAGGGATTATTTTCAAGAAGGAAAGCTCCCAGGATCAACTTAGTATTCTCTAGAATTTTAGCTTTAAACCCAATGTCAAATTGAAAGAGCCTAAGATTGTCAGGTGGAGTTCTCTTCAACATGGTTTTAGTCTTAATGTCGACAGTGCTTGTAAAGGCAATCCTGGCCCTTGTGGTGGTGGAGGTTGTATTCGGGACTCTAATGGCAATATTCATCTTGGTTTCGCTTTCTTCTATGGTCAAGGCAACAACATGATTGCAGAGGTTCGTGCTCTTTGTGATGGGTTAAGGCTTGCTGAATTTTATGGGCTTCCTATTTCTATTGTCCACTCGAATTCCCTTGCGTTGGTGCATTCCTCTAAATCCAACAGGTGCCCTTCATGGAAATGTACTTGGTGGTAGAGAGTTGCCCAGTCCTTTCTTAGCAAGACATCCATTCCACTTGTTCATGCTTACAGGGAGACCAACAGAGTAGCGGTCACCCTTGCTTCTTATGCTTGTGATCGAGGTGGCAGCTCAGTTTTTCACAGTCGCTCATCTCTTCCATTCATTTGTAAAGGCCTGATTTTGCTTGATAAAATGGGTTTCCCTTCTATTAGGTTGGTTTAACATGTGTATTTCAAGGGGTATGCCCCGTAGGTATTTTTTACTTAATTTTTTTAATGATATAAAATTATGGTGCAGAAAACATCTTGAAGAGTGAGAACATTATCTCCTGCTGGGAGATAGTGCACTTAGCTGGCTTGTCTTCCTTGTGCCACTTCCATTTAAAAAAAAAATGCTAGGTTTGCTAGTTATTATGTGCATACTCCCATGATCAAATTGTGTATAATTGCGAAATGATATGGATAGAAGTTGAAACAATGAATCATGTTATATATTATGTGTAGAAAGCATGTGTAGGTTGTTCATGTTTATTTGTTAAATTGAAATAAAGCATGTACCATGTATTTTTCTCTTATGGATTATAATAATAGCATGTGTGTGATGTGTGTAAGGATGTTCCTTAGGTTGCTTGCTGAGTCTTTTTTCTTAGAAGACTCATACTTGCTTTGACATACAGGTGAGACAGGTGTCCTTGTACTTGAGGAGGACTTAGTGAGGAGCGACTCCGAGCGAGAGGGGTAGCTGCTTGTGGAGTGCTACGTAGTTTACTCTTTTCTTTTCATAGTATGTAAACAATGTTATAGACAATGTTATTTCATATGGACATGTATAATGTGGGCAATTGTTTTTTCTTTACTTTCACTATATAGACTGTGGAATTATGTGAATGATGATGGAATAAGATTTCTTTTTATTTCCACTATACTCTTTTGTTATTTATGTACATCTCAACCTATTGTGTAGTGTTGGGTAAATGTCTCACTATAATGACGCCCATTATATCGATGTGGATTGGTATAATCGTACCGGTATAAGGAGTAAGTATTCCATTGAAATTACCTGAATTCTATGTTAAATTGTTAAAATTAGTTTTTATGTTGCAAAAAATATGAAAAATTAGACATGTGACATATCACTTGTAAGAAGTC
This sequence comes from Colocasia esculenta, assembly GCA_014218235.1. Lineage (NCBI taxonomy): Eukaryota > Viridiplantae > Streptophyta > Magnoliopsida > Alismatales > Araceae > Colocasia > Colocasia esculenta. Next base: position 89,162,308 of record CM024761.1, read on the forward strand.
TGTGATAAACATATGACACTATTTTGACACCCGTGAGTACTATTTGCTTTGAACGATGGTACTAAACCATGATTAAGTGTATGTGAGTTAAACCATGTAAAAATTAGTGAATCGCAGCATGATTAAGCACTGTTATGGTTAAATTGTCACTGTAAAATGGTAATATTATGTTCTATAAACTGAAGCATGTGTAATTGTTTAAAGTGCATGTGAATGAGTTAAAGCGTGTATATAAGTAATTGAGAACATGTGATTAAGTGATAATGTGTAAATTGTGCCGACATTGACACTGCTACCATAGAAGGTTGTGGAGCCGTACTATAGTAAAGTCCCTATGGGAAGGCTCATTGTGTATGTGATATCCTATAGGCATTAGGATGAAATCCTGGAGGTGGACAAGTACCACAGGTTAGGGTGGAGAGGGCTTCTCCCGATTCTGTGCTGTTACCAAGATTCGTCACTATATTGCCTAGGTGACGGGTATGTGTTATGTGAATGTGTGTCATTCTTTATGGTGGTTCGAACTATGTGTCATGGCAAATTAAGTGTAAAATGTGAATATGTGAATATGTAAAAGTGTTATGTGAAGGTAATAGCATGTGAAACGATGTGAAAATATGTGAATGTGATACAATAATGTTAAAACAACAAGCTTAAGATGGGAATAAGTGTTATAAAAGCATGTGAAATTGATTAGATATCATGCTAGGTTTGCTAGTTCTTATGTGCATATTCCCATGATCAAATTGTGTAATTTTGAAATGATATGAATAGAATTTGAAACCATGAATCCTGTAATATATTATGTGTATAAAGCATGTGTAGGTTGTTCATGTTTATTTGTTAAATTGAAATGAAGCATGTAACATGTATTTTTCTCTTATGGATTATAAGAATAGCATGTGTGTGATTTGTGTAAGGATGTTCCTTAGGTTGCTTGCTGAGTCTTTCTTTTTAGAAAACTCATACTTGCTTTGAGATATAGGTGAGACAGGTGTCCCTGTACTTGAGGAGGACATAGTAAGGAGCGACTCCGAGCGAGAGGAGTAGCTGCTTGTGGAGTGCTACGTACTTTACTCTTTTCTTTTCATAGTATGTAAACAATGTCATGGACAATGTTATTTCATTTGGGCATGTATAATGTGGACAATTGTTCTTTCTTTACTTTCACTATATAGACTGTGGAATTATGTGAATGATGATGGAATAAGATTTATTATTATTTCCGCTGTACTCTTTTATTATTTATGTACATCTAGGGGTGAACACAGTTCGGTTCGGTCCGAGTTGGCTCATTTTTTGGCCAAACCGAACTGAACTGAATCCCGAGGCCAAACCAAACCAAATTGAACCAGTTTGCTTGGGTATAACCGAAGTTTAGTATCTTTTATATCAGAAGCTCGCGCATGCCTCAGTGGCTAAGGCGTGCACGCTTCCTGCTGGCGGTCAAGGGTTTGAATCCCTGCTCCGCCACCTTTTTCTACAGTAATTCTCGATTTTTGACCAAAAAATCACACCAGAGGAGATGGGTTTCGAACCCGCGCCAGCGCAGGCGGCTTTATTGCATACGCTAGCCAACCGTGCTACAGTTCATTTGAGTATATGTTATACTTCTAATATATATTCGGTTTCAGAAAGTGAAACCGAACTGAACTGTGCAGGATCCCAAACCGAATCGAACCGAACAGAACCGATCGGTTCAGTTCGATTTTTCGATTTGAACCGAAGTTTGAACAACCCTATGTACATCTCGACCTATTGTGTCATGTTGGGTAAATGTCTCACTGTAATGACGCCCTTTATATCGATGGGGATTGGTATAATCGTATCGTATAAGGAGTAAGTATTCCATTGAAAATACCTGAATTCTATGTTAAATTGTTAACATTAGTTTTTCTGTTGCGTAAAATATGAAAAATTAGACATGTGACATATCACCTGTAAGAAGTCTGTGATAAAAATATGACACTATTTTGAAACCCGTGAGTACTGTTTGCTTTGAATGAGGGTAGTAAACCATGATTAAGTGTTGTGAGTTAAACCATGTAAAAATTAATGAATTGTAGCATGATTAAGCACAAATATGGTTAAATTGCCACTGTAAAATGGTAATATTTGTTCTATAATCTGAAGCATGTCTAATTGTTTAAAGGGCATGTGAATGAGTTAAAGTGTGTATATAAGTAATTGAGAACATGTGATTAAGTGATAATATGTAAATTGTTTCGACATTGCCACTGCTACCATAGAAGGATGTGAGCCGTACTGTAGTAAAGTCCCTATGGAAGGCTCTCATTGTGTATGTGATATCCTATGGGCATTAAGATGAAATTCTGGAGGTGGACAAGTAGCACAGGTTAGGGTGGAGAGGGCTTCGCCTGGTTCTATGCAGTTACCAAGATTCGTCACTGTATTGCCTAGGTGACGGGTATGTGTTATGTGAATGCGTGTCCTTCTTTATGGTGGTTCGGACTATGGTCACGACAAATTAAGTTAAAATGTGAAAATGTGAAATGAATATGTGAAATGTGAATATGTAAAAGTGTTATGTGAATGTGATAGCATGTGAAATGATGTGAAAATATGTGAATGTGATACAATAACGTTAGAACAACAAGCTTAAGGTGGGAATAAGTGTTTTAAAAGCATGTGAAATTGATTAGATATCATGCTAGGTTTGCTAGTTCTTATGTGCATATTCCCATGATCAAATTGTGTATAATTGTGAAATGATATGAATAGAATTTGAAACCATGAATCATATTATATATTATGTGTAGAAAGCCTGTGTAGGTTGTTCATGTTTATTTGTAAATTGAAATGAAGCATGTACCATGCATTTTTCTCTTATGGATTATAAGAATAGCATGTGTGTGATGTGTGTAAGGTTCCTTAGGTTGCTTGCTGAGTCTTTCTTTTTAGAAGACTCATACTTGCTTTGACATACAGGTGAGACAAGTGTCCTCTACTTGAGGAGGACTTAGTGAGGAGTGACTCCGAGCGAGAGGAGTAGCTGTTGTGGTGTGCTATGTAGTTTACTCTTTTATTTTCATAGTATGTAAACAATGTTATGGACAATGTTATTTCATATGGACATGTATAATGTGGACAATTGTTCTTTCTTTACTTTCACTATATAGACTGTGGAATTATGTGAATGATGATGGAATAAGATATCTTTTATTTCGCTGTACTTTTTGTTATTTATGTACATCTCAACCTATTGTGTAGTGTTGGGTAAACGTCCCACTGTAATGACGCCCATTATATCGATGTGGATTGGTATAATCGTACCGGTATAAGGAGTAAGTATTCCATTGAAATTACCTGAATTCTATGTTAAATTGTTAAAATTAGTTTTTCTGTTGTGAAAAATATGAAAAATTAGACATGTGACATATCACCTGTAAGAAGTCTATGATAAAAATTTCACACTATTTTGACACCGTGAGTACTGTTTTCTTTGAACGAGGGTAGTAAACCATGATTAAGTGTATGTGAGTTAAACCATGTAAAAATTAGTGAATTGCAGCATGATTAAGTATTGTTATGGTTAAATTGCCACCGTAAAATAGTAATATTATGTTATGTAAATTGAAGCATGTCTAATTGTTTAAAGTTCATGTAAATGAGTTAAAGGTGTGTATATAAGTAATTGAGAACATGTGATTAAGTGATAATGTGTAAATTGTGCCAACATTGACACTGCTACCATAGAAGGCTGTGGAGCCGTACTGTAAAAGTCCCTATGGGAAGGTTCATTATGTATGAGAATCCTATGGGCATTAAGATGAAATCCTGGAGGTGGACAAGTACCACTGGTTAGGGGGAGATGGTCTCCTGGTTCTACGCAGTTACCAAGATTCGTCACCGTATTGCCTAGGTGACGGGTATGTGTTATGTGAATGTGTCTTTCTTATGGTGGTTCGGACTATGTGTCATGGAAAATAAGTGTAAAATGTGAATATGTGAAATGTGAATATGTAAAGTGTTATGTGAATGTGATAGCATGTGAAATGATGTGAAAATATGTGAATGTGATACAATAATGTTAAATCAGCAAGCTTAAGGTGGGAATAAGTGTTATAAAAGCATGTGAATTGATTCAATATCATGATAGGTTTGCTAGTTCTTATGTGCATATTCCATGATCAAATTGTGTATAATGTGAAAAGATATGAATAGAATTTGAAACATGAATCATAATATATATTATGTGTAGAAAGCATGTGTAGGATGTTCATGTTTATTTGTTAAATTGAAATGAAGCATGTACCATGTATTTTTCTCTTATGGATTATAAGAATAGCATGTGTGTGTTGTGTGTAAGGATGTTCCTTAGGTTGCTTGCTGAGTCTTTCTTTTAAGAAGACTCATACTTACTTTGACATACATGTGAGACATGTGTCCTTGTACTTCAGGAGGACTTAGTGAGGTGCAACTCTGAGTGAGAGGAGTAGCTACTTGTGGAGTGCTGCATAGTTTACTCTTTTATTTTCATAGTATGTAAACAATGTTATGGACAATGTTATTTCATATCGACATATATAATGTGGACAATTGTTCTTTCTTTACTTCACTATATAGACTGTGGAATTATGCGAATGATGATGGAATAAGATTTCTTTTTATTTCCGCTGTACTCTTTTGTCATTTATGTACATCTCGACCTATTGTGTAGTGTTGGGTAAATGTCCCACTGTAATGACGCCCTTTATATCGATGTGTATTTGTATAATTGTACCGGTATAAGGAGTAAGTATTCCATTGAAATTACCTGAATTCTATGTTAAATTTTTTTAATTAGTTTTTATGTTGCAAAAAATATGAAAAATTAGACATGTGACATATCACCTGTAAGAAGTCTGTGATAAAAATTTGACACTGTTTTGACACCCGTGAGTAATGTTTGCTTTGAACGAGGGTAGTAAACCATGATTAAGTGTATGTGAGTTAAACCATGTAAAAATTAGTGAATTGCAGCATGATTAAGCATTGTTGTGGTTAAATTGCCACTTTAAAACAGTAATATTATGTTATGTAAACTAAAGCGTGTCTAATTGTTTAAAGCGCATGTGACTGAGTTTAAGTGTGTATATAAGTAATTGAGAACATGTGATCAAGTGATAATGTGTAAATTGTGCCGACATTGACACTACTACCATACAAGGCTGTGGAGCCGTACTGTAGTAAAGTCCCTATGGGAAGGCTCATTGTGTATGTGATATCCTATGGGCATTAGGATGAAATCCTAGAGGTGGACAAGTACCACTGGTTAGGGTGGAGAGGGCTTCTCCGGTTCTACGCAGTTACAAAAATTCGTCACTGTATTGCCTAGGTGACGGGTATGTGTTATGTGAATGTGTGTCCTTCTTTATGGTGGTTCGGACTATGTGTCACAGCAAATTAAGTGTAAAATGTGAATATATGAAAATGTTAATATGTGAAATGTGAATATGTAAAAGTGTTATGTGATGTGATAGCATGTGAAATGATGTGAAAATATGTGAATGTGATACAATAATGTTAAAACAACAAGCTTAAGATGGGAATAAGTGTTATAAAAGCATGTGAAATGATTAGATATCATGCTGGGTTTGCTAGTTCTTATGTGCATATTCGCATGATCAAATTGTGTATAATTGTGAAATGATATGAATAGAATTTGAAACCACGAATCATGTTATATATTATGTGTAGAAAGCATGTGTAGGTTGTTCATGTTTATTGTTTAATTGAAATGAAGCATGTAACATGTATTTTTCTCTTATGGATTATAAGAATAGCATGTGTGTGATGTGTGTAAGGATGTTCCTTAGGTTGCTTGCTGAGTCTTTCTTTTTAGAAGACTCATACTTGCTTTGACATACAGGTGAGACAGGTGTCCCTGTACTTGAGGAGGACTTAGTGAGGAGCGACTCCGAGCGAGAGGAGTAGCTGCTTGAGGAGTGCTGCGTAGTTTACTCTTTTATTTTCATAGTATGTAAACAATGTTATGCACAGTGTTATTTCATATGGACTTGTATAATGTGGACAATTGTTCTTTCTTTACTTTCACAATATAGACTATGAAATTTTGTGAATGATGATGGAATAAGATTTCTTTTTATTTCTGTTGTACTCCTTTGTTATTTATGTACATTACGACCTATTGTGTAGTGTTGGTTAAATGTCCCACTATAATGATGCCCTTTATATCGTGTGGATTGGTATAATCGTACGGTATAAGGATGGTCGTTACAATTTTCCTTTGTTATTTTGAAATTTCTAGAGCTTATAGAGTTTACATTCTTAAGAATAAAATTGTTGAAGAATCTCCACATGTAGTCTTTGATGAAAATTCTTATAAATCTGATGACTCTACATCTTACTGAAATCTACAAAATGCAGAAGAAGATGACTTCATTGTTGAGTCTTCACCAACCGTTGAGGAGCATGAAGGAACATCAGAAAATCTGAATAATCCAGTACCTACCACAAATGGATCAGGTAGTATTGCTCCAGAACTACATGAAACTGATGAGGTAACATCTGAACTAAGAATGTTAAAAGATCATCGTACAGAGAATGTAATTGGCAATTTGCATGATAGAGTTAGAACTAGACCTTCTTTTTAGAATGCAATAAATGAAGACCTCTTGGCACTAATTTTCCAGATTGAACCTAAGTCTATTAATGAAGCTCTAACTAGATAAGATTGGATCAATGCAATGCATGATGAACTTCATTAATTTGACAGAAATAAAGTATGAGAATTAGTACTTAGACCTAGTGAGCAATCTGTGATTGGCACTACATGGGTATTTAGAAATAAACTGAATGAAAATGGATAGGTTGTAAGGAATAAAGCTAGAGTAGTTGCCAAGGAGTACAATCAAGAGTTTGGTATTGACATTGAAGAGTCATATGCCCCTGTAGCTAGACTAAAAGTTGTAAGAATCTTTCTTGCTTTTGCATCATCCTTGAAATTTAAAGTTTGTCAAATAGATGTGAAAAGTGTCTTCTTGAATGGTTACATCAAGGAAAATGTTTTTGTTATCATGATCATGTTTTTAAACTCAATAAGGCTCTTTACGGTCTTAAGGAAGCTCCAAGAGCTTGGTATGACTGCTTGAGTTCATTTCTTTTAATAAAGGATACACAAGAGGTAATGTAGACCAAACTTTATTTAAAAAAATTGTCAATAATCATATCATTGTTGATCAAATTTATATTGATGACATAATTTTTGGGTTACAAATAAAGAGTTGTGCACTGAATTTGCTAATCATATGCAAACTGAATTTGAAATGAGTTTTGATGGGTGACTTACAATTCTTTCTAGGATTGCAGGTACATCAAACCAATGAAGGGATATTCATAAGTTAAACAAAGTATGTGAAAGAGCTTCTGAAGAGATTTGACTTTTAGCACCTCAAACATACAAGCACACCAATGGCAATAAATGTAAGGTTAGATGAAGATTCATCTGGTAAGTCTGTAGATCCAAAGACCTATAAAGATATGATTGGCTCTCTACTTTACCTTACAATCTCTAGAGCAGATATTCAATTTAGTGTGTGCATGTGTCCAAGATTTCAGGCCAATCTTAATGAAAGTCACATGTTAGACGTCAAAAGAATTTTTAAATATGTTGCTGGAATATGTGAATTTGGAATATGGTATCCTACTGGTTGCAAATTAGATTTAATTATTTACTGTGATGCTGATTATGCTGGTTGCAAACTTAATAGAAATTGTTCTAGTGACTTGTGTTTATATCTAGGTGGATGCCTAATCTCTTGGGCTTCTAAAAAACAACATTTAGTAGCTCTATCCATTGCAGAGGTTGAATACGTTGTGGCTGATTGTTCTCGAGCTCAAGTTTTTAGGGTGAAACACCAGCTCGTAGACTATAATCACAAAGTGGGCTATATTCCTAGTGCAATCAATTTGTCTAAAAAACCTAATTCAACATTCACGAACAAAACACATTGAAATAAAGCACCATTTTTTAAGAGATGAGGTTGCTAGAAAATCACTTGAGCTTCACTTTATGGAAACTGAAATTCAAATTGCAGACATTTTTACTAAGCATCTTTTAGTAAATTGATTTTCATCATTATGAAGAGAGCTTGGTTTACACAAATTTTCACATCCTTGATAACTTCCATCAACCTTTTGCAAATAAAAGTCTTATTTTGTTCTTGCTAATAAATTCTTGCTTCTCACATTGCATTGGCTTTTTTGGTATATCAATTGTTGAGGGTGAGGTGTGACATTCAATAAAACATTCTTGATGGTTTTTCTTTCAAATCATTCATTTTTTCATTCATCAATAATCTTCATATTCACCTTGTGAGGGGGAGCTACATGATAGGAGTAGTCATTGTCAATTCTTCACTCACTTTTCTTGACACTGCTTGTCTATCTTGAGCCCCAACAATCAGAATTTTTGAGTCCTCGTGCTATTTTTGTTTAAGAGACTTAAGACCTTCAAACTAAACTAATTGTGTATTTAGTTTAATTTAAAAATTCACTTAAATATCAAGGTTGTGTCATTTTAATGCTGAATGTCTTTAAAATGACTTGCAAAACACTTGCAGGCACATCAGTGGCTTTAATGTTTAACATGTGCATGTTTAAGCTTCATTTTTATCACATGCTAAGAATAATATCTTTACAATCATAGCCATAATTTTTCTGGTCAAAGCAAATATACTGCTTCACAACATTAAAAAAAAATGATCAACAATCTGAAAAGATATAAATAGAGCAATGCAAATTCTTGTACCACTAAGTAATCGAACCATCTCACCTAAACAAGTGGTTTATCTCGCGTCAAAAAGTGGAAAACAAATTTTTTATCTTTGTGTAAGATAATGACTCCTTCACTAAAAAGTGTGATTTAACTAATTTATTCTTGCATTTCATTTTCAATAAAAATGCAAAGAATTCCAAATAGACAGAACAGAAAGCACAATACATAAATAAAGTTCATGAATACTGAGATTAGACCAATTAGTCTACATTATGTAAATATAAAGCTAAAACCTCCTTGGTAAACACTTTTTCTAACTCATATAGGTCACTTTGACTCACATTTTCATCATTATTTTAACTACATTCAGACCATTATATCTTGCTATACATTGTGTTGAGTGTGTCTTTTTGATTAAACTTTGATGTACAATAGCAAAATACAATAATTTCTCTCATCTTTCAATGTCACTTTGACTCACTTATTTTGATCATTCCTGAACGTTCCTTTCCACAAATTCATTCCTTGATCTCATACCATTTGTAGCAACTCTCAATTTTAAATAAAGATAAATATTTATAAATTAAAAGAATTGTGAATAAATTAAAACTCATTAAGCAAAAACAAGTGTGGGCTATAATTATAGTTCAAGCATGAGTTATTGGACCACAAAGCGAAAGCCCAATGTTGGATTGGAGATAAATAAGCCAAAATTCACGGTTAAATTATTGGTAAATTAAAAAGGGTAAGAAAATCCCTTTACAACTCATGTAATTTTCTAACAAAGAGTCATAACCCTAGTCTAACCCAATGGCCACGAAATTTTGCCCTATCCTAATCTAAAAATGAGATTAGATAAGAGAAAATTGGGATAAATATAGGAAACTCATAATTAAAAGAGTTAGAATGACATAATTAATAAAAATACTATAAAATTCGTAATTCCACTATTCCTTAATTACAAAGGGACAAATAAATCACTAATATGGCTCATATATTTATCTAAATAAACTCCTAACCTTACCCTAACTTGTTGGCCATGAAATTGAGTCCCATCCTAACCCAGATAGGAGGATTTATACTAGAAAAGTCTAGATAAATATATAAAATTTGGAGTTGGAGGAAAGAAAGAGTTGTATTAAGAAATAACACTACAAGATATTTAAATAAACCCCTCAAACCCTCATAGCCGACCCTAATGTTCAACTGAGATCTCTTAGACGTAGGAAGGAGACCAAAGGAGGAGGAATTCGTGGAGAAGGAGGCTCAGAAAAGGAGTTCTTCGTATTCTTCAAGTTCTTGCCCTAAGATCATAAAAGCACTCAAAGATAGACAATCTCTCAAGCAAAAGTAAATTAAACTCGACCCCAGATAGTCCATGATCCTAGCTACGAAAGCACCATGGTTTCCCCAATTTTCATCATGTCGTTTATGAGTATTTCATGCTCAAAGTTCTGTTAAGAACATGTACTCGTTCCCACATGTTCAACCTAAATCCATGTCTATGCTTGATCTCAAGCCCCAAAATATTTACCGTGCATACTACATGTTGTCAAAAATCTAATGACATACTTTTCCCCAATTTTTATCAAGTACACTTTTTGAATTAAATCGTTCTTCCCTACTGTTTCAGATTTTGATTCATCATGAAGTAACTTGTTAATAGCAAGCTTATACCATGTTAGAAATGTAATTACTCCTTACTGTTGATACCTCTACAAGTCTAGTTTTGTTTAAAACTAATTTTGTGATTTTACATCAAGTATATAATTTGATTTTGATTTTTAAATATACATGTGTCAAGCCCTTGGTTGCATGGACCGCAACCCAAAGAGACCTGATCCCCTTTTTGGGCTCGGGCCGAGACCCTAAGAACACGATGACCCCATAGGTCGCGTTCTCAACATAGTCGCAAAATGGTATCGCGTTGCGATACTAAAGAGACGGGACCCTACGTCGCGTTCATCTCGATTGACCTAAACACCCGTCGCGACAAGAACCACGTCGTCGCGTCGGCATCTCAGCTGCAACCCGAATGCGTCGGCTCATCGGTCGCGACCTGATCGCGTCGCCCCGAGCCATCGCGACAAGAACAAGGTCCGACGTCACGACCTGCTTGTGTATTTTCTGGAAATTAGAAAAATGCCTCTTCATGCCAATTTCACCAGATTATTCACTATTAATCCCTTGAATTTATAGAACAACGTGACATCATGCTAATTATATTTCAATAATATCCACATGATTTTCTATTAAAGGATATGTGCACAATTCTTATATGCTATGTTGGAATCTCTCTCACATGCACACATTAAACATGATTTTTTGACATGAGACTTTACAAAAACCACCTCAATAATCTATCTGGTAATTAAGTGCAAATATTTCATGCTAATTCCCTATTATTTTAAATGAACTTATTCTTGGAGCTTGAAGCATGAAAACTTCAGATGGTTGCTTGCACTCTTCTTCTTGGGCTCGAGCACTTTCTCTCTTTATTTTGAGTGTATATGGCGTTGAGGCTTCTCACAGAATGTACACTCTTTAATTGATCTTCAGGAAAGCTCTCTCCTTGTTCTTCAGCCTTACTTCATCTTTTTATATGAACATCTTTGAATAGATCCATTGAGAGATAGCCGTTGGAGTTTTGAATCCGTTGGAGACTTAGTCATTGCTCATCTTCTTCTTCATCCCTTTCCTTCTTCTTCTGCCTAACATACATCTTCATGTGTTTAACGGATGCTAACAACAAGTCCAAGATGTTATGACTAGGAGTAGAATAATCCTGCATTCAATACATGGAAGAGAATGTTAGACTAGAAAAGTCTTCTGATAGATAGCCCATACCTTCTTATGTGTAAGTCCATGATTTCTTCTGACAATATCTTACCTACCCTGAAGGATAGACATGAAGAAGATCTCTAGTCAGGCAGAGAAATAATAAGATAGACATGTGAGGTACATTTGAATTTTTAGTTGCCGCCAGAAACATTTTGAAACATTTGAAATGAGAGGCAATTGATGTTTAAGTATATGTAATCGATGCTTCAGTGATCCGTAATCGATGTGAGAGACAATCGATGTTAAAATAGAGTTGATGTTTAAACATAATCCATGTTGTGAGTGAATCATGTTTTCAATGAAGTCGATGTTTTAAAGTCGATGTTGAATGGAGTCGATGTTCAAGATGAAATTGATGTTCAACAGAAGTCGATGTTTAATGAAATCAATGTTTAATGAAATCGATGTTCAACTGAAATCGATGTTTAAGTTAAGTCGATGATGAAGTCGATGTAAATGCATAATCGATGTTGACTTAAATAGTGATCGATGTGAAAGCATAATCGATGCTCATGTAATCGATGTAGACTAATAAAAATTTGATGAAACTAGTAGCTGTCGATAGGCAGGTTGCATCTGTCGACAACCCAGCCTTTGATTCAAAAATATGGTTATGGAAGACACATATGTTGTAGTACCTGTCGATAGCCAATGAACATCTATCGACAGCTGCTGATCAAACATAGTGTCATATGCTGTATGAGAACTTCGACTATATGGAAGTTGGAGTCAGAAGTCGCAGTCTGAAGTCGGAGCAGAAGTCAAAGTCCGAAGTCGGAGTTAGAGTCAAAGTTCGAAGTCGGAGACTGGAGTTGGAGTTAGTATGATATACAGTGTATGTTGTGCACTTAGAAAAAAATTTCGAGCAACAGAAGAACATATGTACTATCCAAATATAGTGTTTATAAAATACATTCTCTTGTGATACTATTATAGTGCATTTGAAGATTATAAATGCAGATAGTTATGCACTCATTGAATGTTCAGACTTATACATGAAATGATATGACATAAACATAAAATTTATTTAGTCATGAGTTTTAGTTATCACCAAAACATGAGGTAAACAAAAGAGTGGTTCAACAGTCTTCGTTTTATTTGCTCGATTTAATACTGTTATCACATCCCTCTGCCTTCGAGCACTCAAGGCAAGATTGACAAACATTTCTATACACACTTTTCTTGACTTGGATGACCTCTCCATTGGGAATACTCCTCACTGGACTAGGAACTCCTTGTCAAAGACTCCGTAAAACTCCTTGACTTTGGTGGACGTCCATTGCCGACGAGCAGTTTGTACTATTAATACCTATTTTACCCTTAGGGATCAACATGATCCAATGACCATAGATTTACTCTCTTACCTTGAGATCATGTTGGGCCTTTGGACTGTGTTTATAGCACAGCCAGTGGGCAGTTGTTGAGTTCTGCAAAAATGCTGGCATACAATTAAACGTGTTGTGCAACTGCTACCATTGCATGTTATTGTTGTTTTAAGTGCATTGACCATAGTTTCTCATCTATACTCTATTCGCTCATCTATTCACGTTCTCTATAGTCTCATCTATTCTTCAATTACTCTCATCTATTCTTGGTACTCTCTATGGCCATTATTGACTGATTGTCTAAAGATAAAAACATGACTAATGCTAGGCAACATTACATAGGGCCCGGTCTGGTCCTGAGAGGAGCACTCGAAAAGTGCCATTTGACCGTAGGAGTTTTATTGACTAGAGTGTTCGGCATTACACTCAAGTGCCATTTATCTTGATGATCTAAAGACAATCAAAGTGCTATACTATCTTGATTGATAAAAATCAATCAACGTGCTATCTTGCTATTATACGTGCTATCTCGTGATATGGCCATTCCTTAATCGTGCTAGTCGTGTTATACTATTTCTGAAAAGTGCTAATGTTCTTGCTATTGTGTGCCATTAGTATCTCGACTATAATTAATCTTTCTCTCTAGTTATTCTGTTATTCAAGACATTAATCATTTAAAGCATGCATGTGTTCGAGATATTAAGTCCTATCGGGCGTTATCGCTCATCCTGCGCTATTTGTTATATGTGTTCTTAGGTGAATTTGATGATGAGGACCACACGCATGAGGATGGGAACAAGGAGTTGCAGGAGTGACCTGTTGAGCTGTAGCACCCCAGAAAATCAGTAATTGAAAAATTAGAAATAAATGGGAAATGATAATTTCAATATTATTGAAATAGTAATAACATACATACCATTATCGTATGTACAAGAACACATTGGAAAATTTCATAAAAATCATAGTTCAACTCTAAATAATATACTCAAATGATCCAAGAAGAAATTCGTACAACGAAAACTCCGATTGGCCAAGTATAAGTCATGTTGTGACTAATTATCGGAATTAGGAAACAATTCGGAAATCCCTTATCATGTGTATAAAAGGTGATCATAAACAAAATTAAAAATGATGGGAAGACTGTAAACAACCTGTAATGATAACCCATTATCAGATTTGGGCAAAAGGACAACGTATGGCCCAAGAATAAAATCAAGCAAGAAAATACTATAGAAATTCGTAACCCTAATTGAGCAGAAAATAGAAAGAGACAATTGGAGCAAATCCAAACGCAATTAGCCATACTTAGCAATCCAAATTCATTCCTAACCATACTAGGGGGTTTCCTAATAGCCATTCCACTCTATTGGGGTTGGGAATCATCAAAACTTGGTAGGGAGAAACCCAAAACCGCAACCCCATTTTCCTTGTTGCATTAAGACCCCTAAACAACCCTAGATCTTTATATACTCATCAAGAACCCCTTGGGGGTGAGTTACCAACTTTCCGGGGTTGTGTGGAGTAGATCTTGAGCACCAGAGGAGGAGGAAATCACCCCCAACCGGAGCTCTTCTTCTCCACTTGCGTTCTGTATTGATCTACAGAAGACCCTTTTTAGACTCGACCAAAGGTAAGTGATGTCAAGCTCAAACTTAACATGAAATATACCATCAGAAATCTCTTCAAGTCTACTTTCATTTGCCCCTATTTTGCCCAATTTCCATGGCGCAGTTTATGGCTTTTCTTGTTAATCTCATGATTCATGCATCCCTAGGTCACATTAGGTGAAACCAAAGCAATCAGGTTCTTCCACTCCAAGTTTCCAACAAGTTTCATGTTGATCATTTCATCTAAAAACCCCGAGAACCTTGAGTTTCGAGCAAAAACACGAGATCGTGCAACCTAGTCCGTGAGTTGTCGACCTGTTTGAATCGCGACCAGTCTAGTGGTCGCAAATCAGTGACTTAAATCATGACGACTATGTCTGTCATGAATTTGACAAGTTTTTGATAATTTCTAGTTGACCAAACATGACTTATAGGTTGACCCTAACCTGCATATACTTTGTTTTGCATGCTATTTCGGTTTTTGGTCATTTGTGAACCGCGACGACGCAATCCGTCGCGATTTGGTCTATTTTTCCCACTCGTGGTTTCTGCATTTATTTTGTATTTATAGAATGTTGCATGAACATATTGGCAATACCCGTTGCATTTCTGTTCAGTAATCAATTATGAACGTCAATTGTCTTGAACGTGTTTGACTAACCCATCGTGATTTGAATGCAACAGGCAACCCCGTCGCAAATTAGAAGATCGATTGTACATCTATTTTAACCATTTACGTCTTTGTAATGGGCAACGACTGAACCCGTCGTGTATTTGTAAGCCTACTCGAGGCCTGTTTTACTCAATGTAGAGTTTAAGGTTTGCATGTTATGGTTATAGTAAGTGTGTACAGTCTGTCCAGTGGCTTAAAACCTGTTAACCCATGAATAAGTCATAACAATCTGAAAACTATTCTAATCGCTCTTAATTGCTTGATCTATTCATCTTGAGATTGATATGTTCATCTTACTGATCTAGCTTGTTAAAGTGAATGAATATCTTGCTAAAATACTGAAAGGCATGTTGTTACAAATGCTTGATTCTATATTGCGTCATCAAGATACTTGCTTTCCGCATGTTTCAAACTGATGGTTATGATATTGAGACACGTGCTAGACTACACACTTGCACAAATAGGCAGCCCTTCTTGGGAGATTGGAAACTCTCGACTGGTCATTCTATATCGGCTGACTAGTGACCTTTCTCTTAAGACCTCTGTAATTCTCCGTACTCCATGGATTCCCTCATGGAGACCGAGTTGGTTGTACCATTAAAGTTCCCTAGGGATAGAGTGCACTTCCTCTCTTATCTTGTTCTCGTGAGTGTGGATTTATAATCTTGACTTAAGCCATTAATGTAAAGAGTTAACTAAAGTGTAAATCGCGTCGTTATGTTGCCAAAATTATCTCTCGACTATTGCTATCAGGAAATCATGTTTACATGACTTGCTATTTCTTGACATCATCATCATGAACGTGATATTACCATTGCTTACATCTTGAAACTCTTATTATTGGCCTTGAATGACTATGGGTATCTACATTTGAAATTAAGTGAGATGCTGATCGGGCACGGCGAGTGTCCAAAGGCTTCAGTCTAGCCCTAATGATAGAGAGTCATAAATATACTGTTAACTATGGGGTATAATGATTACTAGCATTGCATCTGTGTTGGGAAATAGTGTCGTGTTGAATGCTAGATACAATAACCACATACACGTGTCCTAGTGTTCATTCCAAGGTGGCATAGATCCTTAGTCCACATTAGTGTCTTCGTGCCTGATTAAGTGTTAAGTGATAAAAGTTCGTGCTCGTGCATGCTTGCTTGCGTGATATGGCCATCCTACATCTATTGAGAATAAGTGATATCTTGCGTTCTTGCAAATTATTGACATCTCATGTTCTTACAAATAGTAATATCTTACGTGCTTTTACAAAGTGATCTATTGCTAGTCCTATCTTGTTCCCTCATTCTAAATATTGTTCAATTACTACCGCTCAGCCTATCTTGTTCATGTATCGTGTACATGTGGATTTATCATTCATGCATATCTTGTCACGCCCCTCCAATTTAGCAGCGGAATAAATCGGAGGGAGACGCGAACAACGAGTATGGTAACGACAATTGCGCATACTTTCGTAAACATCAGAGCATCTAATGAACAATAGTTGAAATAACTCTTCGTTTCATTATAAAATCACTAAGACTATTACAACCACTAATTCGGAGCCAATACATAGGGCTCAATGACATCATTACATTGAAAAGAAATCTAAAGCAACAACTACTAGACTCCAATTGTGCTAGGGTAACTTCGTTATTTGACTCCGGGTCACTCATCACTCTGGTCTTGTCCCATTAGTGCGTATAACGTCATTGTCCGACTTACCTGAGACATAATAACAAATAACGAAGGGTGAGCGATAACGCCCAGTAGGACTTAAATCTCAGGCTCAAGTAGGCTTTAAATAATTAATGCATTAAATGGCAGAATAACTAATGATAGAGAGAGTCATGTAAAGTCGAGAAAGTAACAACACAAGTAACATGGTTCAAATAGCAGATGAATCAAGTATAGCACGATGACTAAAGTCAAGTCATGATAGAAAACGATAACAATAATAGCAAGTAACGATATTGTCCAGAATAGCAAGAGACATGTATCGCAAGAAGAGATGATAGTAGATGGTCATGTAAAGAGTAAATTGCACTTTGAATGTGATCAAGTCGCAATAGCACACAGTAACTCAAGATAGCGAGTATCAAGTAGAGCAAGTAGAGCGTATGGTGAGATAGCGTGTAACAAGATAGCGTGTAACAAGGTAGCGTGTAACAAGATAGCGTGTAGGGTTGCACAACGGTGCACTGGTAGAGTACGACAATAGTCACTTTGGGACAGTAGCCATTTCACAATAGTACATTACATCTGAACTCCTCAGACTAATGTATAACAGTTTGTGATAGCACAGTAATATCACAGTACGTCTGAACTCCTCAGACTAAAAGGATAGTAGTTAGATGTCTAGCCAAGATAGTATAGTCAGAACCGGTGCAATGCAGAACACTGTCAATAGCCCCTGCAGGTATTTTCGGGTGGCTCTCTGCCCCCAGGACTAGATTGGAGCCCCTCGGACACTCTCCGTGCCCTGCACAGTATGCATTTGATACAGTAGAGTCACAAGTCCCATATTATAGCGCTAGACAGTCACGAAATAGCACAAACGATAGGAGCCACACGGCTCAAAGGGTAACAAGAGAGTGCTAGATGAATAGACGAGAGAGATGGGATAGTAGAGTGAACGTGAATATGAGTAGACGAGCGAGTATAGCATAGATGAGATCTTATGGTCATTGCACATGAAACGTCGAGTAACGAGTGATGGTAACAGTTGCACAACACACGCGTAAGGTATTGGCAGTCAGGTGGAACTCACGATCTTCCGCTGGCCTCGTTATGCACAGGTCCAGAGGTCCGGCGTGATTTAAGATAAGAGCGAGAGAACAATCTAAGGCCGTTTGGATCTACTGATCCCTAGAGTGTATCATAGGTGTTAGGGTACAACCGGCTCGTCGACCATGTGGGAATCCATGATCAGAGGAGACTTACGGAGGCCTTGCACAAGGATTCACTAGTCCGGCGGAAGGAGTATCCGATGGAGAGTTCGTCCAAGTCAAGAAAGTGTGTAAATATAGAAACAAGTGCTCGACGTTCTAGAGGAATTCTAGAACAGTGGAGTGTCGAGATCGGTGTTCTAAATCATCGCACGAATCGTAAACGAGTACTTGTTAAAGTAAGGTAATTAATTGCAATAATTACCAGATATGTTATGTGTCATATTCATACAATTTAAGCCATGTTTGGATGGTTCAACGTGTGTGTATGTGTCATGAAATCAAGGATATGAATGATCAAGTGATTGACTTTTATTATATTAAAATGCAACCATTACTTACAACTTCCTTTTTCTATAATTAAGACCGTTAACATGATATGGAAGTTACGGTGGTACAGCGAGACTTGCACAAGATGGGTTTTCTGGCCCAAAAACTGAGATCGCGACGTGGTCTTGCAAGAATCGAGACGGGGTCGTCAGATCAGGCAGGCAGAACGCGACAGGGGTACTGTCGCGACCAGAATGCGACAGAGGTACTGTCGCGACCCGACCTCAGAACGCGACATATCAGGCCGTCGCATTCACAGGGTCTGCGCCTGAGTCCGACCGGGATCTGACATACTCTTGGTTCAGACTTACCATGTTTTGACACAGGGTTGATATTCATGAAACGCCTATATCTCTCTATATGCTGACCTTTAGACAAAACTCTCAACATAGAAAATGTCAAGGACATCTATTGGAAGAACTTTTGTGTTGTGGGCTGGGTCTGAATCCGTCTCTAATTCCATGCAATACAGGAAGAACATAAAAAAGCCCTAAACATGCATGACTTCGTTGTGACTTACATGCTAGGCTTGTAACATGAGATCTACTGATATTTGGACAAAACGTATAACATAAAAGATGACAAGGACAACTAGTATAAGAACTTTGTTGTTGGGGTTTTAACCTAATTCGGTCTTGAACCTTGTGAAAAAAACATGAAGAAGTGAAAGTTAAATGCAACCTGAAACGCAGTATCCTGCATGACTCTATTACGAAGTTTATAATCTCTAACTAATGATATTTAAACAAAACACTTAACATGAAAGATGACCATGACAACTATTAATAACTTTTATGTTGGAGGCTTGACCTACTTCGGCCTTTAATCTCAAGAAAAACAGGAAGAACCTAAGGCTAACTGCAAACCCAAAACACAGTATTATGCATGACTCTCTTACGGGGTTCATAACTCTCTAAATAAAGACTTTTAGACAAAACGTTCAACATGAAAGATGATCATGACTACAAGTAGAAGAACTTTTATGTTGATGATTTAGTCTAATTCGGTCTCACATCGTGTGCACAATAAGGAGAACGGGAAAATCCCTAACTGTGCGCGACTTAGGGAGAACGACTAATACACAAAGGATACTCCATGAAAATTAGTAAAATCAGAAGCAAATGAATCTAGACTCGAAGCTCTACAAGATGGTATTATTTTTCTTTAATCTTGACCCAAGAATGCCTACCTTTGAATGCAAAGAACTCCCTGCAGGTTCCTGGTTCGCTACAGGGCGAGGTGGAAGAAGACCACGTTTTTCCCCAGCTTCCTCCTCTCTCCTCCAGCGCCCCAAACTTGCTGCACACGACCCCAACTTGATGCTAAACCTTCCCCAAATTTTGTGAAGAGTTCTTATAGTTTTAGGGTGCTACTTCAAGTCCTAATGGGACTAGGAAAGAGGGCTGCAAATTTCTGCATTCTAGTTTCCAAAATCTGAGATTCTCTCACCCAAAGGAGGTAGCAAAGGTTTAGGAAACCACCTCTAGAGTTGGGTCCGGTTTTGACTTACCTTGCATGACTAATTACCCTAATTTAAACCCTAATGTGCCCTTCACAATTATTGCATATTTATAGGTACGAATTTCTGAGTATTTTTATGTTCCAATTTTATTATTAGGCTAAAAGTGATCCATTGGCCCATTTTCATTAATGGGTCACTAATAATTAATGTTATAAGTCTCTCCAACCTATTTATTTAATTTATGGTTGGGTTATTTTTCCGTGTTAACAATATTCCGACTTAGTTCCTAATTCGGTAACTTGGTCACGTGTAACGTACACTTGGCCAATCGGATTTTTCGTTGCTCGAATCTCTTCATGAAACTCTTAAGAATAATGTTTGAGGTTGATTTATAATTTTTACGGAATTTTCTAATGTGTTTTCTCACATACGATAGTGGTACGTAAGTTCTATCATTCGATAATACGTAAGTTATTTATTTACTATTTTCATACTTGAATTTGTTCATGGGTCATAAGTTGTCCATTGATCCAATTCCTTTTATGGACTATCCCCACATATTGTTTGGAGTCTACCATAATTTTTATTTCAATTGTTAATCCACTTGGCTCATGAAATAATGGATTCTCCAATTTATTCCCTATTTACAATAATAAGTCACAAAATTCTAAATCATGGTCCGAATCATTTTTCTATGCCCAAATTTCTTAATGGGTCATTAGATAATAATTTTTAAGGTATAACTATTATTTTCATAGAATTTTTATATGAGTTTCTACTCATGCAATAATGATGTGTATCATTTAACTAGTTTGTTTTTAATAATGGGCAAAATTTTCATTTATCTATAATATTTTTTTAATAATAAAATTCTGGGGTATTACATATCTAGTTAATCGTACTTGCCTAGTTCTAAATTGCTAATCACTTATATCATTGCCCGCACATTGAGATATAAATCCTACTGGGCTAGTTTGCTCATTCCCTACTTTTCCACATCATAGGTGATATTGAGGGTGAAGTGGAAGATCAAAACTATGAAGGTAATGTGTCGAGTGATGAGAGTTCCAATATTAGTTTCTATTATTAGTACTTGAGTGTTAGATCAATGTAGTAGATAGTGAGGATATATGTACTTTTCCTTTTATTCAATAATGAAAGAGTTGTATTAGTTCCATTTTGAAATAAGACAAAGTGTTGAGATTTGAATACAGTTTAGTGAGTTCATTATTTGTGCCCTATTATTATGTTTGTGTTGATACACAATTAGTACTCGCTAGCTAGAGGCTTATTTGCCGACTGCTCAGGTCTCGGAATATCGACTTTAATTCACCAAATATTTTCCGCTGCATAATTCTAGGGGCATGACATGAGCTATCAACCAAGTCTTAGTATTAGTTAGTTGTTTGTTTTCATTGAATAAAGTACTCTAGGCCCATAGTTTTTGGCTTTGAATTAGTGAATGTAATAGAGATTAGAGGGGTTATCAATAAAGTTGGTTCACTAGGCATTATTCCAATTTACAAAATGGCTTGATATTGTATTTGTGCACTCTACCTATTTATTTTAACTATAACCCACTTTGATATCCGCATCGGGGAGTACACCATTATATTTCACGTCCTTCTTTTTCGTGTTGTCAAAAGGGGGAGAAAAAGCATGAGCTTATGGGCTTATGGGGGAGTAAAAGAATGAGTTTTTAGGAGAAAAAGAATGAGGAGAAAAAGTATGAGCATTTATTTTGTCATCATCAGAAAAGTAGAGAATGTTGTGTTGAGTGTGTATTTAATATTCTGATGATGATTTTAATGATGACTAAAATATTAGTTATGGATGATGTCTAAACACTCATACTTTGATTTTGATGATGACATATTGTACATAATATTATGATGACGAAACAACATGTTTTTGATACTTCATGTTTCATATTTTGATGATAATGACATGTTTTGATGACTTACACTTCATATATACAAGTTTGCACAACTAAGTCATAGGTGCGTCGACAAATGTTGAAATCAGGTCGTCACACTCAGTCCATCCTGTAAGTTTCTGAATAACAAAGTCATAGTTGCGTCGACACAAGTTGAAATCAAGTCGACACACTTAGTTCATCCAGTGAGCTCTATCTGAAAAAAAAACATAGGTGGTCTGCACAAGCTCTTAATCAGGTCGACACATGTGTCCTCCCAGTAAGCTGGAACTAATACTTAGTTAGTTACGTCAACACACATGCAAACATGCGGCGATGCACCTCAAAAAGGATATAATTTTCAATGGGTGTGATTTATCCCTGGGATTATGGGAGACTCTCTTATTACCAGTATACCCTTTCATCTAAGTGGCAATGAGGAGAAGAACTTATGGACATATGGCAACCTTGGGTGAACCCTAGGTTTCTGTGCACGTCTCCCACGTACAAGGGAGTGCAATGAGATTATAAAAAGCCTCTTGTCTCATCTGAAGGAGGCATCCATCACAGAGGATGTGGGGATTAAGGCCAAGCATAGAGAGAAAGAGAGTTAGAGTGCTGAATGGGGAGCACATCAAAGAGAAGAGCAACAAAGAAAGAAGGAGCAATCGTGCAAAGCAGAAGTTGCAGACCAAGGAAGAAGCATCAGATCTAAATAGAGCATCATGAATAGGAGTGTACACGGTTCGGTTCGGTTTTCTCCATTTTTTGAGAAAACCGAACCGAACCGAACTCATTCGGTGAACCGAATCGAACCGAACCAGTTCGATTCGGTTCAAACCGAAATCTGGCATTTCTAGCATTTTTCTGGTGTTTTTCTGACATTTCTCTAAAAAATATGCAAAAAGATGTGTTTACCGGTGGTCGCGAGTTTCGAACTCGCGAGCAAAACGTGCGACCACCACGCACGCGGAGGGCGTGCGACGCCGCCCTCCACTGCGCTACCATTTTTTTGTATAATTTTATTATTTATATAATTATATATATATATATATATATATATATATATAATATATATATATATTCGGTTCATTTCGGTTTCCCAACCTGAAACCGAACTGAACCACCAAGCCCATGAAACCGAACCGAACCGTCCGATTCGATTTGGTTTTTCGGTTTGGACCATATTTTGTACAGCCCTAATCATGAATTGAATAAGACCTCCATCAAATCCTCTCAAGAGTCTTCAATTCAAGCTTCGAGCAGATCATCTTCAATGAGGAACATCCAATTCATCTCTCTATTACTTATTTCTATTGGAGTGTTGATCACAATCTATTTTTGAGTGTTTTTGAAATCTGTACAAGTGTTTTGTGCAGATTTCAATGTGTTTATGTTTGAGTGGATCTGATCTATGCTAGAGGATTTGATCTTATAGGAACTTGATCTAGCTTGTGTGTGTGTGGTTTGAGCCGTCAAGCTCTTATGTGTGTTGTACTCAGGTTTTTAAGTAGTGTGGCCTCACTGTGTGAGGAGTGGATGTAGGAATCACTGGTGTGATTTCCAACCACCTAAAAATCTCTTGTGCAATGGTTTGAACTATTTTCTGCGCTAGATGGATGCATAGAGATTTCACTTATACACTACTTGTCAATTTTCTCACACAATGGTCTATAATTTAACTACATAACCATATCAGATCAACATGGTTTTCATTGAATTGATTTATAATCTGAAGTAATTTTTAAATTGCTTAAGCTTCCGTTGTGATTGGGAATAGATCTACTCAACCCCCCCTCTTCTAGATCTATTCACCCTAGTTGTTCTATAACAACACCGAGAACCCGACCCTCGGCCCCAAGCCGAGGACCGGATTTTCGCGGTCACCACCCACAGATCTGGGGACCCGAAGGGCTACAAGATGAGTCTAACAGATTATGTAAAGGAAATAATTGTCAACTACTGAACTAGGAGCACACACACATAAGTGAAATAGAGAAGAGCGAGACTACTACGTAACGCTCTAGGTGCAGTCACAACACACAAGGAGTACAAGTAAACAAAGGGGAAGAAAAAGGCCCTTAGGGGCATACCTCAATGGTGAAGTACAACTGAAGAAAATGGGAGTCCCTCTGCTAGCTACGGGGACGATGATGACTGCCCCATCTACTTTGCCCGACGCGCACCCTGTCGCTGCTGGGAAGTCTCACCAGCAAAAAGGAGGGATGAGCTTTAAAACAAAAGCTCAGTACGGACTACCAATCACCTACTGGCTCTAACAGATAGGATAAAAAGTTATAATTAAAGTAAATGAAAATAGTTATAAAAATTAAACTAGAGCAGGAAAGTGCGGAAGAAATGTTAACCAACTAGCAACAATACGGGAAGCGTAACACGATCAAAACCTCCATACGACCTGCACATCATGACCACCACACGGCTAGTAACACAGATAAAAAGAACCCTGCCTGGACAAGCAACACTAGCTATGGAAACCACTACCACTAGTCAACCGGTCAGGAGCGTCTACTGACGTCTTACCGTCGACCACAGTCCTAGCAGCCACGTCTCATCAGAGTGGAGTCGAGGAACACAAGTAACCACAACAGTAACCATCGTAGTTTGGCCGGACTACAGTCTAGTGCCTGGCCTCTCTAGGTGGTTCCAGGGCCACAAAGAGTGAGGCAGTGAGAAGAAGGACTAGCTGCCTACCCCGAGAAAAACTCTGAACAACCTCGGCGTCCCATACCAACTACGAGAGCTCTGCAAATGACTCGACACCACTGTCCAAACCACCATTTTCCCCTCCACTCCAGAGTCTGTGACTCGAGCACGCCCGTCGCCTAGAGACACTTCCTCAATGGGCTCATGAGGATGGGGGTTCCATGTAAATGATAACAACCTCTCGCGGGACAAGCCTTTAGGTGCCGAGCACCGAGCGAACAACCAGTGTATGACCATACTAGGAACTAGCACTGGTGCCACGGGTACAAAAAGAACCAATAATGGCGAAGGCTCAATAAGAAAGGAACTTTGCATGAACTCACCTGAATCTGTTATTGTCGCGACTCCCATGGATGTCGTGACACTGTTGCGACTCCAAGGCCGGCCATGACACTGTCATGACGCCCTGAGTCGTCGTGATGATGACGCGGCGTCCATGCCCACCGCGATAGTCAAAGCTTGTCGCAGTCGGCGTATGCGTCGCAACACCATCACGACCCTTAGGCCGGTGGCGATCTAAGATAGTGGGGGTCCCAGTACAGTCCACCCAGGGATCTCCCCAAAAACCACCAAAACACACCATTCGGGGGAGGGGAGCATGGGAGAGTGTAGGAAAGCATGTAAATAAGCTAACCACCCTCAAACCCCACAAATAAAGCATCAAACAACAAGTGCTATGCTCAAAGAAACCTCTCCACGAACAGAGCATGGATCTCTCACCCCAAATCCCAAACACAATGGTGAAACAAGAATCACAAGGGGGAGGGGGCATGCTAGAGCAAGAGAAGAAGAGAAGTCCCTACCTCAAGTAGTAGAGCCAACCCGTTGGGGCCTTCTCGTACAAATGGCCGCCACCTCCTCGCTCCAAGCACACATAGACGTCGCCTACCCGAAGGGGACATCACCACCTCGCCAAGAACATCAAGAAAATTGCCGAAGAAGCAAGAAGGCTCGGAGGAGGAAGAATAAGGACAAGATCGCATTTCTTGAAGGCTCGCCCACCTCTGTCGCTACCATAATGCGATGGGTAAGAGCGCCGCGATAAGAACCATGTCGCGTCTGGCCCTACTGTTGTGACACCATAGCGGCCAGCAGGTCTGTCGTGACCCTGAGGATGGGGCCAAGGCCTAAGAGATCCAGATCCTACATCCTTCCCCCATTTAGTGATTTCGTCCTCGAAATCGAAGAAAACTCAATCTCTGGAAAAGAAGGCAGTAAGGGAAAACAACATACCATTCACCCAAACAAGTATGGAAACTGCTCTCTCATCTCGTCCTCACGCTCCCAAGTGGCCTCGCCACCAATGCAGTTTTCCTTAACAACCTTGACAAGCAGAATCTGCCTCCTGTGCAACTGCTGCATTCTGCAGTACACAACTCAGACTGGGTACCCTAGCACAGACAAGTCTGGTGTAACCTCTGTAGCAACCTGGATTTTTCAAAAAAATAAAAATTTAATAATAATAAAAATAAAAGCAATTATGAAATCAAATAAAAGGGAATCAAATAAACCCATTAAATGAAAATAAGTAATGAGCTTTGTTAAATGGACCCATTAGAAATTTATGGGCCAAAATAGAGATTTAAAAAAAGAAATAATAGGAAAATATTCTAAATTCGTAGCTAAATTATTACTTAAATAGAAAAGGGATATTTAATGCATTAAATAGCTAATTTAAGTTGGATTTGGATCCTAAACCTACCCCAGTAGCTTGGCCACGAATTTAGCTCCCACCCTAACCCAATTAGAAGTTCTCAAGCTTGGAAAGGGTGAGAGAAATAGAAATCCCGAAATTTAATAGGAATTAGAGTCCTATTAGGAATTAGAAATACAGAGACATAAATACTCTCTTAAACCTCCATGGCCGGCCCTAGCTCATTGCCAAGGGTTCTGGACCAGGAAGAGAGGCCAAGGAGGAGGAGAACTCGTGGGGAGAAGGAGCTCTCAGGTCATCAACCTCGTTCTTCAAGTTCTAGCCTAGAAGAGTAAAATGATAAAAGGTAGGCATTCTCATGAGCAAAACTAAATCAAGTTCGTATGTAGGTTGATCTAAACCTCAGGAATCAAAGCCCTCTTGTCTCATATTTTTCCATCGAGCAATCTTTTGTTCTTAATTTTTGAAGTTCTGTAAACTACATAACCCTGAGCCCTCTTCTTAATTCTTGATCTCCATGTGTACTGAACCACATGCTACGAAAATTTTATTAGGGATACTGATGGATGTTAGGCTTCTTTTGCCCCTAAAAGCCCTAATTTTCATTCATCCTATCTTTCGAATTAATTCGTTAATCTCATCTGTATGTTCTATGTTCTTCATGATTACACATGACCAAAGCATGTCGAAACCCTTTTTGTTTTCAACTCCCTATTTACTGTATGTACCATGCTTGTCTAGATCAATTTGCAACTAGTTTAATGATTTTTCATTGCTTGTACAATTAGTTATGATTTTTTGAATCACCCTGTGTCAAATAGGGTAAGTCTGGCCGCAATCCAATACACTGTTCTTTCCCTGTCGGACTCGGGCGCAGACCTGTGAATGCGATGGACCGATAGGCCGCGTTCACAGGGCCATCGCGACAGAGCCTTCCATCGTGACCTGATCGCGACAGGGCCTGTCGTCGGATCTACTGCCCGATCTGACTAGGCCATCGCACCGTCAAGCGACCCCGTCGCGATCTGTCTGCCTGAATCGATGAGGCTGTCGCGACCTGTACAAGATCCTGTCGCATTCTGCTTGACCCCGTTGCGACCCTCATTAGGGTACATCGCGATATGGGCTTTTTGCATGAAACCCCCTATCTCTGCAAGTCTTGAATTTCTACAGTGTTTGTACCTCTCTTAACAGTCATATACACAGTAAATATACTTGTTATAACTGAACATTATGTGTGATTTTAAAAGACATGCACATGACTTATTCCTAGCTATGATTTCATGATACATGCACACACTTTGAACCATCCAATTATGGCTTAACTTGCCATGTAATTAACTCATAATACATCTAGTAATTTATGTAATTAAATTTCCATATTTTAAATAGACTTGTCTACGTTTTCTCGCGATGTTTTGGGAATACCGATACCGATGCTCCACTATTCTAGAATTCCTCTAGAACGTCGAGCACTTATTTCTATATACACACTCTCTCTTGACTTGGACAAACTCTCCGTTGGATACTCCTTCTGCCGAACTAGTGAATCCTGTTCAAGGCCTCTGTAAGTCTCCTCTATCCATGGATTCCCACATGGTCGACGAGCCGGTTGTACCTTAACACCTATGATACCCTTTAGGGATCAATATGATCCAAATAGCTATTAGAAGTTCGCTATTATCTTGAATCACGCCGGACCTCTGGACCTGTGCTTAACATGGCCAGTGGAAGGGTCGTGAGTTCCACTTGACTTCCAACACCAAGTGCGCATGTTGTGCAACTGTTACTATCGCTTGTTTACTCGACGTGTTACGTGCAATGTCCACTAGCTTTCATCTATACTCTACTCGCTCATCTATTCACGTTCACTCTACTATCTCATCTATTCATCTAGTACTCTCATCTATTTCTTGGTACTCTATATTGGCCATTGACTGATTGTCTAAAAGATAAACAATATAACCAATGCCTAGCAATATAAAAAGAACCCGATCTGGTCCTGGGATGTGCACCCGAAAGTGCTAGTGCCCATGGGAGTTAAATGATCGGAGTGTTTGGCATTACACTCGAGTGCTATCTATCTCGACTATCTAATGACAATCAAAAGTTCTATGTTCTCTCGTTGTCTATTGACAAAAGTGCTATACTATACCCGTTGTGCTATTGCTATACTTTGTGCTATTTGTGCTATGACCATCCTGCTATTTTGTGATATACTCGACACTTCTGCTATATTGGACAGTTGTGCTATTTCGTTCACGTGCTATCATGCTATCTCTTATGTTACTTGACTCTCTCGCTCTATCTTTAGTTACTCTGCCTTTTAATACATTAATCATTTAAAGCCTGCTTGACTATTGAGATTTAAGTCCTACTGGGCGTTATCGCTCACCCTGCGTTATTTGTCGTTGTGTTCTCAGGTGAGACCGAGGATGACACATACACTCAAGAGGACGGGAACGACCAGGAGTGATGTTATGAGCACCCTAGTGTCTTAGTACTATGTTAGAGTTATAGTAGATATGTTAGAAGTTTGTGTTTTATCTTTTGCTTTTATTTCAATGTAATTGGGCCCTATAGAATGGCTCTGATATTAGTGGTTGTAACAAGACATTGAAAGTTATTAATGAGAAGAATTTTCTTTAGTATTATTCATTGTGCAATGGTTTATGTCTAGTACTTGCTCTGTACCATTTACTTGCAACTGCCTCGCGTTCCGATATTCCGCGTCAGGGGGTGACAGTTTTGTGGTATCAGAGCCTAGGTTATTCTTAAGTATAAGATGATCTAGGTTAACCTGCCTCGACTAGAGTCAATTATCCTACCTATCTGAGTTGTGGTTAGAGCCATGGGTAACTAGCTAAAATAAACTCACACACGCACGAATTAAAATCCACATGAATATCATGACAATAAGTTATTTTGTAGGAACTAAGCAACAAGGATGACTGATGAACATGCTCAAATGAAGGGCATGCAACAAACCATCCAAGAACTGACGCGCGCAATTGTGCAAGCTACCCAAGGAGGTGGCAATCGTGGCGGTGCAGGCGACCTACATCGTAACTTCCGGAGTCTGAACCCACCTAGGTTCAGTGGATCCACAGATCCAGATGAAGCCGAACACTGGCTAATAGAAACGGAAAGAATCTTCCGTGTCATGCAATATGCAACGGGGGATAAGCTGCCACTGGCCACATTTCAACTTAAAAAGGACGCCCGCGCTTGGTGGGAGTCTGTGGAAGCGACCCGAGCAAATGGTTAGTTCACTTGGGCCGAATTCAAAGAAGCCTTCAATTCCAAATACTTCTCCGAGCATGTGCAAGAAAGGAAGGCTACAGAATTTGCCGCTCTTAAGCAGAGGAGCCTGACAGTGGCCGAGTATGAGGCCCAATTCTCTAGACTGGCAAGGTATGCTAAACACCTGGTGAACACGGACAGAATGAAGGCTAAGCACTTTCTCAACGGCCTTAAGCCTCAATACATTACCCAACTAGCACCTCTCGACATCCAGACCTACGCCGAGATGGTAAAGAAAGCTCAGCTGCTGGAGATGCTACGGACTTCACCGACCGTATCAAAGGGAAGTTCATAAAAAAGGAAATGACTTCTAGACCATCATCTGCCAAGCCGAACAATGGTAAGAAATGTCCCTTCAACATCACAGAGGGGTCCAGCCAAGAAAGAAAACCTAAGGTCTTCGTACCCAACACTCCAGCCAAAAGCAACTGCAAGCATTGTGAGAAGCCATGTCACATTGCTAATGAATGCTGGAGGAAAGTCGGCGCATGTATGTGCTGTGGAAGTCGCGAGCACCGCATCCCCGAGTGCCCTCTACTGAAAGAACATGAGAGGCACCCTAATGCACCTTAGAAACAAGGAAGACTGCAAGCCCTGCATGATGAGGAACCTGCTACGGAAGGTGGCGTGGTAGAAGGCACTCTACAAGTTTTCTCCTTATTAGCATTTATTTTATTTGATACTGGAGCCACTCATTTTTATATCTTAAAACTTTGTTGATACCTTGAATACTAAACCTATATACATGGTTGTGAGTTCTCTGTCACAACACCACTAGGAGAAAAGGGAAATTGAACAAATACTTCCCATCTGCCGATGTAATGATCGGAGACCAAAACCTAAAAGCTGACTTGGTGTGTATGCTCATGGAAGGCTATGATGTAATTTTGGGAGCTGACTGGTTGTCCACATATGAGGCAAGTGTCGATTGTAAGAAAGGGAAAGTTACCTTTAGTGACTTCCTAAATTGGCATTCTATGGGATTAGACATAAGAGACGGATGTCTCTAATCTTCGCCATAAAAGCCCACAACATGATAAGGAAAGGTTGCATTGCTTTCTAGCAGTCGTGGTTGTGGAAAAGAAGGGTTCTAAGATAGAAGACATCCACATAGTTCAGGATTATCCCGATGTGTTTCCTGAAGATCTGCCAGAGATTCCCTTGGAACGAGATGTCAACTTCTCCATTGAATTGATCCCTAGAGCCGCCCCGGTATCGCATCAACCATACCGGATGTCACCTGCTGAGCTCAAGGAACTAAAGGAGCACCTGCGCTATTCGTCAAGAAGAAAGATGGTTCGATGAGGTTGTGCATCAATTATTGTCAACTCACCATCAAGAAAAAATACCCATTGCCCAGGGTTGATGAACTATTCGACCAAATATCGGGAGCTCAATATTTCTCCAAGATCGATCTTCGATCTGGCTATAATCAAATGAGGATCAAAGATGATGATTTCTTCAAAACGGCTTTCAGGAGCAGGTACAGACACTATGAATTCGTCGTTATGCTTTTGGTCTAACCAATGCTCCTGCAGCTTTATGCAACTTATTGTTTGGGTTCTCATATGGAGAATGTTGGGTTACAACAAGTGTTTAAATGTTTTGAGATGGAGCAATACTAATTGATGTTATGTTTGTTTTTGATGATAAACATTTCATGAACAAAACAAATTGATGTGTTATGAAGTGAAACATGATGAAATGACAATTGGATGCAAATGAAACGCATGTTTTATATGTTCATTATATCTCACTAATTAGTTTTAATGTAGGTGTGAATGTACAAAAGACAAAGCCCAAAATCCAAGAGAAAAGAAAAGTTGAAATGCTGAAATAGTGCACCTGTCAACAAATATAGTGCATCTGTCAACAGATGAATAGTGCATCTGTCGACAGATGATTTTCACCTGTCGACAGATCCACTCAGAAATCTATTTCCAGAAAGTCCCAATCTTCCGGTTTCTTGCAAACCTGCAGCATATGTCGACAGCAACAAGTCGGCTGTCGACAGACGGAGTTTCGGGAAGATCTAATGGCCGGGATATGATCTATATTTTGGTGTTTCCTTTTAGCACGACTCTCTATGCTTGGACACCACTATATATGGATCATATGAGGCTATTTTCGCAGCAAGAAGCCACCATACCAAAACCCTAAGCAAAGGTCAAGAAGAAGGCTTTCTTCCTGCTGCCCTGCTTCATCTCTCTGCCCAGAACAAAGAAGAACAACCTTCCAAGCGAGTTGAAGCCGGTTCGTCCGTGGTTCAAGCTTCTCCATCAATTGATACTTGTCAAGACGAAGCTTGGAGTCTTCTGGACGACCAACGAGAAGAGATCTACATCGGGATTTGATTCTTCATCTCAACTCTTCTCTTTTCACTACTCTCATATATTTGTGTGTGCACTGATTTGAGATTAGTACGTGGATGTTGTGCAAGTGTGGATTGTTGTTCTGATTGCTTGTTTGCATCAGACAACGTGGTGTGTGGATCAGATCAAGGCTAGAGGATCTGATCTGTTGTGAACCTGATATAGCGTGTGTGTGTGTGGTTGAGTCGGTGTGCTCGTGTGTGTGTTGTACTCAGTTGTTGAGTAGTGTGTCCTCACTGTGTGGGGGTGGACGTAGGAGTCACGTGGTGTGATCTCTGAACCACCTAAAAAATCCCTTGTGCACTATGGTTTGATTTGTGGTTTGCATTGTATTGCGCTAGATGCATGCATAGGGATTTCGTCTACACACTAACTGTTAATTTATTCACACACATTACATCAGATCAAAGGGGTTTTGATTGAGTAGATCTTTTAATCCGAAGTAGTTTTTAAATTGCTTAAGTTTTCGCTGCAAATCTATTCAACCCCCCCTTCTAGCTTTGCCATCACCGAGTATCCGATCCTAACAATTGGTATCAGAGCGGGTTTTTCTATTCATCGATTGTGATTTGGCATATCTGTTTATGTGTGGTTAATTGCTCTGATTGGGTTTATATTTGATTCTGATTCTCATCTGATTATCTGATTATGTTGGTTGGTTTATTTATCTAACACATACTCAGAAATATGTCTGAGTTCTCGAGTATCATAAATAGACCAATGTGTATTGAGTTTGATAACCATGTTGATAAAATGCAGGACTCCTTAAGAAGACAAGCAAGATTGCAATAAAGCCAAAGACAAATGCTTCATGGCTCATGGCAGCTCCAGAGGTTCTCCTAGTTCAGAAATCTGAAAGATCATATCTGTCAGAGACGTCAAGAAACTCTCAAAGGTCAGGTAAATCAAATTCAGATCCATTTGATGCATCAATATCCAATTCTGATTCAGAGAATGATATATCTTATGATGAATTGATAGAATGCTATGATCACATGTGCAAACAATTTAAAACTGTTAACATCAAAACAAGAAGCTAAAAGAAAATTGGAAAAGAATGAAATGATAATTGATAATGCTCAAGCATTCTATGAAGAAAATGAAACATTGAAAATGGAGAAGGAAAAATTGGAAAAGGAAGTCAAAAACTATGAAATCAAGTTTTCTAAGTTGAAAGAAGATCATGATCATGTGGAATCTGAAATTCTGATTTGAAAAATCAAATGAAAAATTGATTGATCATAATGAAAATCTCAAATTTGATAATGATCAATTGATCAAACAAATCTCCAACATGTCTCATGATCATCAAATAAAAGAGAAATGCAACCAATTGATTGAGGAAAATAATCATCTGAAAAGAAGATTGAATGCATATCATGACAGACCATTAAATGACGAATGGAATAATTCTAAGAATAAAATTGTTGATCTGGAACAACAATTGCTCAATTTAAAAATGAAAAGAACAAAATGAAAATGGTTTGGATGTCATGCTAAACAAGCTTCAGACTTCAGAAAAAGAAGTTGTTGCATTAAAAGCTGAAAAACAGAAGATTCAAATGAATTGAAAAACCCAAGTCTTGCTTCTATGAAAAATAAGAAAAATGTTCAAAACCAAAATAAAAATTTGAACAAAAATGCAGCAATTAGAAAGAATGTTGTTACAACTGAAAATCCGAAAAAGGAAGTGAAAAAGAAAGCAGGATTGTACAAGGTTTCAACTCCTCCAACAGCTCAAAAGCTTCAAGGCAATCTCCAACTCCACATCATGCCAAGAGATACCAAAGGGTACCACCTCCTTCTTCTCAACCCAAGGGTGATCAAAGGTACTCTAAAGGATCTCAGAGATTCCAGCAAATGCAATCACACTATGGTAAGCTCCAGGTAAATGCTCAACCCGTTTGCTACAAATGCAATAAACTTGGTCATCTTGCTAAATTCTGCTGGAAGAAAAATCAACACTCTCATAAAAATCATGATGTTGTGCATGCTTCAAAGCTCCATAATAATCCATGTGTTCATACACACAAGGATAAACATGTTCATAAAGATCAGAAATTCATGTATCTATGAACAGGAAAACTGCACAAAACAACAGAAATCCAAAAATCAAATCACTTTGGATTTTGAAATCTTTGTTATATCCTAACCTTAATGTCGTTGCAGGACCCAAGCAAGTGTGGGTCCCAAAACAAGCTTGATCAACAAGTTGAGATGTCTTGCAGCCAAAATTAGAAATGAATTCATGTCATTGGCTGTGCAAGGCAAGAAATGATGGAGAACAAATGTAAATCTTTCTTTTAGACTATGATTGAAGACTGTTCAGGTAAAATATCCTTATCACTTCATATTTGAACTGCTGAAATTGAAATGGATTCTTACCTTTATCTGAGTAATGCAAAATGTGTCTTAATGCTACCCCACATGACAATGCCTCTTAGCATTGGAATCATGCCATCTTGCTTACATAACTGTGCACATGACCTCTTGGTATATCAAATGATGACATGTGGAAAAACAAGTTATGCTTGTTTGGAAACTATCATTATGCGTGAGTAAAATACTCCGCCAAGTACCAAAAGTCATGTAATGCATAAGGCTAGTTGTATGCTTAATAACGTGTGAATTGCTTGATACATTTTCTATGCATGTGTTATGGGGAGTAAGTTTGAAAATGCTCATGAATGCTCATGAAATTTGTGTGCAACTGCTTGTGATGAATGTGTAAATCATGATTGAATTGCTTGAATGTTATCTCATCACATACACACATTATGGGGGAGTAAGTTTAAGACTAGGTGAGTGAAATTCATAAGGGATACCCTTCATACTCAATGTGTATTTATCCCTCAATCTTATGGGTCAAGTCACTCTCAATTCAAAGCCTTAAAGCTACAGTTTCAAAGCTCCTGTCGACAGCCCTGAACCACACTGTCGACAGATATGACTTCACAGAAACTAGTTTTTGAACTCTGAGTGTTTCTGTCGACAGACGAATTCCATCTGTCGACAGCCAAGCACAGTTTTTGACCTCTCAGAACCAAGTCCTTCAGGTTTGAGTGCATCTGTCGACAGGCACTCCCTTGTTGTCGACAGATACACATTTAAATGATAAATCTTCATTTTATCCATCCTTTCTTTATGAATTTGTTCATATTATTGATGCAAGGGGAGAAAAGGGACTTACTACTCATTGCAACCTTTCATATTCACATAGTATCAAAGACATTGAATCATCACAATGATTTGTTATAATATTTTGTGCTTGAGTCTAGTTGTGTCATCTAGAAAATTGATTAAATCTAATGATTTTAACCTACTCACTTGAATGGCTCCCTTGTAGATTATCATGTTTCTAAAATGGTTTGATAAGTAAGAGGTTTTTGAACTTAATGTTTTACATTAATCATTGACATTAAATAATCATTGACCTTGATTGTTAAAAATATTAAAAAAAGGAGAAAGCTACCTATTTCAAACACTCAAAAGTTCATAAAAAGTATTTGAAATGGGACAAAGGTAGAGCAATGATGAGTATCACTTAGTAACCGGGGACATGGGCATAACAAATGTCTGTCTTCGCGTCAAAAAGTCTTTTCATTATCTCTGCACAATGGTATGATGGTCACTCACATTGAGTAACTGGGGGTACGGGCATCCCTCATGTCTACCTTCACGTCAAAAGGTAAAAGTGATCCTAATTACCACTTTTCCCACATAAACTTGACAAAAGAATTGTTCAAATGCTTGAAATAGAGTGGAGCCTCCAAAATTTAAATCAAGGGCAATGGTTGTCTATTGTCAATTGTTCATGTAGACATTGCCTTCATTTACCAACTGAACATCACCCACTAAGGTATATGATTTTCTTCAATGGTTTTATTCAAAAGGGTTATTTTATTTTCATATGTTTTTGAATGATGTATTCTAAATGCTATAACTTGAGATTCCCGGAGTATTGTCTCTTAACCATTGTAGATTTTTATGTGTCTTAATACTAGTGTTTATGACATTTTGTAGTGGGTATCAACCTATTCTCAACCTTGCAATCTCATTTGAACACTCATTCCCCACTCATATCTTTCACAATTCAGTTATGTGGTCACACAATTCCTTACTTCATTCTTTTACTTGTGTGTACTCATTATCTTTTGAATGTTGTCAAAAGGGGGAGAAACATCAATTGTGCATAAATTGAAATTTTTGTCATCATCAAAAGGGGGAGAATGTTGGGTTACAACAAGTGTTTAAATGTTTTTGATGATGAGCAATACTAATTGATGTTATGTTTGTTTTTGATGATAAACATTTCATGAACAAGACAAAATTGATGTGTTATGAATGTGTGAAACATGATGAGAATGACAATTGGATGCAAATGAAACACATGTTTTATATGTTCATTATATCTCACTAATTATGTCTTTTAATGTAGGTGTGAATGTACACAAAAGACAAAGCCCAAAATCCAAGTGCAAAGGAACAAGACAAGTTGCTGAAATAGTGCACCTGTCAACAGATGATAGTGCATCTATCAACAGATGAATAGTGCATCTGTCGACAGATGATTTTCGCCTGTCGACAGATCCACTCAGAAATCTATTTCCAGGAAGCCCAATCTTCCGGTTTCTTGCAAACCTGCAGCATCTGTCGACAGCAGCAAGTCGGCTGTCGACAGACGGAGTTTCGGGAAGATCTAATGGCCGGGATATGATCTATATTTTGGTGTTTCCTTTTAGCACGACTCTCTATGCTTGGACACCACTATATATGGATCATATGAGGCTATTTTTGCAGCAAGAAGCCACCATACCAAACCCTAAGCAAAGGTCAAGAAGAAGGCTTTCTTCATGCTGCCCTGCTTCATCTCTCTACCCAGAACAAAGAAGAACAACCTTCCAAGCGGAGTTGAAGCCGGTTCGTCCGTGGTTCAAGCTTCTCCATCAATTGATACTTGTCAAGACGAAGCTTGAGTCTTCTGGACGACCAACGAGAAGAGATCTACATCGGGATTTGATTCAACATCAAATATCTTGTCAAAACACCGAAGGAAACAAAGAGTCAAGGGGCATCTAGTTGATAACTTACCCGCTCCTACACCTGAGCGAGAGCATCCTCTGCTCGGGCCACTGTCGCCACCAATTGGCCCTCCAACACGGAGCGGCCAGGGTCCTCTCGAGAGGAAGAAGCGCCTCCCACCATCTGCTGAGCCCTATCCAACTCCTCTCGCTGCAAAGGAAAACAAGAAGAGTCAGTCAACCAAAGCTAGAAGTAGAACGGGTAGGGTATGAAGTACTCACCAGCTGCGTCACGACCGCTTGGAGGTCATCCCTCTGCTGAATGGTAGAGTGGAGGATGCCCTCGAGCGAGGCAATCTGCCCCTCAGGATCAAACTGCAAACACAAGTCAAGTCAATCATGCAATCAATTGAGAACTTAAAAGAGATTAAAAGCATTAAAACTCACCGGTCGTCGAGACCCCTTATAAACCTGGGCCCGTACCTCCGTGCATAGGCACGGAAGTAATCCTCATCGCTCGTGGCCTCTGAAGCCACCTCTCTCCCCTGCTGCTCCCAGTCCGTGAGCTGCTCGCAGACCCGAACCGTCCAGTCATCTCCTGCTAGATCCCGCAGAAGCTCTGGCCAGGTCTCTCCCATGGCCTCTGTCGAGTTAGGAACTCCACCACTGCCTGGTGGAGTCCCAGTGTGCGTGCAACTAGCTGATGGTGGAGCAGCACCACGGTGTTAAATGCATGCAGCCAAATGTCCCTACCGAAGTAGGGACGGCCCCGCTCCACCCACAGCTGGGTGGCGTCATCCTCCCCGACATAGGGAGTCCACTCAACCTGCACACCACAAGCAAAAAGATCTGTCAGTCACTTGTCAAATAAGCAAAGGAAAAGGTGCTAAGGCTAGAAGTACTTACATGGCTGAAAGGAACCGTGTCCAGTGCATCATGAATCAGCGTCACCTGCAGGCGCAGTGACTGCTCGTCTCGGCGGAACCGCCAGCGCTGTAGAAGAGGCACAGTGCCGGGTCGCCTCGGTACACCACGACCCAAGGAGGGGAGGTGGAAGTATTCCCACACCTGCAAAACAACTCAGTCAGTACCACAATTAATCAAAATAAGCAGAAGAAGAGCAGTAAAGGGTAAGGAAAAGAAGCGTACCTAAAGGAGTGGGAAGAACCCGGCTACCCCCGTCTCCCTACTGGAGGTGCCCAGACTATCGAAGAGGTGGGCCAAGAGGGCGCACCCCATGCGTAACTGCTTACGCTAGACAAGTCCTCCAGCAGGGTCAGGCATCTGCAGCTGACTGGGTCCCCTCTCGTCCCCAGAATCAACTTCCTAATCACAAGGATCAGGAAGCGCCTCAGGTCACGGTCTGCTACCGCTCCCTCCTCCTCCGCCAACGCTGCTCTAGCGTCCACTGTCAGTCGAGCCATATACTCCGCCGGGCCCTCTCCAGTCTGGTGGCATGCGTCCGCCACCCCGAGGCTCGCCTGCAGTCTCGTCCTCGCTACTAGGGAGGATCTCTCCCTCGTCACCTCCAACCCAAGGAGCCTCTGCCAACTCCTGGTAGCTCGTGTAGGTGTAACGCCCTAGAAATTCAAGGTGTTAAGAAAATAGAAATAAATTGGTTAAAATACCTTAGGAATGTTATTAAATTGTGATAATTATAGGATAAGTATAATTAGTGGTAATGAACATTACCCCAGTGTCGTACATCGAAGTGCGTGCTCCCACAGGGCGACACCAAAAAACGACAACGAAATAAAAATCCGAGAAGATCATAATTTCCAGAAAAATGTGGAGAAGTCAATATGTAATTATCCGAATTTTTCGACGTACGGATTTCGAGATTAAGTCGATACGATTATTTTTCGGGGTGATTTTTCACCTACTGAAAATAAATTCTAAAAATTAAACTAAAATCACCATAATTTGTAAAACCATCATATTAGTCTATGGTTAAAATTTCATTACAAATAGACACCATTTGGATGGGTTTACATAGTGAATATTGGACCAGTTGAATTATGGAACAATTACGGTAACCATTTTCTGGGATTTTACGGGAGCTTACGTGTGAAGCCTTGAGGAGGCCAGCACACATTAGGATAAGGATAGAACTGGGGTTAAAATTCTTCATGATGGTGGATGAGGTGTAGGTGTGAGGTTGGATGCATGGGACATGTGTAAACAGTAAAAACCAAGGGGTTTTACCGTTTACACCTGTGCATGGGAGGTGTCTTCACCAGGGGAACTTGGCTGGGCTATAAAAGCCACTCCCTCTGCTGAGTTCGATCCTTTATACTCTTTGGTTTCTGTCTCTGTTCTTGCTTTTCCCTGCTCTTGGCTGCTAGAAGTGTGGTGGAGGAGCTCCTAGGACTACTGCTGGGGAGTTGTGGGAGTTGCTAACTCCGTTGCATCTGCAACTGCACCGACCTCTGCTCTTGTGTGCCACTGTAGCTGCTTAATTGGCGTGGGCATTGCTGGCACATCATCGACTGTGGGAGAAACTTTTCCCCTGTTGTTTAGGTGCCTTCGTTAAGAACGTGTGAGAATTACCTGTTCATCAAGGTAGGATTCATCTCTCTATGGTTCAGTTCGGTTTTGTTCATATGTCACAAGGAATTCGTATGAACGAATAAGTGACTGTACTTGTGATTCTCTGTTTTCCCTTCTGTTCATGGTAGAATTACTCTTTTTGGGGAAGGAACAACTTGATTCTATTTAGAATTCAATTCCTATTCTACCTTTGATCTTTGTTCATGATCTGGAGTCATGTAGAAGTTCTAATATCTATAGAACTATGAGAGAACTTTTACTTAACTAATAGGTATCTCAAGCTTTGATTTAGATCCATGAAACACTTGAGTTTTAGTGTTTATCTTGTAAGAATCCTCCCAAGGAACCATTGCTATCAAGGTTCTACTTCTAGTACTAAACTGAGTTTAGTTTCAAGCAAGTCAAGTTTGAATTGTAAACCCCTTCTTTTATCTTGTTTGTTCGGTTTATAAATCCCTATGAGAACTCTAATTAGACTCTTCTATTTGATATCAAACATGTTTAGGTTCATAAGTTCTATAGTTAGGGTGTTTAGGATAGATTTGAAGCCATTTTTAAAAGTTCTGCAGCCACCTGTCGACAGCCAGTCCAAATCTGTCGACAGACGCACGTCTGACAGAACTTCAGGTTTCTGGACTGTGTGGATCTGTCGACAGATCCCTTGCTGCTGTCGACAGATACACACAGAGCCGGACAACCTGAACTCTGTCTGCTCTCATCTGTCGACAGCCCCTTCTTGGCTGTCGACAGGTACAATGCTGATTCAAATTTTTGCACTTTTTCATGCCCGAATCCATGCCAAAACTTCATCCTAAAAGCCAAGGAAGTTACTCTCTCATTTACCTTGATATTTACTGTTACTGCAAAGTTCATCCACTTTGAGTACCTTAACTTTCCTTGAATTGTTTCTAAAGTTGTCAATTACGAATAGCACTCCGATTGAGTCTATTCTTCGGTATTCGGTAATTAGGTCTATAAAATATGAACACCTGAGAGTTCATATGCTTGAACACCTTATGAGATGTGAATAAATGGAGATGACATTATTGGGTCTTTGTACCCCCTGTGATTTTTATGTCTGTGCAAATAGGGCTAGTCCAGTCCTGGGAGGAGCACCCGAATTCATTTTCGGACCACGTAGAATGATAAGGATGTCTGGATGTGTGGCATTGCATCAACTATTTTCTGAATATGGTCATCATAATTCCAGTACTATGTAGATGATATGTGAATCAATTCTCGAGCTATATATCTGAGCATGATCTGAGTTTTACTGTCATTGCATCAAGCTTACTGTCCTGAAATCTGGTGTGACTCTCTTTGATATTCTGCCCTT
This sequence comes from Colocasia esculenta, assembly GCA_014218235.1. NCBI lineage: Eukaryota > Viridiplantae > Streptophyta > Magnoliopsida > Alismatales > Araceae > Colocasia > Colocasia esculenta. The sequence goes on from CM024761.1 coordinate 89,203,100, forward strand.
GTCTTGGTTATCATGTATACATTCTTAAACTATCAACTGAACTATGGAATTTGAATTCTACTGGGCTAGTTAGCTCATTATTTCCTACCATTTTCAGGTGATACAGCTGGGGATGATGCTTAAGGGTTTGAGTGCTGAGTGATCTGGCCGTGACAAGCAAAGCCAACTAGTTTCTACTTTTGTTTAGTAGTGTGAAATGAGATATGTAAATTAAGTTTGTTTTGATCTACTCCTCACTTAGTTGTTATGAGGAGTATCTATGTAATTAAACTTCAGCGTTATGACGATATGAATGGATAAATAAATATTACCTTTTGTGCCTGTTTTCTGTCACTTCTGATAAATAGCCATTTATTAGGACGTGACAGTAGGTGACCCCGGTCACCGCCTGGCCGTCCACCCATAGGCCAGTGATCGTCAGTCCACTCTAATGTAGGGATCATATGACCCCACGGAAAGAGGAAGGCATGGCACTCGGAGTCCCACCTCTCTTCAAAGTCTGAATAAGCGCCACATCTGGCGTCAGCTCGTCCAAGCGTAGAAAGGGGCCGAACCCCATCTCCTCCAACCGGGCCCTCTGGAAGTCCGGCAATCCCCGATAGATTGCCTGGACGACGGCCCACCCCAGTCGGGACCGCAACTCGCTCTGCAAAGCAAACATCAAAAGCACGAAAGTCAGCTAGGAAAACCACCAAAAGGTCTCAGTCCTGTCACCGCGACAGGGCCCCTGTCGCCTTCTGAAAGCGACGAGAGATCTGTTGCTTTCAGACTCCTGAAGGTGACAGGTCGACCCGTCGCCTTCTGAAAGGCGACAGGGGGTCTGTTGCCTTCCCACTGGTAAGGAGACAACCATGTTGTTGTGTTACCAGGGTGACCAAGGACGGGAAAAACCAGTTTCCCGGCCGTTTCACTTCGGGCAAAAGCCCTACACAAGAGTGCACAGCACTCTCCCCATCCCACACATGGCTTAAGGTCTTGGAGACCTACCTTTTTGGGTCAAATCGCTTCATCCTCGCCCGGCGCCGCCGCCACGATGTCTTCCTCCATTGGCACAGTCGGGGGGTCCTCTTGAGCCACGTCCGCTTGGCGACGCCGTATGGTCTTCTTCGTGCGTCGCCTACCGCCGCCGCCGTCTCCACCTTGCCTGCCTTCACCACCTTCCATCGCCGCACCACCGGGAAAGAGAGGGGAGAAGAGAGAAGGAAACGGGGGGAAGAGGTAGGAGGGGGCCGCCGCCGCTGCTGTCGCCGGCGATCGCTGGAGGGAAGGAGGCCGGAAGTGGCCAGAGAAGAAGAAGGGGAAATTGTCGCCGGAGAAGAGTGGGAGGAGGAGAGAGAAGAGTGGTAGAGAAGAGAGAAGGGGCGCTTGGCCTCGAATTCAAACCCCTCTCGGCCCTGTCGACGCGACAAGGGGCTTGTCGCCTTCTTATTAGGTCGCGACAGCCAACCATGTCGCGTTCACTTTACAGGTCGCGCCTGTTGACCTGTCGCCTTCCAGGTCGCGACACGCCCTATGTCGCCTTCTTGGTCAGAGAGCAGAACCCTTGGAAAATTTGATTTCCATTGCAAATCCTCAATGCTTACATCAAATAAAGGCCATAAGGAAGAAAAAGCAACATGTCTCTCACTTTCACTACATCAAGTCCCTCCAAAACTCTCAAAAATACAATCAACTCTCTCTCTCAAGCTCACGGCCCCCCAAGTGGCTGGATCTTCTCATGCTCTCGAAGGTATGCCTGGTACGTCTCCCTCTCCTCCTGCAACGTCGGTGGTAGTACGTGAATCGCGCACGCCCGCCATAAGGCCATAGCACTCTGCACGGCTTGCTCGTCCTCTGGATCTCCCAAGCGCCGCTTCTTCATCGAAGGCAAGTGAGATGGCAGGAGTACCTTGGTCCGTGGTTTCCCAACCTGAAGGTAGCACCGCTGTGGGTTGTAGAGCACTGTTTCCATGTTCCCCACAAGTTGTAGGTCCAATCCACATCCAAGTGGAAGTCGAACTTCTGCTCTGCGCAGCGCCACGATGTCTAAAGTGAAGTGCTCCACCGGGAGGGTGCTGAAATAGTGGCGCCATGCGCTCCTTGTCTTCTTATCTGCTGTCCTACACATAACTCTATCAGAAATTTGGCCGCCCCGCCAATGAAGACAGTGGATGGCACCCGAAGATCCGCCATCGGTAGGGGGTTGTCTATGGGCTTAAACTTTATCCTCACTCCCAACCAACACTCCAAAAGGATCATAGAGCCATAGAGAAACCCCTCGTAGAGGCCGAGGTAAGACCCGCATAGGGTAAGCCAAAACCGCATGGGAGAGGGAAAGACCCCGCCATACCCCGCTTATAGCACTCAAGCTCAAGTCTATGAGGTGATCTCCGGATGAGAAGAGTACCACCCCACACAAGCAAATGGCTACGGCCTTAGCAATTTCTCGGTGGTCCACGCTCTTGTTCTTACATTGAGATATGACCCATTTAGACAACGGCACGAGATGGATGGATTGTGGGCTAATCATGGTGTGCACGTCACCGGGATCCGTCATGAATTCACCTAGAACAAGCTTCGGGTTGATAGGCTCCACGGTATAGCTTATGTTTTGCTCATCCCCTCGCTTGATCTTAGGGAGAGCTAAGAACGCCTCGACCTCCTCAAGAAGGACGGTCACCTCAATTTGGGGAAAATAAAGGTATGGGTTTGCGGGTGCCAAAGCTCAACTAAGGCTGTAATACTATGCCAATCGAAGGAGATCTTGTGGTAATTATGGGCCGCTATCAAGATGCCCCCCAATCCCCACTCTCTCAAGAACCGGATCACAAACATGGGTAAGGCCTTGATCATAGGGGTTATCCACGTGAGCTTGGTATATCGGCGGGAGCCGGGGAAGAGCTAGAGAAGAAGGAAAAAAGGGAAAAAAGAGGAGAAGAAGAACAAAGAATTAATGAAGAAATTTGGAGTGAAAATTCATGAAAAATGGAAAAACAATCTACTTACCTCTCTCACATCCTTGTCCTTGCTCAGATGGTTGGGGACGCCCGTCAACCTCGTAAGGGCACTGTAGATCATCCGTGCGCGCTTTGGACCTTCATAAGCCGCCTCCTCCCCCATGAGAGCACTTGGAGCTCTCTTTATGGCCATGAAAGCTTCAAAACTTGAAGAGAAGAAGAGAGAGAGAGTGAGATACGAATTTGGAGCCTCTCATCCCCTATTTATAGAGTCATAGGACTCCTATTCATGGTTGGAAAGGGTAGAGAAGAACTAATAGGAGTGGGACATTGATTAGAAGGCACTAACAGTCCAAGTGGGAGTCAAAAAGGTCAATTGCGGGTTGCTGTTTGAGCTCTGGCCGCAAAATTCTGTGGTCGCGACACATCGACATGTCGCCTTCAGAGTGGCGACACAGGAAGCGTCGCCTTCTGGTCAAAAGGGTAGCGACCTACCTTCTATCGCGTTCTGGCCAGTATGCAGTCTCCCACCCATTTCTTTCAAATCATTGTTGATTGCTTCTCTGTTGCACTTATGCTTTAATGCTTTTCACTTGGTGCATTTCAATTTGTATCATGCTGATTATTTGAAAATCCATAAAAATACAAAAAATACAAAAAATAAAAAAAGACGGCTCGCCAGGTAAGTACAGGTAAGTATTTCTAACCCTGATCCCTCCGCATTACTATATGGTATCTATGCTATTATATCATCTCAAGGACCGCTGGTTCCTAGTGTGTTCTGGGATCTGAGTTCCCCTTCACCAAAAACAAGGATGATCTAGATGCACATTGCTAATCGCTGGATAGGCCGTTGGGTGGTATGACTCGGGACAATGGATTCTATCGCACGCCTAGGTTGCGAAGTATCTTGACCCTTGCTCGTATTGTCTAGCAATATTATCCTTGAGTATTTGTTATTTTCTCCCCTTTTTTCCATTCGTTTTACGATTTCTTTTCTTTTAGCCCAGCATGCATCATGTAGGACTTTGAGCTTCATGCTTCATGATTTGTTAAAGCCAGCTTCCCAATGATGTTTTAACTCAGATCCTCATTCCCCAAGACAGAATTTCATTCCATTCCGAATTTGAAAGTTTTCCTCGAGCTAGCTGCTCGGCCCAGTTTGTGAGTATGGTTCCTATTCAGGATTCCTCTCATCCCCATTCATTATAACAGTCATCCCTTTCCCCCCGATCCGCTCATTAGTCGTGAATCGCTCGAAGGCCAGAGTCGAATCAACCCGCCGGGCAGCACCAATCCCCTAATGAACGAAACCTGCACGCTAAAGATAGCCAGGGTACCTCTTGAATCAAGAGGTTGACAATTTCTTTTCTTTTGATCTTATTTCATCCCAAATTGGAACCAACCTCACATTCTCTCCCTAGCCGTGTTCGAAGTTAGCCGGAGAATTCTCGCTGCTTATTCGTTCAGAATGGGTGTCTCTTTACCTTGATGCCCACTTTTCAGCTCATTTCGCTTCATTCCGCTACATCGTCATTTCATGTCATCTTCGCTCCACTATCGCTCCACTCCCTTGCAAAGCAAGAATCAAGGAGGGGCAATCTATAGACACCCATTTCTGACCCATAAGTTGAGCAAACTTCTTGTCATATCATCGATGCCCCACGTTGGCTCATCATCGTCAAGCTGGCTTTCTCCGATCATAACATCCTTTTCATCAGTTCATCGCCCTGGTGGGGTCTTCCTGGTCAAAATCAATCCTCTTCATCATCATCTTGTAGCTCTCTGAGTCAAGAGTCCGGCGTTTCAAACCGTACGTCATTCTGATGGCCGCGCATGGGGATCGGACACATTGCATGGCCGCATACTGAAAAGGCCCTGAAGGCGACAGCCCCCCTGTCGCGTTCAAGAAGACGACACCTCGATATGTCACATTCATAAATAGGCATTTTAATTCCCTAAAAAATCGCCAAAAATGACTTAAAGTCACCTTCCATGTAAGGAAGGCGACGTATCGAGGCGTCGCCATCACGTTCTGGACCCCATGCAGGGAATCCTTTCCGAGCATGACTTGGAGACATGCCATACATGGATATTCCCTCTTTTGGTCATCCAAATCGTGTCCAAATCCTACCAAAACTCGTGGAGACCTTCCTTAAAGCCTCCTTTCCGAGTTCCAATCGCCTATGCACGGTCATACATACCCAAACTCGGACTCTCGCCCATTATTCCTCTCACAGCCCTTCCAGGAATAATCACCTATAACTATCTCAATACTCCATCTTTTTGGAAAAGCCGTGTCTGCTTCTTCCCCTGCAAGAGAGCTCGAACTCCGAAGAAGAGAACTCCCTCCCCAGACGACCAGGAACTGCCCCCCAGGGCGTTTTTCTCCCGGCTACCACTTTCTCTCTCCCTTTCCCTTCATTATTTCTCTTCATTCATGCATGCATAGATCCTTTATTTTCGTAGATTTGCATTAGAACACACACCACACACCTATCTTAAACACCCAAAGGGGTTAAAAACCCCACCCATGTGAGTTCTTTTCATGATAGTGCATGTTTACTTATTTTTCTCTTGAATAGATACTACATGCACGAATTTCTAATGGTTCTCTTGATGTTTCCATGACTTTGGCAGGTGTTTGAAGACAAGGGAAGCGTGAGGCTCTTGCCCCTTGGCCGGCTGAAGAGCAAGAAGAAAGAACCTGCAACTCCCATCCACTGAAGAAGAAGGCGACCACAAGGCTGTCGCGACCAAGAAGGCACCGCTCTTTGCGTCGCGTTCAGGTAAGAGGAAGGCGACCACCATCTTGTCGCCTTCCCAGAAGAAGGTACGCCCTCTTTCTTCTCTTCCTTTTCCAACGTAGTTAGCCGTCCCTTCGTCCATACATCCTTTGGCGACTACTTGGTTTAGATCACGGTACGTTTTCCTATCCTTCATACATACACTTTTGGGGAGCACAATCCCGTGATTACACCCATTTCTGACCCATAAGTTGAGCAAACTTCTTGTCATATCATCGATGCCCCACGTTGGCTCATCATCGTCAAGCTGGCTTTCTCCGATCACCACATCCTTTTCATCATTTCATCGCCTGATGGGGTCTTCCTGGTCAAAATCAATCATCTTCATCATCATCTTGTAGCTCTCTGAGTCAAGAGTCCGGCGTTTCAAACCGCACGTCATTCTGATGGTCGCGCATGGGGATTGGACACATTGCATGGCCGCATACTGAAAAGCCCTGAAGGCGACAGCCCCCCTGTCGCGTTCAAGAAGACGACACCTCAATATGTCGCGTTCATAAATAGGCATTTTAATTCCCTGAAAAATCACCAGAAATGACTTAAAGTCACCTTCCATGTAAGGAAGGTGACGTATCGAGGCGTCGCCACCCTGATAGCGACCGGAGGCCCGTCACATTCTAGACACCATGCAGGGAATCCTTTCCGAGCATGACTTGGACACATGCCATACATGGATATTCCCTCTTTTGGTCATCCAAATTACGTCCAAATCCTACCAAAACTCGTGGAGACCTTCCTTAAAGCCTCCTTTCCGAGTTCCAATCACCCATGCACGAACATACATACCCAAACTCAGACTCTTGCCCGTTATTCCTCTCACAGCCCTTCCAGGAATAATCACCTATAACTATCTCAATATTCCGTCTTTTTGAAAAAGGTCGGCATCTGCTTCTTCCCCTACAAGAGAGCTCGAACTCCGAAGAAGAGAACTCCCTCCCCAGACGACCAGGAACTGCCCCCCAGGGCGTTTTTCCCCCGGCCACCACTTTCTCTCTCCCTTTCCCTTCATTATTTCTCTTCATTCATGCATGCATAGATTCTTTCTTTTCGTAGATTTGCATTAGAACACACACCACCCACCTTCTTTAATCACCCAAAGGGGTTAAAAACCCCACCCATGTGAGTTCTTTTCATGATAGTGCATGTTCACTTAGTTTTCCCTTGAATAGATACTACATGCACGAATTTCTAATGGTTCTCTTGGTGTTTCCATGACTTTGGCAGGTGTTTGAGGACAAGGGAAGCGTGAGGCTCTTTCCCCTTGGCCGACTGAGGAGCAAGAAGAAAGAACCTGCAACTTCCATCCACTGAAGAAGAAGGCGACCACAAGGCTGTCGCGACCAAGAAGGCGCCGCTCTTCGTGTCGCGTTCAGGTAAGAGGAAGGCGACCACCATCTTGTCGCCTTCCCAGAAGAAGGTACGCCCTTTTTCTTCTCTTCCTTTTCCAACGTAGTCAGTCGTCCCTTCGTCCATACATCCTTTGGCGACTACTTGGTGGAAATCACGGTACGTTTTCCTATCCTTCGTACATACACTTTTGGGGAGCACAATCCTGTGATTACACTGACGTCGTCGCATTTTCTGTCAAGAGTCGATGTCAATAGTCGATGTTTCAGGAGTCAATGTTAGGAATCGATGTGTTAAACGCATCATCCGACGTCATCGCATTTCTGTCCAGAATCGATGTTGTTAAATGCGACCATTAGACCCATCGCGATTTGACTGTGTGTTTCCATCAACTTTATGGTTCTGTTAAATGTGATTATTTAGGCTTGGTAATTATGGTTATACACTATACTACTATGTAGTGAATAGTAAACAACCATGCTAATGAACTTTGGAAATATTTCATGTATTTCTTAAATTAAAAGATATTGTGCACGACTATCATATGTTCTCTTGATTTCTCTCACATGCACACACCAAACATTTATCCTTGCCATGAGACCATGCATAAAATACGTGAATAAAATATCTGGTAAATTACTTCAATAATTGCACATTATAAACCCATGATAATAATGACATTGTCTTCATTTTTTTTATTGATTTGGGATACCGTTACCGCCGCTCCACTGTTCTATAATTCCTCTAGATCGTTAAGCAAATCATTTTTCCTTACACACTACTCTCTTGACAAGTTGGAACCTCTCTGTTGGATATTCCATTCTGGCAGACAAGGGACCTTTTGTTAAGACCTCCGTAAGACTCTGTACTCCGTGGATTCCTTCATGGAGACCAAGCTAGTTGTACCCTAACACCTATAACACCCTTACAGATAAACATGATCCAAATAGCCTTAGAAGTTCTCTCTTATCTTGAGATCACACCAGACCTTTGGACCTGTGCATAATGTGGCCAATGGAAGGCTAGTGAATTCTACCAGACTGCCAACACCAATCGCGCGTGTTGCGCAACTGTTACTATCGCATGTTTTCAATCGTTGCTTTATGTGCAATGACCTATAGTTCTCATCTATACTCTACTCGCTTATCTATTCACGTTCTATCTACCATCTCGTCTATTCATCAAGTACTCTCATCTACTTCTTAGTACTCTCTATTGGCCATTTGACTGATTGTCTAAAGATAAACAATATGACTAATGTCGGGCAAAATATAAGGGGCCCGGTCTGGTCCTGGGAGGTTCGCCCAAAAGTGCTAGTGCCCGCGGAAGTTAATTGATCAGAGTGTTTGGCATTACACTCAAGTGCTCTCTATCTCGATTATCTATATGACAACCAAAAGTGCTATACTATACTCGACTCGTTGTGCTATTGTGAAATATTGTGCTATTTGTACTATGGCCATCATGCTCTCTGTACTATATTGAAACTTGTGCTATTTCATGCTCTTGTGCTATCTCTTACGTTTTTTTTTTTAATAAAAATGGTCCTCAGGTTATATTCTAAGTCTAGGAGAGTGCACCATCCCCCAGAGGGGGAGAATGTTCCCACTACACTAGAGAAGAACCTGGGCCAAAGATTATATATAGCAAGAAAAGTACAACTGCTAAGGGGCATACCCCCGTCAAACCAACCTAACATTCATGAGACTTGATTTGTCTAAGACCACCGGCCCTTTACAAGAGAAAGGTAGGTTATCAATCCCCCAGAAAACATCATTGCACATAGAAGCCACTGCATGGTTAGCCAACCGGTCAGCCACCTGATTAGATTCCCTGTAGACATGCGATATGAGTGAAGCATTCACATTCAGCAAGTCCCAAGTCATCCACCACCATCGGTATGTACACCAAGAGGTGCAGCTTCTTTGCCTTAAAGAATTAACCAAAGTAAGGGAATCTGAGTAGATAGCAGCAAGGCGAACACCTAATTGAGCCGCAAGGCGAAGGCCATCATAAAGAGCCTGAGTTTCAGTGATCAGACTATTACCTTCCCCATAGAAATGAGCGAATGCCACCAGAATATCACCCTTACTGTCCCGAATACATCCACCTCCACCACATATCCCTGGATTACCTTTAGAAGCCCCATCAACACTAAGACAATAATGGACAATGGGAGGGATCCAACGAATAAACTTCAGCTACTTGGATCGAACCTGTGGCACAAAACCAAAGTCTAGAAGAGACTACCACTCGATAGGCGATGGATCAACTTTGAAGGAAATTATGGTAAGAGCAAAGGAGATTTTAAGTTTAATGCTTCTGATCATCTCCTTAACCGGAACAACCTTGTCGTCAAACATAGCTGCACATCTGCTATTCCAAATCTCCCATAACATCAACAACAGGCAGTAAAGGGAAATGAAACAAGTAGAGAATGGATATTAGAGTGGATAATAAAATCCCAGACTCTAGCAGTGATCTGAGGATGCAGATGAATTTTATTGTTGATAAGAGGCATAAACCAGTGCCAAAGCTTCCCAGCTGTTCCACTGTGAATGAATAAATGATTGAGATCCTCAACTTGATGAGAAGCGCAACAGGAAGACCGAGAAGCCATAGAAATACCACAGTCCATGATTCTTCTATCAACATGAACAACCCTATTGAGAATCTTCCAGCAAAACAGGGAGGCTCTAGGACAAAAAGAATTGTACCAAATCTTGTGGATAGCAAGGCGGCAGACACCATGCTCCCTGAAAAGGTTGTAAGCAGAGCGAGTAGAGAAAACACCACTGGGGTTAGGGGCCCAAAAGCACAAATCCTCCTCAGAATTCAAGTGGACATCTTGAAGAATAGCAACTAGAAGGAACATCCTTAAGGGGTGAGAGCCATCACCAATAACTTCTTGCAAAGTAAAATTTTCACCCACAGAGGCACCTTGAACCAGCTCAGATAAGGGATGCTCGCCAAACCAGTTGTCCCTCAGGATGTCAATCTTATCACCCTTTCCATGCATCCATCTAGTATTTTTATGAATAATAGACATAGCCGCCTTGCAAATATGCTTAATTAGGCATCCCAGGATTCCGTTCATAATTGGAAGAGTGGAACCGCCTTCTAGCATACACAGACCAGAGCGAACTGCCATGAAGAATATGCTAAAGTTGTTTCACAGCAAGAGCCATTTGGACATGGTGAATGTTACGCACGCCAAGGCCACCTTCATTTTTGGGACGTTGGATACAATGCCAGCCTACCCAATGCATGCGATGAGAACCATTAGACCCATTCCAGAAAAAGGAGGCATCCAACTTCTCAATGAAGGAAGTAAACGTTTTAGGAATGCTAGAGAAGGCAGCAAGATAAACAAGAATAGAAGAAATAACTGAATTAATCAATGTTACCCTCCCTGCTTGATAGATGAACTTAGACTTCCAAACTCCCAACTTATTATTCACCTTATCAATTAGGTTCTTGTAATCAGCAGCTAAGACCCTCCCAGGTCTAAGTGGGACCCCAAGGTAGAACAAAGGACTGACCTGCCTCTTATAACCCGTAACATCGTGAATCCTTTGGACTGAAGAAGGAGAAGCTTTACTAGAAACCAGAAATGTGCTTTTGTTTGAATTGATGGATTGGCCAAAGGAACGAGCATATTGACCAAGAAAGTGCACCAGCCGCTTAACATTCTGAATGCTGCCATTAAGAAAAACCAGTGTGTCATTCGCGTAGAGGAGGTGGGAAGGAGGTGGACACCCTCTAGGGCCTGCATACGGAGTGAGGTAGCCAGTAGAAACCATATGCTTCAAACCTCGACTAAGAGCTTCTTCCATTAAAATAAAGAGCGCAGGAGCAATAGGGTTGCCCTGACGTAAACCACGAGAAGATTGAAAGTACCCAGTAGAAACGCCATTAACTAACACAGAGAACCAGCAATTTGAAAGCATTATACCAATGTATGATATGAACCTAGATGAAAATCCGAACTTCTTGAGTACTTGACTCTTTCTCTATCATTAGTGACTCTGCTCTTTAATGCATTAATCATGTAATGTTTGCCAGCACTATGAGATATAAATCCTACTGGGTGTTGTCCCTCACCCTACGTTATTTGTTCATTGTGATCCCAGGTGAGACTGAGGATAATGAGTACACTCAAGAAGATGGGGAGGACCAGGAGTGAACTACAAGTACCTGGCTTATTAGTACTATGTTAGAGTCCTTGTTTAGTATTTTACTTTCATTCCATGTATTAGAGTCATTTGGGCCCTATGTTATGGCTCTGAGATAAAGGATGTAATAGACACAATTGAATTATCAATGAAAGATATTTGATTTCGTATTACTTAATTGTCCAATGGTTTCCTATCCATTATATGCTCTATACACGCTTATTTGCAACTGCCTCATGTTCCGATATTCTGCGTCGGGGCGTGACAAAGCTTCTAACCTTTCATAGGTTTCCATTGCTTCAGACTGAGATGTATAAGCAATATCTTAGAAAATTTGAATGTTATTTTGTGAAGACTGATCAGTTAGCTGTAGAACAATGGGTTCAGAGGTATCTTGATGAAGCAAAAGAATGCGAGAAAGGTAAGCTTCATCCTTATAAATTCATGTGCAAGGACTATGATGCCCTTAACAAATCTCTTGAGCTGAAATGGGTCAAAAGATATCAAGTCTACTACAAAGTAAAGGTAGAGGCACATTCCAAAGGTGTAAGGCCCTCGAATTTTTGCCCTCTTATATAGGTGTTTGGTTGTGTGAGGATTTGATGCGTTGTGTGTGTCGCAATATATATATATATATATATATATATATATGTTTCTGTTGTGTATGTTATTTATTTACATTGCATAAATAATATTTTAAATTATACATTGTAATTTACATGTATTTGCATTGTGTAAATATAGTTTTATGCATTTTTAAGTTCTGGCCGAAATGACATTTGGCGTCAACATGAGTCGGCGTTGAGTAGAGGTCAACGGCCATATCGATGGACGCCAACCTCATATAGGCGGCCATTGATTTTGACGTCTAAAACCCAGATCTTGTTGTGCTTCAGATCCGAAAATGCCCGCGATCTTTGTTGCCCAGTTAGGTAGCCCAGAGGGGGGGTGAATGGGTCTTTAAAAATTTATCAGCTAATACTTGTTCACTAAAAACATTCACAGAGAAATACACTTCGATGGATGTTAGTTATAGTTAGAATAATCAACAATCACACAAGGAGCAATCACACAACACAAGAATTATCCTGGTTCAGATCTCCTCTCCTTAGGAGTCCTGCATCCAGTCCCTGAACAATATCTCAGGATTTCACTACCAAGGGTACTGTCCCACTTAAGGACCCTTACACCCAGCTGCAGCTGGTCTTCCTTCACATGAAGGGAAATACAAACACCCTGGATGCCCCAACCAGGTCTTCCTTCACACAAAGGGAAATACAAACACCCTGGATGCCCCCACCAGGTCTTCCTTCACACGAAGGGAAATACAAACACCCTAGATGCCCCCACCAGGTCTTCCTTCACAACAGAAGAGAACACACACAGAAACAAGTAAGCAGGAGATTAAGCCCCTAGATCAAGCTTTGACAAGCCAAGATCTGAAGCTAGGGACTGAGAGCAATGAGATCTACAAACAAAAGCTCACTCTCAGAACCAAACAAGCTCTCTCGAAAAACTACAAACAATGCAGAGAGCAAAGAGCTAATCTAATGGAATGAGGCTTGGCTCTTTCTTGAGAACTCGCAGAAGACTTGATGATCAGAGTGTTTTTGTTTTTGTAGTGACTGTCGTTCTCTATCTATCTATCTGCTTCTGGAGCTACATTCTTCAATATATATATCTTCAATTTGAAATCTAAATGTTGAAGTATCCGTTGCCTCTAACTTTGGCGAACGTTAGACTGAGTGGCACTTGGAAGCTTCCAGTCAACAGTCCTTTATCCATTTGTACACGCAAAGAGATAGGATCTTCTGATGTGTCCTTTGGCTTCTATAAGGTCCAATGTTGTGAGATGAATAGTTGACAGGGACCTGCACACAAAGCAAGCTAGAATAATAGACAGCTGGACTGTCTCTTGTTGTCAGTCAACGTTAGTGTGAATATTCATCAAAATAGTAATGATATTTTGCTGTTCTAAAAGATGCATATAGGATAGACACGATAATGGATGATATCGTCTGCATGCATACTGTAACGACCCAGAATCCACATTACCAGTAACCAACCAGTAACCTGAATTCTGACCCACTAACCCACGAGACAAGCTCGGAAGGGTAAAAAGTGAACGTCCGAGGAGACTATATATAAGAAGATACACACCATGTAAAGTTGTAAAATTTCACTATACATGAAACATAACATGTACAACTCAGAGTCCGAGCTAAGTACAGAGTACAGAAGTACAACAAAAAGTACTACTCACTACAGCTAGGGCGCACCAACACCGGAGTGGCTAGACTCGCTTGGAACGGGAGTCGACGATGACCCACCTAAAAGGGAGGGGAGTGAGTCTCAAGAAAAGAGACCCAGTAGGGAAAAGTAACCCCCATCGGAAACAGTACTAAGTGCGGAAAGTAAAAATAGAAAGTAAATACACGTCGCATCACAGCCCAAAACTGTAAATCTCGTGGCTCAGTAACACACACTCACACACAGTAAGTAGGACTCAGCTAGGGTCTGTGGCTCGGCGTCCCGTCACCACAGAGTCTCTCAACCCCAGCCACGTGTGCACACTATAGACGCTCTCTCTCGCGTCTGGTCCACGATCGGTTTTCCCCCTACGCCTGACCCTAGCGATAGAGAAGGGGCTCCACGGAGACCGGCTCGAAACCACCACAAGGAGTACGCACAGGACAGAGACGCTCTCAACGTCCTGGCTCACCGACGGAGGACCCCCACACGCCGGTCATCTAGATAGAGCGTCGCTCTGTGTCCAGGTGACAAACAGAAACAGAAGCACGGTAACTCAACGCGAGTACAGACGGTAACACTCTCAACATCTGAAACACCGTACAATAGACGAACACCTCATGTCACATCATGACACAATTAATTACGCATATGCACAGGCGGAGCCACACTCTAAGGTGGTAGAACGTGTTAACAGGTGGACATCGCACGTCAACACCTTGAAACACAAAACAAGACCAAAGCCTATTGGGACACAAGATATTAACGGCAACATCGAATGTCGCCAATCAAGATGTAGACGGCACTCACAATGCCGCCAACACTTAATCAACGGCAATGGACCTTGTCGTTTATATCAACCTTGAAGATCTCAACGTCAACATATGTGGACGTTAATATCTTCAGTCCCCTAGACCCAGAACAGCGCCGGGTCAGTCCAATTAGGCAAAACCGCCTAACAGCCATAAAATTGATGGAGGGAAACATCTCCTCACATCTTCTAACACTACCAGAACTTCGAAAATTCATGATCCAACACTTGGATCGCCCAAAACACCCAAAATCCCGGCATGGCACAACCCAACCCTAAAACATAATTAGCATACCAATCTACAATAGTTAAGCATGCTGATCCTTTAAGGACGGTTTAAGGGGTTAAGTCCCTACCTTAGAACGCCTCAAAAACTCCTAAATAGTCACCAATCGTGCCGGACCCCTCGAAGTCTCCGCGCGAATCACACCAAATCTTCGCGTTTCCGCTCGATCTAACACCGCCACACGTACCAGGGCCTTCCCACGAGCTCCCATCAACATTGGAAGTGGTGGAAATAGATAAAGGCAAAAGTGGAGGGAAAGAGAGGAAAGGTTGCTGCTCTCGGGCTGCTCTATTTCTACAGGCGCGACAACTAGACGTCCACATACCTCGCCGCCTATTTGAACCGCCAATGGGTTGACGTCCGGACCGCTTGCCGTCAAGTTCAATGACAAACGTCCACATCGCTGGACGCTAAAACCAAGTCAACGGCTAGCCCCTGGCCGTCAACAAGTCAATGGCAATATCCGTTGTCGTCAACCACATCCGAACCTCTACAAGACCCAATAAGGATCCGCTAAGACCCGAGACCTTACAGCCCTCCCCCCTTAAGGAATTTTGCCTCCAAAATTCAAACAACATAAAGAAAGAAGACTTACCAAAGAGGTACGGAAACTGCTCGCGCATTTCGTCCTCTCGCTCCCATGTCGACTCACCACCTGAATGCCGCTGCCACGCAACACGAACTAAGGGGATTGCCTTGTTCCTTAACCTCTGAACTCGGCGATCCTCAATATGCAACGGAAACTCTGGTACTGTCAACACTGGAGTCACCTCAGACCACTCTGTGCTCGGGAGAACGTGAGACTCGTCAGAAAGGTACCTCCAAAGCATCGACACGTGGAACACATCATGGACTGCTGCCAACTCTGACGGAAGCTCAAGTCTATATGCTAAACCTCCAACACGCTCAGAAATGGTGAAAGGTCCAATAAAGCGGGGACTCAACTTTCCACGCCTACCGAACCTCACCACTCCCTTCATAGGAGACACACGGATAAACACCTGGTCCCCTACCTGAAACTTGAGCGGTCGTCTGCGCTGATCTGCATAACTCTTCTGCCGACTCTGAGCTGACTGAAGCCTCTGCCTCACAAGCTGAACTACCTCAACTGCCTGCTGTACTAACTCTGGCCCCGTGACAATCCGTTCGCCAATCTCGAACCAGTCTAGAGGAGTGCGACGCGGTCGCCCGTACAAAGCCTCATATGGTGCCATACCGATACTGGAGTGATAGCTGTTATTATATGCGAACTCGACCAACGGCAAGTGAGCTGTCCACGATCCCTGCCACTGTAGACAATAAGCTCTAAGCATGTCCTCTAAAGTCTGGATAGTCCACTCTGACTGACCATCTGACTGAGGGTGGTAGGCGGAACTAAAAGCCAACTTTGTCCCCAAAGCCCTCTGGAAACTACGCCAGAACCCAGAAGTGAAGCGAGGATCCCTATTTGACACCATAGAGATCGGCACTCCGTGCAAAGGAACAATCCACTCTACGTACAACGCGGCCAACCTACTCACACCCCAACTAGTCCTGACAGGCAAGAATCTAGCAGTCTTCATCAATCTGTCCACAATAACCCAAATGCTGTCAAAACCTCTAGCTGTCCTCGCGGAAAACACAAACAAAGTCAGTCGTCACATGGTCCCACTTCCACACCGGAATCTCTAACGGCTGCACAAGTCCCCTGGACGCTGATGTTTGGCCTTCACTGCTGGCAGACCAAACATCTAGCAACAAAAGCCGCTATGTCTCTCTTCATCCCAGGCCACCAAAACTGACGTCTCAACCTGTGATACATTTTGGTCGAGCCTGGATGAATTGAGTACCTGGAACCATGTGCCTCCTGCAACACAATTCTCCTGACAGACTCCTCAACAGGAACATAGAGTCTATCTCGAAACCTAATAGTCCTGTCCTCGCGAAGCTCAACCTCTGGAAGAAGTAACACACTGTGTAACTCGGGATCTGCCTACTGAGCCTCAACAACCTGTCTCACAACGGCGGGAGCCGCCAACAAACTGCCCAACACACACAGTCGACGACTGGACGAAACTCTAAAAGACCCTTCTGCTACAGACTGCCACAACTGCCACTCCCTTAGCATCAGATGACTCATCTGTGCTTTCCTACTCAAAGCATCTGCAACTACATTCGCTTTTCCAAGCTTATACTCAATGCTAAAATCATAGTCTTTCAGATATTCCATCCATCGACGCTGCCTCATATTCAGATCCCTCTGAGAAAAACAATACCTCAAGCTCTGGTGATCGGTACAGACTACAAAACTCACTCCGTACAGGTAAAGACGCCAAATCCTCAAAGCAAATACCACAGCTGCAAGCTCTAGGTCATAGGTCGGGTAACTCTCCTCGTGGGGCTTAAGCTGGCGAGACACATAAGCCACCACTCGGCCTTGTTGCATCAAAACCACACCCAGACCAACACCTGAAGCATCTGTGCAAACCTCAAAACCCTCCTCACCTGAAGGTAACGCAAGGACTGGTGCTGACGTAAGCAGTCGCTTCAACTCTATGAAGCTCTGTCAAGGGAGGACAAAGAAGAGAGAAACATCTGAATGAGAAAAGAGACAACATTGTATTCATTTAATGCTGTGGAGGTATAGGGAGATAAAAGGCAGGAGAGAGGAGGGAGGCATAGGTGAGAAATGGTTTCCCATGCCTGCTCTTCCTGCTTCTCAACATTTGACGAAAGACACCAGGAGCAGGAGAGTACTTTGGTCCCATGGAGGGAGCCATCTTCTTGACATGGAGAGCTAACTGTTCATCAAGGAAATTGGCATAAGCATCTCTATCAAGGGAGACTCTGTAGAAGGTCACTGTCCCAAAACTGGCACAAGCAAGGAATTGATCAACTGAAATGGGATAGAGGTTCTGCTTGGCCTTCAACTCCTGACAAAGGGCTACATAGACTTTATATCTTTCAACCCAAGTCCTGAAAGGATCCTGGACCAAGTGAATAGAATTCATGTCCAAGAATGTAGCTGTAGAAACTGGAGAGTGACCTTCCTGGCCTGGGATTCATTAAGATCTGATAGCTGCGAGCAGAGAGAGGGTAAAATCTGGCCCAATCTGAAGGGGTAATCTCTCACATTCTGACAGAATGGGAGCAAGAACCTCAGCACTGACATGGCCCTGGTGATATTCTCTGAAGAGAAATCTATGAAACGCAACCAGAAAGCCCTTCTGTATCTTAATTCAGCCCATAACTCTGGCAAAACGTTCAAAAAATATTGACCCAACAGTTGATTCCATTACCAGAGAGTGAATAGGTGGAAGCAACATTTCCTCTGGCACCTGAAGGGTGGCAAAATCTACTTGGACAGCTTCAGTGTGGGCTACGGCTGAACCAAGTGCTCTAATGGCCTACTTAAATTGACTGAATTGGACCTCAGGGAGTCGATGGACATATCTATAGTTGTTGAAGAGTTGGAAGTGTCTGGCCATCTTAATCTCCTTCTGAATGAATGAGGCCCAACAATTCTTGTGATGAATTTCCAACCATTCTGAGAGAGTTAGGGAATGGTCCCTTGGAGGGAATCTAGCAGACTTAGCTAGAAGAAATTTATTGTACAGCTCTTTGTGCCCCCTAGCCCATTGCTCTTCAGTCTTGGAATGAGCAATAGAGAAGATTTTGAATTTTTTCGATTTGGTTAGAGAGGTATAGGGTAGAATGACATTCAAGTGGTCTGAAAGGCTAAGAAAAGGAAGGTTGATGATAGTATCAAAAACAACCTTCTGAAGATATTCCCTATATAGTGGTTTATTTCTATTGTCCACTGTGAGAGAAAACCACAGAGGGGGATAGCTAGGTTCAGAGGAAAGAGAGGAGGATTTCCTCTTCTTAGGAGCAGAACTAGAAGAGTCTGCCCTATGGATATGATGCCCAACCTTCAGTACAGACCGGAGGATGACTTCTTCAAACTCATCCTTGACATTTCCAAGATAGGGAGATTCAAGTTGAGCATCCTCGGGAATTATAGTAATGAAAGAGGGTGGAGGAGAAGGATGTAGAAAGGAGTGTGAGGTAGTAGGTGGAATATCTGATGGTCCTGAGGATGGTGGACCAGAAGAAGAGGAGGCTCCAGCTGATGAGGAGTCTGGAGGAACCGCTAAGAAAGGTGGAGGTGGAGGAATGGTTGTTGAAGAGATAGGAGAAGAGGTGGGTTGAGAAGGGAAAGGTGTAGGTGATGAGATGGTTCTGGGTTGTGGTTTCTTGAAGGTTTGAGGTGCAGGTGGAGCTGTGGATGATGAAGGTGGTGATGGAGGTACTGGGGTCTGAGTGGAGGAAGGAGTTGGGGGCTCAGGAGCTACAGCTTCTTCTTCTTCAGCTACTTGCAGCACAGACTCTGACTCCAAAGGCCCTGATGGCCCTGACACCTTCTCAGTTGGCCCTGAAGGCCCTTGCACTTACTCAACTGGCCCTGATGGCCCTGAACCACTGACTTTTTGTTGTGAACTAGCTGCTGCCAGCCCTGATTGCCCTGCCACTTGCTCATCTGGCCCAGATGGCCTTGGAACATCTTCTTCACTTCTTTGAGCAGTAGGAGGTGGAGGAGGAGGAGGAGCTTGGGCTTCAACTGCCTTCAAAATCTCAGAAAGCATTGTCTTCATGCTACCTAACTCCTTATTGAACTACCTTACAGCATTCTTTACTTGAGACAACTCCTTGGATGTGGATGCCTGGCTCATGAAAATAGAGTTTACATCAGACTGAACTGAGCACAAGATCTCCCCTTGAGCATCCAATCTTTCTATGACAGGCTTCAAATTGATGACAAATCTTGTCTCATCTGCCTTTGAAAAGGAGTGTTTGCAATGAGAGGGACATCTGGTACTGCTGCTGCTTTTCCTTTCTCCCTGGCCTGGACCACTGGAGGCTGCTGATCCTGGTCATCTTCTGAATCTGATGAACTAGCAGTCTCTCCTTCTCTGAACTGATACTCTGGGGGGTTTTCATTTCCCTCCCCCTAAGTCTCACTGCCCTTTTCAATACCACTTCTTCTTTAGTAGTCACAATCTTCATAGGAACATTGGGTTGTGCTGCTGTTGCTGCTTCTTTGGACTGGGGGGTCTTCTGAAGGAACTTCAATGTGGCCTGATGCCACAACACATTCTCCCTGAATATCCTCTGCTACTGAATGCTCCCCCTCAAAGGGAGCATCCTCCATCACTACATCTACTTGAACTGATACTTGCTCCTGCTGGCTTGGAGCTTCTTCCATGACCACTTCTTCAGTGTGGCCTTCTGCCACAGATTCTGCTACATGAGACTCACTTGCCACTTGCTCCCCCTGAGAAATGGAGTCCAGTGCATTCCTAAGTAGAGTGGCTACTTGGGAAGATGGAAGAGGATCCTCTGGAGATTGCCCAAAGGGCTCAATGAAGTCAGGAGGAATGTCCTTAATCCTTCTGCTGGCTTCTTCCTCTGTTGCTGCTGGAACTACTTGATCAATTACTGCTGCTTCTGGCTCAACCACTGCCGCTGCTTCTGCTAATGGTTCTAGGTCCTCTTGGGCTTCACCAATGATGGCTTCACCCTCAACCGCACCAGTCTTTGACCATACACCATTCACAATTGAAAATCCACTCTTTCTCAATTTTTTGGACCTGATGACTTTGCCCATTTTCTCAGAAACATCACCAACTACGCTAATGCCAAAATGTTGGAAAATTCTTGTCAAGAGATGGGCATAAGGTAGTGAGATATTCAACTTACTCTTGGTGTCACACCTGAGAACTGAAAAACTTCATCCTCTCAATTATTAATTCTGCATTGTTAATTTCCTGGTTCTGGATGGCCCAGAACATCAGGTCTGAATATGCCCTGGCGCAGGTAGAGAAAGATGCACTCCTAGGAACAATAATCTGACAAATAATGAAGTGCAATAACCGATTGAACGCACTAAGCTGGTTGATATCTAGCTTCCCATCCTTCAGCCTAAATTCCATACCAATAATCCCTAGCCCCTTGACTTGAGTGTCCACAGAGTGGACTCCACTTTGACCAGTGGTGGAGACTTCAAACAGAGAGGCTAACAAATCCCTGGTGATCCTGATCTGGGTACCCTTGACCATAGATGTCAAGGTCCCATCAGCCTAAGTCTTCAAACAAACATAAAAAGCTTTCACAAGATACGAATAACTTACTTCAGACAGGGTTGCAATCTTCATCCATTTTAACTCTGCAAAGCTTCAACTAAACTACCCATGCCATTTTTCTCCAGGTCTGCCAAATCTACTGCCTTGTGACCATAAAGCATAGCCTTGACTGACGCGAACCTAGCTTGCTGATCTGCGGTGAGGAACTCAGCTCCGTAGCCCCCAACGGTACCAGAAACGGTTGTAGAGGCCATGGAATCTAGCAGGGAAAGGTTCTGGAGGACTGGAAGGGTGATTAAGGAAGAACCCCTCAAGAAATTTTTGGCGGGAGAGGTTGAAGGCTTCAAATCTGAGGAAAGTCGATGTCGGGGTCGATAGGGTATCGCCTCAGGCAGGAGGACGAAAGAGATAAAGAGGGAAGAGGAATCGTTCCCACACAGATTCCGGGATTTGTGAAATAAAGGATAAAAGCTTTTTCCAAATGGGATGTGCCTTTATGGCGGAAAACGACAAAACTCCAATTTGAAAGAAATAAAGAGTTACAAATAACGAACAGACAGGAGTATTTACGTCAGATAGGATAAATGAGAGATAATTGAGATATTTTGCTCACTTTCAAGGAGAATAATTAATTTAGGCTCTGAAAATTAATATTTCAGATTTAGCAAATAAATCATTCACAATTTGCACATGCCTAATTCCTTTGAGAGAAGTAACCTCTCTTCGGGTAAGGCTTTTGTGAAGATGTCTGCTAACTGATTATTTGTATCAATGAAAGAAATTTCTATATTACCATTAGCTACATATCACGAATAAAATGATATCTAACCTCATGTGTTTGGTCTTGAGTGTTGTACTAGATTTTTGGTTAAGTTTATAGCACTTGTGTTGTCACATAGCAGTGGGATTGACTTGATTTGTAGCCCATAGTCCTCAAGTTGTTGCTTTATCCATAGGAGTTGTGTACAGCAACTTCCAGCAGCCACGTACTCAGCTTCAGCTGTTAAGAGTGCTACGGAATTCTACTTATTGGAGGACCAGGATATCAGACATCCTGTAAGGAATTGACAACAACCACTGGTGCTTTTTCTATCTATTTTGCATCCAACATAGTCAGCATCAGAGTATCCTACTAAATTGACTTCACATGATTTTGGATACCATATACCTAGATCATGAGTTCTGGACAGATATCTTAAAATTCTTTTAACATTAATTAGATGAGATTCTCTAGGATCTGCTTGATATCTAGCACACATGCATACACTAAATAGTATATCAGGTCTACTGGCAGTTAAGTAAAGTAGAGAACCTATCATACCTCTGTAGATCTTTTGATCTACTTTCTTACCATCCTTGTCATTGTCCATCCTTGTTGATGTGCTCATTGGTGTTGACAGTGGCTTGGAATTTTCGAATCCAAATTTCTTTAAGAGCTCCTTGGTGTATTTAGCTCCCCCATCATGTTCATCTCAAATTCTCCCTGCATAAGCTTCTCAAAGTACTTGCAAAGAGATTCATCAGTAGATCCAAAATTTATGTCATCTACATAAATTTGTACAAGTAGTATGTGCTTGACCTTTGACTTTATAAATAAAGTGCTATCTACTTGTCCTCTAGTGAAGCCATGGTTTAATAAAAAGGTACTAAGTCTTTCATACCAGGCTCTAGGTGCTTGCTTTAAACCATATAATGCTTTATGAAGTTTAAAAACATGATTTGGAATTCTGTATCATCAAAACTTGGAGGTTGTTCAACATACACTTCCTCCTTAATAAAACCATTTAAAAATGCAGACTTGACATCCATTTGAAATAATTTTAAATCTAGAGCAATGCATATGCAAGTAAGATTCTAATAGCCTCAAGTCTAGCTACAGGTGCATAGGTTCATCAAAATCTATGCCTTCCTCTTGGAATAGCCTTGAGCTACCAATCTGGCCTTATTTCTTAAGATCACACCAGCTTCATCCAATTTATTTCTGAACACCCATTTGGTGCCAATAACTGGATGATCTGATGGTCTAGGAACAAGTGACCATACATGGTTTCTCTTGAACTGATTCAGTTCATCTTGCATGGCTAAAATCCAAGATTCATCAGTAGAGCTTCATTGACTGTTCTAGGCTCTATTTGAAACAAAAGCTAGGTAATCACAAGGGATTACATTACCTCTTATTCTTACCCCTACCGTTGGATCACCAATGATGTTTTCAGGTGGGTGATCTTTCTTGTATCTCCATTCCTTTGGAAGATTTTCATGTTCAATGTCTGTTTGTTGCAGGTCTTCCAGAGGTGGATCTTCCTTGTCCTCAATTGATGTGTTCTTTAATTTCTTGAACAAATCATATGCATCATCAATGTCACTATCTTCTTCCTTTCTCAAGGAAGGGTTAGTTTCATCAAAGATAATGTGCCTAGATTGCTCTATTAAGTGTACGCTTATTAAATACTCTATAACCTTTAGGTTTAGAAGCATACCCCATGAAGATATCTTCATCTGATTTGGCATCCAACTTACCAATGTCTCTTTTGTCGTTGTTGTGGATGAAACATGGACAACCAATGTCCTGAAATGACTGATCTTTGGCTTCTTTCCATTGTACAGCTCATATGCAGTCTTCTTCAAGATAGGCCTGATCATCACTCTATTAATGATGTAGCTTGCTGTGTTCACTGCTTCGGCCCAGAAATACCTTGGTAAATCATATTCTGACAGCATTGTTCTTGCCATATTCAATAAGGTTCCATTCTTCCTCTCAGCAACTCCATTCTGCTGTGGTGCCCTTGGTGCTGAGAAGTTATGCTCAATCCCTTGGTCATCACAGAATTTTGAAAACTTTTCATTTTGGAACTCTCCTCCATGATCTGGCCGGATTCCAACAATGCAATACTTCTTGTCTTTCTGTACTTTCCTGCTGAAACTTACAAAACTATCAAATGTATCATCTTTGTGTTCCAAGAAAGAAACTCATGTGAATCTGGAATAGTCATCTACAATCACAAATCCAAAATTCTTTCCTCCAAGACTGGTGGTCCTCATTGCCCAAACAAATCCATGTGATGGAGTTCTAAGGGTTTAGAGGTGGTTACCACAGTCTTTGACTTGAAGGAACTCTTAGTGTGCTACCCTTTTGCACAAGGTCTACAGATACCATCCATTTTAGTGCTGACCTTTGGTAGACCTTCCACAAGACTTCTCTTTCTGAGCTTGTTCATGCCATCCAAACTGCAGGAAGTACACGTTGAACCCCTTTTTGTTGAGGGCACAGCACAAAATACTTTTTGCTTCGTTGAGAGATATCTTCTTCCTATCATCATCTGTCCACTGATTTTTCTCGTTGGTGACTAGGATATCACCTTCTTCACTATGGACCATATCTGGTAGTCATGACCTTGTAGAAAATATTCCATTCTTGTTTTCCAGTAAGCATAGTCTTCTCCATCAACAATGGTGGTCGGTTGACCGACTGACCTTCACTGTGACCTTGAGCTGCCATGGATCTTTACTCTTCATATCGTTGGATCTTCTTCTTTGTCGAAGAGACTCGCTTTGATACCACTTGTTGCCCAGTTAGGTAGCCCAGAGGGGGGGTGAATGGGTCTTTAAAAATTTATCAGCTAATACCTGTTCACTAAAAACGTTCACAGAGAAATACACTTCGATGGATGTTAGTTATAGTTAGAATAATCAACAATCACACAGAGAGCAATCACACAACACAAGAATTATCCTGGTTCAGATCTCCTCTCCTTAGGAGTCCTACGTCTAGTCCCTGAGCAATATCTCAAGATTTCACTACCAAGGGTACTGTCCCCCTTAAGGACCCTTACACCTAGCCACAGCTGGTCTTCCTTCACACGAAGGGAAATACAAACACCATGGATGCCCCCACCAGGTCTTCCTTCACACGAAGAGAAATACAAACACCCTGGATGCCCCCACCAGGTCTTCCTTCACATGAAGGGAAATACAAACACCCTGGATGCCCCCACCAGGTCTTCCTTCACAACGGAAGGGAACACACACAGAAACAAGTAAGCAGGAGATTAAGCCCCTAGATCAAGCTTTGACAAGCCAAGATCTGAAGCTAGGGACTGAGAGGAATGAGATCTACAAACAAAAGCTCACTCTCAGAACCAAACAAGCTCTCTCGAAAAACTACAAACAATGCAGAGAGCAAAGAGCTAATCTAATGGAATGAGGCTTGGCTCTTTCTTGAGAACTCGCAGAAGACTTGATGATCAGAGTGTTTTTGTTTTGTTAGTGACTATCGTTCTCTATCTATTTATCTACTTCTGGAGCTACTTTCTTCAATATATATATCTTCAATTTGAAATCTAAACGTTGAAGTATCTGTTGCCTCTAGCTTTTGGCAGACATTAGACTGAGTGGCACTTGGAAGATTCCAATCAATAGTCCTTTATCCATTTGTACACGCAAAGAGATAGGATCTTCTGATGTGTCCTTTGGCTTCTATAAGGTCCAACGTTGTGAGATGAATAGCTGACAGGGACTTACACACAAAGCAAGCTAGAATAATAGATAGTTGGACTGTCTCTTGTTGTCAGTCAATGTTAGTGTGAATATTCATCAAAATAGTAATGCTATTTTGCTGTTCTAAAAGATGCATACCAGATAGACATGATAATGGACGATATCGTCTGCATGCATGCAGTGATACGTTCAGTCTTCATTAAATGCACAGCTGACAGAAGGATATGTGCGAAGACTTTGACTATTCAACCCTTTGAAAGGACAAGTCATATGTCAAGTTCATTAATATGAAATCGATGCATTTACGACTTGAAATCGTTATACAACCAAATCGTTGTCACTTAACAGCAAATCGTTATGAGATATGAAAGAATCGTTGTGATCAAGGTGATATAGTCAAATCGTTATGAGATATGAAAGAATCGTTGTGATCAAGGTGATATAATCGAATCGTTATGAGATATGAAATAATCGTTGTGATCACTAAAGAAATCGTTACGATGACTAAAGGAATTGTTACGACAATAAAGAAATCATTACGATGGCAACATCATTGCGATCACTAAATAAATCGTACGATGACTAAAGGAATCATTCGATAATAAGAAATAGTTACGATGGCAAGATCGTTGCGATCACTTAAAGGAGTCGTTACGATTACTTAAGAAGTCGATGCGCAAAGTAAATCGTTATGAGAACTAAAGAAATCCTTATGATTACTTAAGAAGTTGATGCGCAAAGCAAATTGTTATGAGAACTAAAGAAATCCTTATGATTACTTAAGAAGTCGATGTGCAAAGCAAATCGTTACGATAGCAAGATCGTTGTGATCACTAAAGGAATCGTTACGATAGCGAGATCGTTGTGATCACTAAAGGAATCGTTATTATAGCGAGATCGTTGTGATCACTAAAGGAATTGTTACAGTTCTACTATAATCGTTATGATTTATAAAAGAAACTGATGTGTACTTAGACAAATATGCTTCTACATTATGAAGATTCTTACCTATTTTGGCTTGTTTTCCTTTGATCTTATTTCCTGTGCTCAAGACTAGTAGAAAATAGGTTAGTGACCTTAATCAAGGGTTTGATAAT
Organism: Colocasia esculenta; assembly: GCA_014218235.1. Classification (NCBI taxonomy): domain Eukaryota; kingdom Viridiplantae; phylum Streptophyta; class Magnoliopsida; order Alismatales; family Araceae; genus Colocasia; species Colocasia esculenta. The sequence continues at coordinate 89,229,428 of CM024761.1, forward strand.
TATCAAAATAACATGGTTTTGTTAATCACCAAAATAGAAATGTAATTAATTTAAATTACATGGGGATAGACTGTCATCAATCTTTTCCCCTCTTGTTTAGGAAACCATTCTCCAACAGTCCTGAACCCTACCTAAATGCGTACCCAACCCCCTGGGAGCATAAAAACTCCTTCTTTCGGCCGAATAGAGTCTTTTTGGCTCTTGGGTCAAAAATCTAAAAAAAAAAACCTAGCTTTTTCTGTGCGAAAACCTGGAAGTTTGGACCCTTTGATCTAGTGATTTGAGGCTTCTTCTGGAGTTCTACCATGACTGGGAGGGAGTCTAAATAACGAGGAAGACTTCCCCGACTCCGGCGTACATCGAGAACCATCACAGAACCCGGATCGAGGGGATCTTGGAGGCTTCTTGGCACAGGCCGAGGAGAGCTTCTTCGACCCATATTTCCATCTATAGATTTTTATAAAGGCAAGTAACCCTTGACCATTTTCCATACATGCGTCTAGTAGGTCCCAGGAATTTTTACAGATTTTATTCGTGTCCTGGAACCCCCGTTCTCCCTTATTCTTGTGAGATCTATCTGCATTTCTGTACACAGGAACTTAACGGCATCATCTGCTACCGTTAAGATCCGAGGTTGCGGCATCCTTTGCTGTCGTCTACCTGATTGGCGGCTACCATTGTGCCGCTGAGTTCATCATACAGTGACAGTGTGCATGTTTACCCTATAAAATCTATTTTCCATATTTTTTCGAACATGAGGATATATGGTAAAAATACTATATTGTTAAATATTGTTGATAGATCATATCTTGTGATTATGCTAAATTTTCATCCATTGTGTAAATTATTGAATTTTCTGAAATGAAATGATAGACATGTATTAATCCTATAAATTATCGTTTACATACTTTTATGTTGATCTGAGGCTTCATGAAATTTCTATTTGTAATATGCATGTGTTAGGTTATGTTATAAAAATTTGACAAATTTCTGATTTCTGTGTGAGTTATTAAAATTTCTGAAATTGAATTGAGAGTTGTATATGTGTAACACCCCACTTCCACCCAGTACGGTTATACCAACCCACATCGGATGAGAGCAAGCCTCTACAGGGAAGAAAACCCCAACAATATACAATGAGCTGAGATATACACGAATAGAAATGAATAATGCAACGGAAATTAATAACTCTTATTCCATCAACATTTTAAAATTCACATACCATAGTTTATATAGTCCATGAAATGAATAAAATAATCATAAACATCCAGTTAGCCAGTCTTTCAATTACAATAATACTAAAGTTCAAATTACAAATTTCGTCACCTACTAGCAAATGAAATACAATCTTCAATCTAATATTCGCGTTTCTTGTTGGACCTTGCCAAGTCTTGCACTTCCAAGCTTCCTGAAATGTTTAGCAAGGGTGAGTCTACACAATAGACTCAGCAAGCAACTTAAAATCACAAGTCGTACACTCATCACGCATGCTTTCTAACAATTTAACATTTTACTAACTTACTAGATTTTCACATTTAAACTCTTATATGTTCATGCTATAACATAAGAATTAAACATGGAGTCTTTTAAACAAAACTATACTAATACATGTAAATCAACGGCCTAAACATGGGTACTTATGCTTTCATTTTCTATGATTTCACATGACACTAACACATGCTTATCAAGTAAATACTATCACATGGACAATTTACAAAATCCTACACATGGTTCTAAACAAATATCATATTCATCATTTTACATGGTCATGTTAATACATGCATTTACCATTTTCATGGCATGAAGCATATGGATAACACTTATGAAACAAGGCATGTAATAAAATCATATAGTCAATGTTATGTAGTATATAAACAAATTCAAGTAATTCTTAACCTATATTATGCAACATTCAATAGGCTTTCATGTAGCAAGTGATCATTTAAACATGCAATGAATATTACATATAACAAATGACATGTAGTTCATATGGCATATAATCATGTAGCATGTAGACATGTAACAAGTAGTCATATAGCATGTGGATCTTGTAGTCAATTTTCATGTAGACATGTAGCATGTAGTCGTATAGTCATTTAACATGTAGTTGCCAAGACATAGCCCGCACTATTATAGAAATCATATAGCATATAGTCATTCGCTTATCACCTAGGCAATGCAGTGATGAAGTCATGGTATTTGCACAAAACCGGGGAAAGCCCTTCCCACCTTTCCAGTAGAACTTGCCTACCTCCAGGATTTCAATCCGTTGCCCACAGATTCATTTGGTCATTTCATATAGTTGAACCAATACCATAGGGGCATCCATGATGTAGTTCCCTGTAGGAAATCTCTATAGTAGCAATGTCTTATTGGCCAATCAGAAATGCAATAACATATATTTATATTCATGCAATGATGAAACTATCACATGAACTAACATTTTCATATAACTATCATATGCTCTTTTGTATATTCATGCATAACTATTAAGATGACAAAACCATTATCACCTATCATATTTTCTCAGTCCTGAAATTAAATCCTATTGTGAAATAGCAATCTATCATGGTGCTACTTTTATCTCAAAATTCAACATGCATATACATTATCATGTCCATTGATTTCTATATGCATTTATCATTAAAAAAATCATAGCATTATGTAGAGATCTCAGAATAATGTAAAATTTTAATCACAAGTGGGATAACATAAGGAACATATGTTAATTTGTCAGAATTTTAGAAGTAGTAAAACTATTTTTACTATTAAACAAGATTTTAAATAATTTTACAAGATATTTCAATTTGAACATGGTAGACAGTGAACATCCATTCTAACAGATATAAAACATGCACACTTGGTTCTACTTCATCAAAATATCTGAAATAATAACGTTCAACATGCATAATTATTCTATACTTAAATTTATCACATTATGGTGTAAAAGAATTCAGAAATTGATAGCACTCTATACAATACTTAGAGTTCTACCAAATTTTAACTACGGTTCACATACAATACAGGGAACATATCTGAAAATTTTCACAATTTTTGGAGTATAAACACTATTTTTATTAATTAATACAAATTACATAGAATTAATAAGAAAAATCATTAAGCATGTTTTATAGTGACAAGTCAGTTCTAGCAGGTCTAAAACATGAGAACAGTCATTCCAAGATCACTAAAATTTTCTTAATCCATAACATGCAACAAAACCATTTAATCTAAATTTATCACAGTCAAAACTTAATATTCTTAATTAATAGAAATCCTTTTAATTATCATCATGCTCAGAAATTTAGTGGATCCTCATGATATGACCTACTAATCACCTGTGACAATACATAAAATTTACAGCTTGCATACATACCAAGAAATCACATAAACAGCTTAAGAAGATTAAACAGTAGTTTTCAAAACACTGAAGAACTTGACTACAAGGGATGTTGCCGCCTACAGTCAACTGCACACTTTGGTGCCGCCAACAGAGGATATTGACTGCAGCAGATGCTGCCGCCAACTTCCTCCCAGCAGACTACCCAGACAGCACACACATGCAAGGGGAAATTGGAGGTTCCAGGACACGAGGAAAAATTCGTAAAAATGTGAAAACCCTAGAGGACAAGTCTATGGATTGAAATCTTAAGCTACTTGCTTGAGAATAAATCTAAAAGGATCTAGATTTGTCGGTGAAGCCCTCCTCAGCCAAGCCAAGAAGAGGTCCAAAACCGCTTGAATCTAGTCTTCCCTGTCGATGTAGGTTGATCCTCGGAGTTGAAGGAGCTTCCTTGATGTCCAGTGCACCTCTCAATTGTTGAAGATCGCCGGAAGAAGCATCTAAACTTCAGATCAGAGCTCGCCAAAACTCCATTTTTCACACAGAAAACCATAACTTTTCACAAGAGCCAAAGACCTAGCCCGTTCGAAAACAAGGAGTTTTTATAGGCTAATAGGGTGTTTGGTTGTAGTTTTTTACCTCTTTATTCTCTAAAATTTAAAAACAAAAGAAGATGCTCACTAATATATGTTTGGTAACATAAATGTTTTTTTAAGAAAGAATCTTTACCTATGTAAAACTCTTTCTAAAAAAAATAGCTCTTCACCTGTATTTTTTTTCAAAACACTTGTTGCTCCCCTCTCCCCCCCCCCTGCGCCCTCCCCGCCTCCCTGGGCACCCCCCCACGACCTCCCCGCCTCCCTGGGCACCCCCCCGGCCGGCGGCCCTCTGCCCTCCTCCCCCCACTCCGGCGCCCCCCCTAGCCTCCCTGCCACCCTGCGCACCCCTCCCCCCCTTCCCTCTGCCCTCCTCCCCCCACTCTGGCGCCCTTGCGCACCCCCCCTTCTACCCCGGCCCCCTCCCCCCTCCCTCGCCCCTGCGCCCCGCCCCCCCTCCCCTACGCGCACCCCTCCCCCCCTCCCTCCCTCGCCCCTGCGCACCCCTCCCCCCCTTCCCCTCCAGCCCCGACGCCTCGCCCCTGCGCACCCCTTCCCCCCCCGGCCCCGTGCCCCCCCCCTCCCTCGCCCCTGCACACACCCCTCCCCCCCCCCCCCGCGCGGCGCCCCTCTCCCTCCTCGCCCCTGCGCACCCCTCCCCCCCTTCCCCTCCAGCCCCGACGCCCTCACCCCTGCGCACCCCCCCTTTCCCCCCGGCCCCGGCGCCCCCCCCCCCCCCCCCCCCCTCACCCCTGCGCATTGGCCCCCCTCCCTCTTCCATAATTTTTAAATAGTTTCGGCCAAACAGTAAAACTATTTTTTCTAATTTTAAAATTTAAATTAAAAGAGAACATAGTATAATTTTTTAGATAGAAATCACTTTTTAAAAAATTTGCTCCCAAACATCCTATAAGGGGTTAGGAAATGCTATAAGATAAGTCATCTATGCATAGGGAGGGTTTCCTAAACTGGAACCGCAAGAAACGCAGCATTACACAAATCTGGAACCGTTACACATGAGGGAACTTGACGTCAACATCTGGTGTAGTTAACTGGGGGTTGGCGTCCAGCCTTGTGCCGCCAACAGTGCACTTGGCGTCCATCGATCTGGACGCCAAGCACTATGCCTAGCAGCCAGCGGCAGTGGATTATGCCGCCAACTGTCTGCTTCAGCCAGATTAGACACATACACCCAAGCAGCTACACAAACACATCTTAAACTGTTTAATGGATATAAAAATAAGTAGATACTTTATGTACAATGTTAAACATACATGTACATTCATGTACACAACGTACTTACATACTACATGTATTACATAACATTTATTTAAATATAACTTGCACTAATCTTAATTAAAGATAATATGCACAAATACATACGTATACATATATATATTCACACTACCTGATTACATGCATTATGCATGAACATAGATACAATATGCACATCCTTAGTTATACATTACATGCACTTTTAACACACAAAATAAAATATTGAATGCACAACATTTCTTAAATTCAATATATTTAGGATTCTAAATAAGTTCTATGATATATAAAATTAGCTAAACACCTCCATAGAAAATAATATATGTACATACATATACACATGAGTAATTAAATAATTATAATATGCACAATTTAATACACACCATATAAGCAAGAACAACAAACATCACATACATAGAATATAGAGTGAATAAAATTCGGGGGACCTCACAATATGACCATGTTTAAATTAGTATAAATGTGTCGGTTGTGAGATAGAGCCTGATAATTTTTATAGAACTGAATGATGACTGTTTTCAGGCATTTGAACTGTTAAGACCGACCGACTGTGTACATGTAAACCCTTGTTAGACGAAATTTTGATAGAAATTACATGATAATGTTCCAATTATTATAATTAGTGTATAACTCTGAAAAATCTGAAAATTTGAGCATATGATGAAATGTTTGTCTTTAACCTGCAATAAAAATTTCATACTATTTGGGCGACAGTAAGTACTATTTTGATTTGTAGATGAGAATGACCATGTTAAAACATATCGAATGTAATAGTGAATAATCCTATGATTGCAGCATGCGTAGGATCATGATGTAAACTAATTAATTGTTAATAACAGTAGTACCATGCTAGGTAAAACTGAACCATATGCACGTATGTGAAATTGGATATTATTGTGTTAACGGTGTACAAACTATGTGTGATTAATAAGATTTATGTAAAACTTGTGCCATGGGTGACACTACTACCTTAGAGGGCTGTGGAACTGTACCATAGTAAAGTCCCTACAAGAAGGTTCATGTGTGTGAAATCCTATGGGCAAATAGGATGAAATCTTAGAGGTGGACAAGTACCACTGGTTAGGGTGGAGAGTGCTTCTCCCGGTTCTGCGCAGTTAACCAAGATCTATCACTATTTTGCCTAGGTGATAGATATGTGAATGTGATGTGTGTGTCCTTCTAGAGGTGGTTCGGACTATGTGTCATGACAATTAAGTGAAAATAATGTGATTGTGTATAAGTGAAATGCGAAATTGTAGAATGTGCAAATGAACATGTGAATATGTGAAAGCAATGTGATAGCATGTGAAATTGTAAAGCATTACATGAATGTGCTAAATCCATGTCAAAACAGCAAGTTAATCATGTTTATAATTGTGTTAAGTGTGTGAAAATGTACATATAATCCATGCTAGGAGTATTGTTTCCATTATGTGTAATCCCATGTTTAAGTTGCATACATATTATATCATGAATGGAATGAGTTTTAATTTGATTTAGCATGTTAAAGAAATGTGTAGAGAGCATGTGATAGGCTTTATTTTAGTGATGAAAAGAAACATAAAGCATGTATCATGTACCATAATGTTGTAGAAGTTTCACGCATAGAATTTAAGAATTGTTCAAATCATGCTACATGCATATGATGTGTGTATGTATAATGTGCATGGATTACTTGTTGAGTCTTTTAGACTCACTCTTGCTTCAGCGTACAGGTGAAGGTGTTTCTACTTCTTTGGAAGAGACTGTTAGGAGCGACTCCAAGCGAGAGGAGTAGCATCTTTTGTGGAGGATTAGCTATTGTCTTTCCATTTTCATAGTATGTAATGAACAAATAGTTGTAATTCATGTGGACAATGTAATTTTAATTTAGAATTTCAATTATGTTAATTTTAGTTTTCTTTACTCACTATATGGACTGTGGATATTTAATGTGGATGATGGAATACAATTGATATTATTTCTTTTATTCCGCTATTTTGAGTTTATATTTGTGTACATCTCAGGTTAATGTAATTCTTGGGTCAATGTCTTACTGTAGAGATACTCATTATACCGACGTGGGTTGGTGTAACCGTATCGGTATAAGGAGGGTCGTTACAGAGATTAGTATTAGAGAAAGGGGTTGAGATTGTACAAAAATATATCTAAGCCATCATCTTCATTTTATGCTAAGTCTCTATAGATTGTCCACATAGTTAAGAACATGGTTAGGAATTAGATAACTTAGTTCCTAAACGTGGTTAAACTGTCTTGCAGGCTATGGCTTCACGTGGTAGGCATGGTGATCCTGCTCGTGGTGGTGAGCAAAGGAGAGAGGAGAGGGATGAGCAGCAGGCCCCAACACCTCAGGGTCCTGTGCTTCCTCCACCGCCACCAGTGGACTATGGAGTGTTTATGCAGGGTCTGGTACAGGCCATGCAGACGCAGGCCCATACTCAGGCAGCACTCCAGGCTCAGTTGGAGGCTCAGGTTAGAATAAGAAATAGAGTAGTCTATTTTACTTAATTGCATGTTTGTTAAATTGTTATATTGTATATGTGTTGCTTATATTGGTTGCTATAGCAGGCTCAGGCGCCAGTTCCCCAGGCACATGACCATGGTGGACCTTCCATCATGGAAAGGTTCAAGAGAATGGCTCCACCCTCTTTTAAGGGGGAGAGCAACCCGTTGTTAGCTGAGAGCTGGTTGAGGGAGATTGAGAAGATCTTCCGAGAAATTAGGTGTGATGAGGATGACAGGGTCACTTTGGCCACCTATATGCTACAGGTATGTGTTAATTGCTTATGCAATTATTTCTTAAGTCTAGATTATCTGGATTGGTCCTTATGGGTGGTTTAATGCAGGAGAGAGCCGATGTGTTGTGGTCCTCATTGCTTCGTACCCGGTTCGAGAACGGTGTTGTTGAGGTGGCTTAGGACGAGTTCGTGAGGCTCTTTCGGGCCACGTTCGTCCCCGAGCACATCCAGGACAAGATGGAGCAGGAGTTCCTTTCTTTGACTCAGGGCTCCATGACTGTACCGGAGTACGAGGCCAGGTTTGTTGAGTTATCAATGTATGCACCTCATATCATTGTTGATGAGGGCGAGAAGGCAAAGAAGTTTGTGATGGGCTTGAAGCCATCACTAAGGACGAGGTTGGTGGCGTTTGACCATCGTACCCTCGAGGAGGCTCTCAGCACGGCATGTCGGCAGAATGGTGAGATGGAGCAGTACCTTGAAGAGAAGAAGGCTTCGCAGAAGAGTCCTGTAGCTCCATTCCAGAGGCAGGATAGGAAGAAAGTGGCATACCAGTCACCGCAGCACCCAGTGGTAGCCAGCAGTCGTCAAGTACCTTCTCAGCGTTCCCCTAGTGGCAAGAAGGAGTGTCCTCATTGTGGAAGGGCACATGGTGGTACGGAGTGTTGGAAGATGCTCGCTACTCAAGTGCAGGAGTAGCGAGCATCAGATTAGAGACTGCCCTAGACTTCAACAGAGAGTCCAGCGACCAGCACCAGCTCTAGCAGCGGCAGTGGCAGCAGCGCCAGCTACAGGGCGACTAGGAAGGCCTCGAGCCCAACCTCGAGTGTTCATGTTAGCTCGAGAGGACGCCGAGCAGGCTGATCATGTTACCGAAGGTACGATTTTGTTCTTAAGTGTGCATTCTCAGGTTTTATTTGATACGGGTGCCACTCACTCATTCATTTCGAAGTGATTTGCTAGGCAGTTAGCCTTAGAGTCAGGATTAGAATCTGAGGAGTTAGAGGTTCCTTTGTCTGTGCACACACCTGCGGGTACGGTATTGACTAGGAAGTGTATTCCATCTTTACCGGTGTACATTGAGAATAGAGTCCTAGAAGGGTGTTTCTTCTTGCTAAAGATGAATGACTATGATGCAATTCTTAGTCTGGATTGGCTGGAGGAGCACTATGCATTGGTAGATTGTCGTGGGAAGAAGATTATTTTCTGTATTCCTGGTGAGGATGAGTTTTCTCATCCATTGCCAAGGAACCTTGCGGGAAAGTTTGTCATCTCTGCCATGAAGACGATGAGAATGGTAGGCAAGGGTTGTGACGCTTTTGTTGTCAGCGTGGTATTAGTACCAAAGGCTGATGAGTCACCTACTCTTGAGGAGATACATGTAGTGCGGGAGTTTCCAGACGTATTTCCTGATGAATCTAGATTACCTCCGGTTAGAGAGATAGAGTTTACTCTGGAGTTGCTTCCAGGCACATCTTCTGTCTCAAAGGCTCTTTATCGGATGACACCTGCGGAGTTAGCCGAGTTAAGGAAACAGTTGCAAGAGTTGTTGGATAAGGGATTTATTTGCCCTAGTGTTTCTCCTTGGGACGCACCTGTCTTATTCGTAAAGAAGAAAGATGGTTCACTCAGGTTGTGCATTGATTATAGGAAGCTCAACCAGGTGACTGTAAAGAACAGGTATCCTTTACCTCGTATTGATGATCTGTTTGTTGGGTTTACATGTGTGATGTTTGTGATTACATGTTTTTGATGATGAACAATGTTAATTGATGTGGTATGAATGGTTAAAACATGATGACATTGTCCAAGTTAATCAAGATACAATCATATTAAAACATGTTTCCTTTGATCATCTACATGTTCATTATATCTCACTAACAATGTTCTTTGATGTAGGTGTGATTGTATGCAAAACAAGTGTTAAAATCAAGAGCAAAAGCTCAAGAAAAAGTCATTAAGCAAGTACCTGTCGACAGCCCTACAGGTACCTGTTGACAGCCAAGCATAGGGAAGACATACAAGTCACTGGAAATTCAAGTAAAGGAATAGATGTCAACAAATGCAAGCTGCTTGTCGATAGATAGAACCAGTTCTTAAAGTTGTAAGCACTGTTGAAGTGTGTCTGTCGGCAGATGCAAATCGCCTGTCGACAGCTACACACAGGAAAGCCTTCTCCCGGAAGTTCAGTGTTCTGGAAATTGAAAACCTGTCAGTACCTGTTGAAAGTTGAATAGTTACCTGTCGACAGATGAATAGTTCCCAGAAGACCAGTGCTCTGGAAATTGTAAATATGTCAGTACCTGTCGACAGATGAACAGTGACATGTCGACAGACGAAGACAAACTTCAATTCCGAGATTTGGATATGTTCTGTATTTGGGTGTTTCCTTTTACCACGTCTCTCCTAACTTGGACACCCTTATATATAGAACATAAGGAGGTATTTCGCAGCAAGAAGCCACCATAACAAAACCCTAAAGAAAACCCAAGAGAAAAGCTTCTTCCTACTACTCTGCTTCAACCCTCCGTCCAGAGCGAAGAAGATCCATCTTCAGAGCGGAGTTGAAGTCGGTTCATCCACGTTTCAAGCTTTTCCATCAATTGATCTTCATCCAAACGAAGCTTGGAGTTTCTCTGGACGACCAGCGAGAAGAGATCTACATCTGGATTTGATTCTTTATCTCAGAACTCTTCTCCTTCCATACTTTTCATATCTCTGTGTGTGTGGAAGTGGTTTGAGCGTCCCTTGTGCTTGATCCACGTGTGTGTGGTTGTTCTGATTGCGTGTTTGCATCAGACAATGTGCACGTGTGTGTTTGCAGGGCTGAACTCGCTTAATAAGCAGTTTTTCTGTGTGTGTGGTGTGTTGATCAGAACAAGGCTAGAGGATCTGATCTATTGTGGACTTGATCTAGCATGTGTGTGTGTGGTTGAGCCGTTGTGCTCGTGTGTGTGTTGTACTCAGTTCTTGAGTAGTGTGTTCTCACTGTGTGAGCGGTGGACGTAGGAGTCACTGGGTGTGATCTCCGAACCACCTAAAAAATCCCTTGTGCACTAAGGTTTGAATTGTGGTTTGCATTGTGTTGCGCTAGATGCATGCATAGGGATTACGTCTACACACTAACTGTTAGTTTGCTCACACACATTGCATCAGATCAGAGGGGTTTTAATTGAGTAGATCTTTTAATCCGAAGTAATTTTTAAATTGCTTAAGTTTCTGCTGCAAATCTATTCAACCCCCCCTTCTAGCTTTGCCATTACCGAATATCTGATCCTAACAATTGGTATCAGAGCCTGGTTCTCTGTTTATCAGTTGTGATTTGGCAGATCTATTTTTGTGTTCTTAATCGCTATGATTCCTAACAATTGGTATCAGAGCAGGTTCTCTGTTGTTTGGTTGTGTTTTTAGAGATCTGATTCCTAATCTGAATTGATCTGATTGAAATGATTGATTGCTTTTTGATCTGACTTAATATTTTGTTGATTGGTCTAATCATCTGAAACACTCTAAAAAATATGGCTAAGTTCTCAAGCATTTTAAATAGACCTATGATTATTGGGTTTAATGACAAAGTGATAAAATGCAGGGACTTCTGTGAAGACAAGCAAGATTGCAAATAAAGCCAAAGACAAATGCTTCATGGCTCATGGCAGCTCAAAAGGCTTTCCCAGCTCAGACGAATCTGAAGGATCACATTCGTCAAAAAAGTCAAGAAAGTCTCAAAAATCAGGTAAATCTGATTCCAACCCATTTGATAGATCAATATCTAACTCTGATTCTGAGAATGATATATCCAATGATGAACTGATAGAATGGTATGAGCACTTGTGCAATCAATTTAAGAAGGTAAAATCTCAAAACAAGAAGTTAAAAGAAAAAATGGAGAAGAATGAAATGATAATCGATAATGCTCAAGCATTCTATGAAGATAATGAAAAATTGAAAGTGGAGAATGAAAATTTGGAGAATGAAGTCAGAAACTATGGAAACATGCTTTCTAAATTGAAAGAAGATCATGATCAGGTTGAATCTGAAAATTTTGATTTGAAAAATGAAAATGAAAAATTGATTAATCATAATAAGAATCTTAAATTTGATAATGATCAATTGAACAAACAGATCTCCAACATGGCTCATGATCATCAAATGAAAGAAAGATGCAATCAATTGGTTGAGGAAAACAGTCATCTGAAAAAGAAGATTGAATGCTTGTATCATGACAAACCATTAAATGATGAATGGAATATTCTAAGAAGAAAATTATTGACTTGGAAAATCAAATTGTTCAAAGTGAAATTGAAAAGAACAATATGAAAAATGGTCTGGATGTCATGACAAACCAACTTCAAACTTCTGAAAAGAAATTGATGTATTGAAAGTTGAAAAGAAAAATTGACAAATGAATTTGAAGTGGTTAGTAAACAAAATCAAAATTTTGAAAAGAAGGTTTCTAAATTGAACAAAAATGCTGCAAATAGGAAGAATCATATTTCAACTGAAAACCAGAAAAAGAAAAAGAAAATAGGACTCCACAAGGTCTCCACATCTCCTTCAACAGCCAAAAAGGCTTCAGGGCATTCTTCAATTCCACACCATGCTGAGAGCTACCAAATGGTACCACCTCCATCCTTTCAACCCAAGGGTGATCAAAGGTATTCTAGAGGATCTCAGAATTTTAGAAAATGCATTCAAACTATGGTAAGCTCCAAGTAATTGCTCAACCCACTTGTTTTAAATGCAATAGATCTGATCATCTTGCTAAATACTGGTGGAAGAAAAATCTACACTCTCACAAATATGCTAAAACAGTTCAATGCTATACATGTCATCAACATGGACATTTGTCTAAGAACTGTTGGCATAAGAATCATGATTTTGTGCATGTTCCCAAGCCCCATGCTTATAGACAATCCCATGTACACAAGAACATGATTACTGGACAAAATAAGTGTTCTGTTCTTCACGCAAAAAATCCTAAAACAAGAAAATCTCAAGAAAGCATAGATGTATTGAACCAGTCCAAAGAAAAAAGTGGAACTAATGCTGCTCATTATTCCATTAATGAAAGAAATACATCTATTCCAAAAATGAAATCACTTTGGATTTTGAAATCATTGTTGTATCCTAACATTGATGTCAATATAGGACCCAAGCAAGTGTGGGTTCCAAAGCCAGCTTAATCAACAAGCTAAAATGTCTTGCAGCCATATAGTGTAAATGGATTCATGACATTGGCTGTGCAAGGCAAGAAATGATTGGAGAACAAGGTAAATTTTTGAGACTGTGATTGAAGACTGTTCAGGTAAAATCTCTTTATGACTTCAGATTTGAACTGCTGGAATAGAAATAGATTTTTAATTCTATCTGAGCAATGAAAAATATGTTTTGATGCTATCCCCAAATGACAATGCTTCTTAGCAATTGCAGTCATGCGAAATTTGAGGAAAAATGGATCTTTTATGTAGTGACTATTTGGTATATCAAATGGTGAAATGTGGAAAGACAAGTAAGGCTTGTCTGGAAACTTTCATTATGTGTGAGAAATATTCTCTGTCAAGTATCAATAGTCTTCCACTGCATAAAGATCACCAAGATAAATTTAAAATCTTAAAATTTTCAATTGATCATGTTCATACCTTCTTTGTGCAAATTGTTTGACAAGAACATGTTTGAATTACTTGAATGCTCACTTTAATACCATGCAAACATTATGGGGGAGTAAGTCCAAAAGAGTTTTTGAGTGAGTTGTTTGAGGGACATTCTTTCACATCAATCTTGCCACATGTATCTCTTTAAAATAATGAATGTTGGTGCTTTTATGTTTATGGATAACATTGCTTGAATTGTTAGAATTGCTTGAAATGGGTGAATGTGCTTTTCATCACATGCGCATACTATGGGGGAGTAAGTTAAGGCTAGGTGAGTGAAATTGTTGAGGGATACCCATCATATTTAATGTGTCATTATCCATCAATCATGTGGTTCAAATCTCTCTCAATTCAAAGCCTTGAAACTGATTTATCAAGCACTTGTCGACAGCCAGAATCCCAACTGTCGATAGCCAAGTCTCTCCCAAAACCTTCATCCTACTGGCTCTCAGTACATGTCGACAGGCACAAACTTGCTGTCGACAGATACACATTTTCTATGAATTCTTCATCTTTTCTTCATCCCTTCTTCATGAGAATGTTCATATTATTGATGCAAGGAGAGACTTGGGACTTAATATTCTTTACAACCTTTCATACTCACATAGTATCAAAGACGTTGCCTTAATCACAATGATTTGGAAATAATATTTTGTGCTTGAGTATAAGTTGTGTCATCTAGCAAACATTGAACAAAACTAGTGAGCTTAACTTAACTCATTTGAATAACTCCCTTGTAGATTATCATGTTTCCTAAAGTGGATTGACAAGTAAGAAGGTTATTGAACTTCATGTTTTTACATTGGCCTTTAACTTTAAATAACCTTTGACCTTGATGTTAAAAAATTCAAACAAGAAAAAGTGAGAAAATCTACCTATTTCAAAACTCAAAAGATCCAGCAAAATTTATATGCAAGGGATAAAGGCAGAGCAATGATGAACATCACTGAGTAACCGGGGACATGGGCATCACAAATGTCTGTTTTCGGGTCAAAAAGTCCATGTATTAACTCTGCACAATGGTATGATGGTCACTCATACTGAGTAACTGGGGGTACGGGCATCCCAAATGTCTACCTTCACGTCAAAAGGTGGAAGTGATCCTAATTACCACTTTTCCCACTTTAACTTGATAAAAGAAATTGTTCAATGCTAGAAATAGAGTGAAGCCTCCATGATTTGAAATCAAGGGCAATGGATTGTCTATTGTTAATTGTTCATGTAGACATTACTTTCATGTACCAACTGAACATTACCCAAAAAGAAATATGTTTTTCTACAACAGTTTTATTCAAAGGGGTTATCTTATTTTCATATGTTTTTGAATGATGTATCCTAAATGCTATAACTTGAGATTCCTGGAGTATTATCTCTCAACTATTGTAGAATTTTTATGTGTCTTACTACTAGTGTTTATGACACTTTGTAGTGGGTATCAACCTATTCTCGACCTTGCAATCCCATTTGAACACTCATTCCCCACTCAAACTTTTAACAATTCAGTTCTGGGGTCACGTAGTTCTTTGCTTCATTCTTACCCCTTAGTGCATGACTTGTCTTTTTGGATGTTGCCAAAAGGGGGAGAAACATCAATATGCATAAATTGAAAAATTTGTCATCATCAAAAAGGGGGAGAATGTTGGGTTCATATGTGTGATGTTTGTTATTACATGTTTTTGATGATGAACAATGTTAATTGATGTGGTATGAATGGTTAAAACATGATGACATTGTCCAAGTTAAGCAAGATACAATCATATTAAAACATGTTTCCTTTGATCATCTACATGTTCATTATATCTCACTAACAATGTTCTTTGATTTAGGTGTGATTGTATGCAAAACAAGTGTTAAAATCAAGAGCAAAAGCTCAAGAAAAAGTCATTAAGAAAGTACTTGTCAACAACCCTACAGGTACCTGTCGACAGCCAAGCACAGGGAAGACATACAAGTCACTGGAAATTCAAGTAAAGGAATAGCTATCGACAGATGCACTATCGACAGATAGAACCAGTTCTGAAAGCTGTAAGCACTGTTGAAGTGTGTTTGTCGATAGATGCAAATCGGCTATCGACAGCTACACAGCTACACACAGGAAAGCCTTCTCCCGGAAGTTCAGTGTTCTGGAAATTGAAAACTTGTCACTACCTGTCGACAGATGAATAGTTACCTGTCGATAGATGAATAGTTCCCGGAAGACCAGTGCTCTGAAAATTGCAAATATGTCAGTACCTGTCGACATATGAACATTGACATGTCGATAGACGAAGAGAAACTTCAATTCCGAGATTTGGATATGTTCTGTATTTGGGTGCTTCCTTTTACCACGTCTCTCCTAACTTGGACACCCTTATATATAGAACATAAGGAGGTATTTTTGCAGCAAGAAGCCACCATACCAAAACCCTAAAGAAAACCCAAGAGCAAAGCTTCTTCCTGTTGCTCTACTTCAACCCTCCATCCAGAGCGAAGAAGATCCATCTTCCGAGTGGAGTTGAAGTCGGTTCGTCCATGGTTCAAGCTTCTCCATCAACTAATCTTCATCCAAACGAAGCTTGGAGTTTCTCTGGACGACCAGAGAGAAGTGATCTACATCTGGATTTGATTCTTTATCTCAGAACTCTTCTCCTTCCATACTTTTCATATCTCTATGTGTGTGGAAGTGGTTTAAGCGTCCCTTGTGCTTGATCCACGTGTCTGTGGTTGTTCTGATTGCGTGTTTGCATCAGACAACGTGCACGTGTGTGTTTGCAGGGCTGAACTTACTTAATAAGTAGTTTTTCTGTGTGTGTGGTGTCTTGATCAGATCAAGGCTAGAGGATCTAATCTATTGTGGACTTGATCTAGCATGTGTGTGTATGGTTGAGCCGTTGTGCTCGTGTGTGTGTGTGTTGTACTCAGTTCTTGAGTAGTGTGTCCTCACTGTGTGAGGGGTGGACGTAGGAGTCACTAGGTGTGATCTCCGACCACCTAAAAAATCCCTTGTGCACTGTGGTTTGAATTGTGGTTTGCATTGTGTTGCGCTAGATGCATGCATATGGATTACATCTACACACTAACTGTTAGTTTGCTCACACACATTGCATCAGATCAGAGGGGTTTTAATTGAGTAGATCTTTTAATCTGAAGTAATTTTTAAATTGCTTAAGTTTCCACTGCAAATCTATTCACCCCCCCCCCCCCTTCTAGCTTTGCCATTACCGAATATCCAATCCTAACACTGTTTGACTAGCTAAGAATGCATCAGTCTTTTCTAAGATTGATCTGCGGTCTGGCTATCATCAGTTGAGAATTAGAAGTGAGGATGTGTCCAAGACGGCCTTTAGAACCCGTTATGGACATTATGATTTTTTGGTTCTTCTGTTTGGTCTAACCAACACCCCTGCAGTGTTCATGGATCTCATGAACAGGGTGTTTAGGCCTTATTAGATAGCTTTGTTGTAGTTTTTATTGATGATGTGTTGGTCTATTCTCCGGATGAGGCCACACACCGTCAGCATTTGAGGGTAGTATTAGAAGTCCTTAGAGAGCACAAGTTGTATGCAAAATTCAGCAAGTGCGATTTTTGGTTGCGCGAGGTTCATTTCCTTGGCCATGTTATCTCCGGTGCTGGTGTAGCAGTTGATCCAACAAAGGTCCAAGCTGTATTAGATTGGGAGATTCTCAGGACCCCATCGGAGATTCGGAGTTTCCTTGGTTTCGCGGGTTATTATCGACGATTTATTAAGGGATTTTCATCCATCGCCGCCCTATTAACTAAGCTAACCACGAAGGGTGAGAAGTTTGTGTGGTCCGAGGAGTGTGAGAGTAGCTTTCAATTATTGAAGGCTAAGCTTACTTCTGCACCGGTATTGGTTTTACCTAGTGGTGATGAGGGTTTTGCCATCTATGCGGATGCATCTCGGATTGGCCTTGGCTGTGTATTGATGCAGCAAGGAAGGGTAGTAGCGTATGCTTCTCTCCAATTGAAGGAGCATGAGCGTAACTATCCAACTCATGATTTGGAGCTTGCGGCAGTGGTTCATGCACTGAAGATCTGAAGGCACTATCTCTATGGTGTCAGATTTGAGGTGTTCACTGACCACAAGAGCTTAAAGTATCTTTTCTCCCTAAAGAAATTAAACCTGAGGCAGAGAAGATGGATTGAGTTCCTAAAGGACTATGACTTCGACCTTCAGTATCATCCTGGAAGGGCGAATGTCGTAGTCGATGCCCTTAGTAGGAAGAGGTCGTCACTCCAGCAGGATTGGAAGATGTTGGAGGATGCGGTGTGTGCGATGATTGAGTTAGAGCCATCTTTGTGTCAGGCTTTTGTAGCTCAGTTGTCCATTAGGTCTTCAGTCTTGGATGAGGTGATCGAGCAGCAGAAGGCCGACCCTAGACTCCAGGAGTTAGTGGGAAAGGCGGGCATTGCTCGTGATGAGGATGGAGTAATTAGATTTCATCATCAAGTCTGTGTTTCGGACATTGTTGATGTCTGTGAGCATGTTTTAGAAGAGGCTCATAGGTCGAGATTCTCTATTCATCCAGGTAACACTAAGATGTACCAGGATTTGAAGAGATCTATTTGGTGGTCTGGCATGAAGAAGGATATGGCAGCGTATGTGTCTAGATGTTTAGTATGCCAGCAAGTGAAGGCCGAGAGGTAGCGACCATCTGGTCTTATGCAGAAGATGGAAATCCCAGTATGGAAGTGGGAAGCTGTCACTATGGATTTTGTAATGGGTTTGCCCAGATCAAGGAGGGGCAATGACTCGATATGGGTAGTAGTAGATAGATTCTCAAAGACTGTGCATTTCTTGCCAATGAAGAAGAAGCAGTCAGTCGAGAGTTTAGCTAGATTGTATGTCGGTAGCATAGTTAGATTGCATGGTGTGCCGAAGTCGATCATTTCGGATCGAGATCCGAGATTTACTTCGAGGTTATGGAAGGGTCTTCAGGATGCTTTAGGTTTTGAACTAAAGCTTAGTTCAGCGTTCCATCCCCAGACAAATGGACAGTCCGAGAGGACTATCCAGACGCTCGAGGATATGTTGAGAGCGTGTGTGCTGGATTGGAAGGATGATTGGGAGCATCATTTACCTCTTGTGGAGTTTGCATACAACAACAGTTTTCATGCGAGTATTGGTATGGCTCCATTTGAGGCGTTGTATGGTAGGCCTTGTAGATCTCCTTTATGTTGGGAGGAGACTGGCGATAGGCAGTTGATTGGTCCAGAGTTAGTTCAAGAGACTTCGGATAAGGTCTAGCTTATCAGAAAGAGGCTTGTTGCGGCACAGGATAGGCAGAAGAGTTATGCCGACAACAGGAGAAAGGATTTAGAGTTCGAGGTAGGTGAGCATATTTTTTTGAAGATATCACCTACTCGAGATGTAGTTAGATTTGGCAGGCAGAGTAAGCTAAGTCCTAGATTCATTGGCCCGTATGAGATTCTCAGACGATTAGGCAATGTGGCATATGAGCTAGCTTTACCTCCGGCTTTGGCTAGTGTTCATCATGTTTTCCACGTATCTATGCTCAGGAGGTATGTTCGAGATCCATCTCATGTGATTAGTCACGAGCTAGTGCAGATCCAGCCAGATCTATCTTATGTGGAGCAATCGATAGCTATTCTTGATCGGAGGTTCAGCATCTCCGAAACAAGAGCATTGCGTCAGTGAAAGTATTATGGCGCAACTTCTCAAGAGATGAGGCTACTTGGGAGTTTGAGGATGCGATGAAGAAGAAGTATCCTCAATTGTTTGAGTAGTGTCGGTCTAACTTCGAGGACGAAGTTTCTTTATGGGGGAGAGGGTGTAAGGCCCTCGAATTTTTGCCCTCTTATATAGGTGTTTGGTTGTGTGAGGATTTGATGCGTTGTGTGTGTAGCAATATATATATATATATATATATATGTTTTTGTTGTGTATGTTATTTATTTACATTGTATAATAATATTTTAAAGTATACATTGTAATTTACATGTATTTGCATAGTGTAAATATAGTTTTATGCATTTTTAAGTTCTGGCCGAAATGACATTTGGCGTCAACATGAGTTGACGTTGCGTAGAGGTCAGCGGCCATATCGATGGACGCCAACCTCATATAGGCGGCCATTGATGTTGACGTCTAAAAACCAGATCTTGTTGTGCTTCAGATCCAAAAACGCCCGCGATCTTTTCGCCTCTTATTTAGGAAACCGTTCTCCAACGGTCCTGAACCCTACCTAAACGCATACCCAACCCCCTCGGAGCATAAAAACTCCTTCTTTCGGCCGAATAGAGCCTTTTTGGCTCTTGGGTCAAAAATCTAAAAAAAAAACCCTAGTTTTTTTTGTGTAAAACCTGGAAGTTTGGACCCTTTCATCCGGCGATTTGAGGCTTCTTCCGGTGTTCTACCATGATTGGGAGGGAGTCTGAACAACGAGGAATGCTTCCCCGACTCCGGCGTACATCGAGAACCATCACAGAACCGGATCGAGGGGATCTTGGAGGCTTCTTGGCACAGGATGAGGAGAGCTTCTTTGACCCATATTTTCGTCTGTAGATTTTTATAAAGGCAAGTAACCCATGACCATTGTCCATACATGCGTCTAGTAGGTCCCAAAATTTTTACGGATTTTATTCGTGTCCTGGAACCCCCGTTCTCCCTTATTTTTGTGAGATCTGTCTGCATTTCTGTAGACAGGAACTTAACGGCATCATCTGCTACCGTTAAGATCCGAGGTTGGTGGCATCCTTTGCTGCCGTCTACCTGATTGGCGGCTACCAGTGTGCCGCTGAGTTCATCATACAGTGACAGTGTGCATGTTTACCTTGTAAAATCTATTTTCTGGATTTTTCCGAACATGAGGATATATGGTAAAAAGACTATATTGTTAAATATTGTTGATAGATCATATCTTGTGATTATGGTAAATTTTCATCCATTGTGTAAATTATTGAATTTTCTGAAATGAAATGATAGGCATGTATTAATCCTATAAATTATTGTTTACATACTTTTATGTTGAACTGAGGCTTCATGTAATTTCTATGAGTAATATGCATGTATTAGGTTATGTTATAAAAATTTGACAAATTTCTGATTTCTGTGTGAGTTATTAAAATTTCTGAAATTGAATTGAGAGTTGTATATGACCATGTTTAAATTAGTATAAATGTGTCGATTGTGAGATTGAGCCTGATAATTTTTATAGAACTGAATGATGACTGTTTTTAGGCATTTGAACTATTAAGACCGACTATGTACATGTAAACCCTTGTTAGATGAAATTTTGATAGAAATTGCATGATAATGTTCCAATTATTATAATTAGTGTATAACTCTGAAAATTCTGAAAATTTGAGAATATGATGAAATGTCTATCTTTAACCTGTCATAAAAATTTCATACTGTTTGGGCGATAGTAAGTACTATTTTGATTTGTAGATGAGAAATGACCATGTTAAAACATATCGAATGTAATAGTGAATAATCCTATGATTGAAGCATGCGTAGGATCATGATGTGAACTAATTAATTGTTAATAACAGTAGTACCATGCTAGGTAAAATTGAACCATATGCACGTATGTGAAATTGGATATTATTGTGTTAACGGTGTACAAACTATGTGTGATTAATAAGATTTATGTAGAACTTGTGCCATGGGTGACATTGCTACCTTAGAGGGCTGTTGAACTGTACCGTAGTAAAGTCCCTATGGGAAGGTTCATGTGTGTGAAATCCTATGGGCAAATAGGATGAAGTCCTGGAGGTGGACAAGTACCACTAGTTAGGGTGGAGAGTGCTTCTCTCGGTTCTACGCAGTTAACCAAGATCTATCCCTATTTTGCCTAGGTGATAGATATGTGAATGTGATGTGTGTGTCCTTCTAGAGGTGGTTCGGACTATGTGTCACGGTAATTAAGTGAAAATAATGTGATTGTGTATAAGTGAAATGTGAAATTGTAGAATGTGCAAATGAACATGTGAATATGTGAAAGCAATGTGATAGCATGTGAAATTGTAAAGCATTACATGAATGTGCTAAATCCATGTCAAAACAGCAAGCTAATCATGTTTATAATTGTGTTAAGTGTGTGAAAAGGTACATAGAATCCATGCTAGGAGTATTGTTTCCATTATGTGTAATCCCATGGTTAAGTTGCATACATATTATATCATGAATGGAATGAGTTTTAATTTGATTTAGCGTGTTAAGGAAATGTGTAGAGAGCATGTGATAGGCTTTATTTTAGTTATGAAAAGAACATAAAGCATGTATCATGTACCATAATGTTGTAGAAGTTTCATGCATAGAATTTAAGAATTGGTCAAATCATGCTACATGCATATGATGTGTGTATGTATAATGTGCATGGATTACTTGCCTAGTCTTTTAGACTCACTCTTGCTTCGGCGTACAGGTGAAGATATTTCTACTTCTTTGGAGGAGACTGTTAGGAGCGACTCCGAGCGAGAGGAGTAGCATCTTTTGTGGAGGATTATCTATTGTATTTCCATTTTCATAGTATGTAATGAATAAATAGTTGTAATTCGTGTGGACAATGTAATTTTAATTTAGAATTTCAATTATGTGAATTTTAGTTTTCTTTACTCACTATATGGACTGTGGATATTTAATGTGGATGATGGAATACAATTGATATTATTTCTTTTATTCCGCTGTTCTGAGTTTATATTTGTGTACATCTCAGCTTAATGTAATTCTTGGGTCAATGTCCCACTGTAGCGATACTCATTATACTGACGTGGGTTGGTGTAACTGTACCAGTATAAGGAGGGTCGTTACAAAAGGGCTACATTGGAATATTAGAATTTATGATTTCCTAAAGAAGGCAGCTCACAAAAAATCCACTCCACTGAGACAAATTTTACTAAATCAAGGCTATCATGAGAAGCTTAGTTGGTATCATCACTGGCACATCAAGTCCTGTAGCAAACTACCCTTCATTAGATCCTCCTACAACATTGACAGTTCCCTCTTCAACCACAACTTCGAAGAAAATGAGAAGAAGTTCTAGGAACTCCTACAACTTTTCCTTGGTCAAATCACTCCCACTCTCTATCTTCCTAGTTCTTCTTGAATAGTTATGATTTCATTCAATACAGTTATCTTCCTATTCTCTATCATGCATGTCTTCTTTCCCCTCTATATTTCCTTTCTGTTGATGATAAAATGGGGGAGAAATATTGGAGAAATATATTTCAGAAACCAAAATATTGTAGAAGAAGAATCACATACTCAGGGGGAGATCAAGTAATTCAGGTAGGATTAAATAAATAAGTTGTTTACATTACATATCTGCATAACATAGTTCATTACTATTCTATTAATTTTTTAATGAATTTGTTGCATTACATATCTGCTACTTATTTCTGAAAAATTTTCATAAGATTTTTTCAACAAAAAGAGGGAGAATTCTTGAACACATATGCAATCATACAACACTAAGTAAGAATTACATATCATTTTGATAATAACAAAATCTTATTAAAATTAACAAATTCATCTAATTATGCGTTAACAAAATTTTGTGCAATTAATATTTAATATCTATATTAAATATATTTTAGTCATATGTAAAGAACCCAAGAAGTGCAAATATTTGCTAAGTATGACATCGACTCTCACTGGAAAGTCGAAGTGTAACATCGACTACTATATAAGGCTCTCAGCAGTCGAAGTTGAACTTTAACTGACGGAAGACTTATACGTAAGTTGAAGTCCTACTTCAACTCATGAACAGTAGAAGTGTGACATCGACTATTATATAAGACTCTTAACAATTGAAGTCCAACTCCGACTGATGGAAGACTTATATGTAAGTCTAAGCCTTACTCTGACTCATTGCGATGTTTAAGAGTCGAAGTTAAATATTTCATTATTGCATTTTCAACTCGCATTGATATCTTGAGTTCATTATTTCCTAAGCCAAGTATTTGACATGCTCCTTTTAGTCCAAATTATCTAAATATATTTTATTCTGAAAGGTACTTGTATAACTTGCAAAATCTCATGAGATAAGACTCTAAAGATAACATTTTGATTAATGTATTCAAATAATATTTCATTTCAGAATCTCAGTTGTTTAATCAAGAGAAATCTGGAAACATCTTTTATTCTGGCAAAACTTTTAATGTTTTAAGAAAGTCATTTGTAGTCAGCTATTGTGCACCGAATGGCCATCCATTCTATTCAAACACGCACCAACTCTTGCACGTTTTAGAAAATGTACCTTCCCTCGAACAGAAAGGATTCATTAATGCTTTACCTGTGTATTCCTTTTGTCCAATATATCATTTGCTATTATCATAACCTAGGGTATCTCCTAGAAGAAGAAAGAAGGTGTCTTTGCACGTTTTCATACATGCAAGTATTTAATGTGACATGCCTTAAGAATGTGCATGCCATCCTTGAGTAGTAAATTAGATGATCGTTACTCAGAAAAGAGAAGACGTTACACTCCAAGAAGACTCTCTCAGTCAAACGACTATATTCAAACTGTAGCAACCTGAATTTTTCCAAATAATAATAACAATAATAATAATTAATTATATATACATATATATATAAAGCAATAAGAAAAGAATCAAAGGAAAAAGAATTAAATAGAACCCATTAAAATGAAAAGAAGTAATGGGCTTTGCTAAATGGACCCTCAAGAATTTATTGGCCAAAATAGAGATTTTTAAAAGAAGAATAATAGGAAAATATCCTAAATTTGTAGCTATATTATTTCCTAAAAAGAAAAGGGGCTAATAAATTATAAAATAGCTATTTGTGTTGAATTTGGATTCCTAACACTACCCAAATTGGTTGGGCACGAAATTGCATCCCAACCTAACCCAATTAGGAGTTGGCAAGTTTGGAATGGTGAGAGGAATTAGGAAATCTCGTAATTAAAGGGTAATTAGAGTCATGTTAGGAAAGGGAAACCAAGGGATCTTAAATACTCCCCAATCTCTCCATGGCCGGCCCTAACTCGTTGCTGGGGCTTGTTGGTCGTGGAGAGAAGGCCAAGAAGAGGAGAAACTCGTGGAGAAGAGGATTGCTCAAGCTCCAACCCGTGTTCTTCAAGTTCTAAATCAAGAAGATCAAACAAGTCAAAGGTAGGCATTCTCACAAGCAAAACCTAATTAATATCGTCTGTAGGTTGTTCCAACCATCAGGATCAAAACCCCTCTTGTTTCATAATTTTCCAACAAGCCAATCTTTTATCCTTGATTTTTGATGTTCTGCAATCACCATGACCCCGAACCATCATGTTTAATTTATATCTCCATGTATACTCGTCCCCATGCCATGAAAATTTAACTAGAGATACTGATGGATGTTAAGCGTCGTTTGCCCCTGAAAGCCCTAATTTCCATCCATCCTACTTCACAAATTAATTCTTTTATCTCTACTGTACACTGTACCATGCTCTTTGTAAGTAAACTTGGTTGAAGAATGCCAAGATCATGTCCGCTTTCAAATTCATATTTACTGGAAGTACTCTTGCATGTCTAGATCCGTTTAGAACTAGTTTCATGAATTTTCATCGCATGTGCAATTAGTTATGAATTTTTGAACAACCCTATATCAAAATAAGGAAGGTTTGAACCGCAATCCAAGGTCTGTCCTTTTCCCGCTCAGACTCAGGCCCAGGACCGGAGAACACGACGGCCCGATAGGTCGCGTTCTCAAGGCTGATCGTGACAGAGCCACCCGTCACGTTTTGAACGCAACAGGCGCTAGCGTCGCGTTCTGGCAGCCTGCTCTGATTGACCCGTCGCGTTTCTTGCATGACCCTGTCACATTCTAATCAGACCTTGTCGCGACCCTTACAGGGGTACGTCGCGATCTAGGGTTTTTACATGAAAGCCCATGCTTTGTGATGCTCTAACTTTCTACAGTGTTTATATCCCTTGTTAACAGTCATACACGCAGTGAATACACCTAATATAAAATGATTGTACATTGAATGATTTAAAATACATGCACATGACCTCTTTCTATCTATGATTTCTTTTACACATGCACACACTTGAACCATCCAATATGGCGTAACTTGGCATGAAAACATCTCATAATACCTCTGGTAATTCATTTCAATTATGTATTTAATTTCCTTATTTTTAAATGGACTTATCTTCATTTCTCGGGATGTCTTGGAAATACCGTTATCGACGCTCCACTGTTCTAGAATTCCTCTAGAACATTGGGCACTTGTTTCTATATACACACTCTCTCTTGACTTGGACGAACTCTCCGTCGGATATTCCTTCTGCCGGACTAGTGAATCCTTGTTCAAGGCTTCCGTAAGACTCCTCTATCCATGGATTCCCACATGGTCGACGAGCTGGTTGTACCCTTACACCTATGATACCTTTTAGGGATCAGTAAGATCCAGCGGCCTTAGTTTGCTCTTGCTCTTACCTAGAATCACACTGGACCTTTGGACGTGTGCATAACATGGCCAGTGGAAGGGTAGTGAATTCCACCTGACTGCCGACACCGATCACACGTGTTGTGCAACTATTATTATCACCTGTTTACTCGACGTTTTACATGTAATGACCTGTAGTTCTCATCTATACTCAACTCGCTCATCTATTCACATTCTCTCTACTATCTCGTCTATTCATCTAGTACTCTCATCTATTTCTTAGTACTCTCTATTGGCCATTGACTGATTGTCTAAAGATAAACAATATAACTAATGTATGGCAATATATAAAGGGCCCGTCTGGTCCTGGGATGTGTGCCCAAAAGTGATATTTTCCAGCGGGAGTTAAATGACTAGAGTGTTTGACATTACTCTCGAGTGCTATCTATCTCGACTATCTAAATGACAATCAAAAGTGCTATACTATACTCGTTGTGCTGTTGATATACTTTGTGCTATTTGTGCTATGACCATCTTGCTATTTGTACTATACTCGACGCTTGTGCTATATTTGGAAACTTGTGCTATTTCACTCGCATGCTATCGTGCTATCTTGTACATTACTTGACTTTTCCTCTATCATTAGTTATTATGCCTTTTTAACATATTAATTATTTAAAGCTTGCTTGATCATGAGATTTAAGTCCTACTGGGGGTTATCGCTCACCCTACGTTATTGGTTATGTGTTCTCAGGTGAGACCGAGGAAGATGCTTACACTCAAGAGGACGGAACGACCAAGAGTGAAGTCAAGAGTACCCTAGCGTCGTGGTACTATGTTAGAGTATGAGTTAGTCTTTTGCTTTTATTCGATGTAATTAGGCCCTATAGAATGACTCTGATATTAGTGGTTGTAACTAGACATTTGAAAAGTTATTAATGAGATGTATTTGCTTTAATATTTATTTTTGTCCAATGATTTGATGTCTAGTACTCACTCTGTACCCGTTTACTTGCAACGGCCTCACGTTCCGATATTTCATGTCGGGATGTGACACAAACGGTCAAATTTAAATGGATAGCTGAAGAAGACATTGAAGGCTATATATAAAGAAGTCGAAGCCTTTTTGAAAACAGACATGAGACAAGATACACATAAGAGAAGAAGCTCATAGTCGTCTCTGCATTCAAGCCTTCAAGCTCTGAATTCTTTTTCATTGAGTGGACAATCCTCATCAGATCATTCTTAGCCAGTCTACGTAGAAGTCAGAAAGAGAAGAGCACATCTAGCTTCTATTATTATAGTTCTATTTCTGTCTGTGTTTGCTCATGATCTGAGCAACAAGCATTCAAGACTTTTCAAATCTTGTAAACTAGCAGGGGGTTTGTTCCCTGTAAATTTCTTTTTCTGGAGAAGGGAGGGCCTACTTGGGTAGGAGGTGTGTTGCCCCTTTGTGAAGTGAAGACTTACTTAGAAGTAAGTGTTGTATATCCCTTGTTGAATGGAAGACCAATGTTTGCTTGTTGGTTAATGGAAAATCTCAATAGTTTCATAAGGACTAGACGTAGGAATTCTGTTGAGAGGAAATCCGAACCAGGATAAATCACTTGTTCTTGTATGTATTTGCTTCTACTTATTTATGTCTTCACCTCACACTACATTAACCTATAACAATATCTTGAGCAGTGATTTTCAGGTCTAACTATTCTCAATAGATATTTCAAAAGGAAGTCGTTGGTCGTCGGTAATCGAGCATTGGTCGTTGGACGTTGGGAAACTGGTCACCAGGCACACACGGTTGCCATCGGTTGCTGGTCGTTAGGTGTTGGTCACCGTCGATCGCCGACCGCTGTCACTGATTCCTTGGTGTCGTGCACTGGGTTTAGATTGTCGGGCGCTAGGCATCGAGTACCGGGTGTCGGGCGTCGACCGTCAATTGCCAAGTGCTGAGCTCCGACCATCAATCTCCGGGCGTCGAGCACTGATCGTCACGACTACCTACCATCAAGTGCCAAAATGAGACCAGCATGAAACTCCTATATGAAAAAGAAATTAGGGAAAATAATTTACGGAGTCTCACGATTAAGGATGTCAAAATCTATGAATTTGGGGTAAAATATTTTTATGAATTAACTTTTCAAAAATATCAAATAAATTATTATATGATGTTTTCTCTAAAAATATTTTTTCTACGAAAGATGTTACGTTATCCTAAGTTTCAAAAATTTATAGGAAACCGAAGATTAAACGCAGGCTTCGTGACTATCTGCCTGTAAAGTTTGCCCCGTTGGTTCCCATAACATTCCACATCTCATGGAGTAGTAAACCACATAGATATATGTCGTTTATTGCGGACGTACAGGAGGCTAAATAATAATAGGGAGAAATGCCTGATTACGCGTCCGACAGCTAGGATGATCTACATAATTAGTTAACCGGATCCCCAGACAAAGCTGGAGCAGATATTTATAGAGATGCAAAGCCGTCACCCTCGACATGGAGGTCTCTTCCATTGGTCGGCTTTCATGCACTGTCCAAACTGCGAGAATCCGACTTTCTCCAGTCTGAGTCTCTGATCGAGTGGGCCCTCTTAATTCAGTGGGGAGTGTTTAGGATTCCATATTTCATATGCCTCCTGTCATACACGTTATATGTGAGATAAGAGATTTTAGGGGTGCGGTTTGATGTAGGCATAATCATACATTTCGATTGGCCGTAAACTTATTTCATCTTCTAGAAGATCTTATAAGATTTTAATAATACATTTTTTCGAGTACACATGGAGAGTAAAAAAAAAAAATTTCTCCATATACGTTATTTTTCATAAACGTCGTCTAAATAAATTATATTTGAAACTATTGTGTAAACAGGACATCACAGACCCACTTATTTTAATTACCTAGACCATCTAAATAAATATGAATTACAAAATATATTTATGACAAATAAGTCTATTATAAGCATATTTATGATAAATCTATTTCCTTTTCATAAGTGAAAGAATTCGAACTTTTCTCAAACCTCCGCCTAAAGTTTTCAGTGAGATGGAAATACGCATATACGAAGTGATTAATAGAACTGGATTGTAGTTGATGAGAATTATACAACAAGTTTTTCCAAGAAAAGAAAAGAAAAAAAATGAAAAGAAAAGGGAACGCAACAAGGTAAAATTAACATCTACCCAACCATCTCGTCAGGAAGAGGAACCCTCGCCATCCTCCTCATGACGCTTACAGAGGCACGTGAACCAGACAAAGCTGACGCAGCTGAGCAGCGCCAGCAGCCAGTAGTACTTGTCCAGCCGCGCCTCCTCCATGTCGTCCGGGAGCCACCCGCGGCCGATCCCGCCCGCGGCTGCGCTGCTCACCACCTCCACTACCGAGATCAGCGCCGAACCCAGGAAGCTCCCCACCCCGAACACGCTGAGGTAGAGCCCAATCCCTATCGTCCGCATGGCGCTGGGCACTTTGGTGTAGAAGAATTCCTGCATGCCCACCACCGTGAACACGTCCGACACCCCCAGCAGCACGTACTGCGGCAGCAGCCACAGGATGCTATGCTGTTTCTTCTGCTCCCGGCTCCGTAGCCTACTCGTCTCCATTGTGGCGGCCACCACCATGGCGAGGATGGAGAGGACCATGCCCACGCCGATCCGCTGCAGCACGGTGATTCCCTTGTCCCGGCGGGTGACGGCACTGATGACGGGGATGATGAGCTTGTCGTACAGAGGCATCAGGAGGATGATGGAGATGGTGATGGAGCTCTGCAGCGTCGCCGGGGGGATCATGAAGGAGCCAATGTTCCGCTTCATTGTTGCCCCCTGCCTCGTAAAGAAGGTGGACGGAAGCTGGAAGATGACTGCGAACATGAGCAGCAACGTCCATATGGGCAGCAGCTTCAGTATGGTCTTTCCCATGCTCGGCGCCGGCGGGTTGCCCTCCTGGTTCGCTTCCTTCTCCACGTTGCCGGAATATTCCTCGCTGAGGGGCTGTGCTTGCAGCCTACAAAAGGAAGGTCCCACCTCTTGAACACGACGTGTTTGTCGAAATGCTGAAAGAGCTGCGTGGAGACTTACTCGAGCTCGACGACGTCGGCTTCCTTGGGCGGCAGCTTGAAGACACGGCCGTTCTGCACCCTGTTTAGCACCGCCTGTTTGATGCTGCGAATCATGTCCTCAATCGGCCTGCTGCTTCGGGAGTTCTCAGGAGCGCGCCGGTTGCGCACGTAGCACCTTGCTCCAGCCGTGAAGCACGCTACGGACGCTGCCATCACGGCCGTGGGGATGGCGAACCCGAGTTCCCAGCCGTAGGTGTCCTGGATGTAGGACATGATTGAGTTGCCCAGGAGGCTGCCGCTGCAGATGCCGAAGTACCACCATTGAAAGAACAGGCTCCTCTTTCTGCTCTTCTCCTCTCCGTCCTTCCCGCTGAGATCATCCTCTATCTCCAGCTGGTCAGCTCCGAACGCTTGCAGAGACGGGTTGTATCCACCCTGCCCCACGGAGATCAAGTAGAGGGGCAGGAGCAGAGAAGCAGTGGGCATCCATGTGCACAACAGTACCCATGATGTGAGTGCCACAAGGCCCTGCAGGGAGAACATTAATGCATTGCTGGGTTATGATCAGACCCATCATCGCATTCCACTCCACGCTTGTTTGTTTGTTGTTCCTGGATGAGGATAACTCACCGCGACATAGACGAAGGAGGAGCCGAGGATGGTGGAATAGCGGTCACAGTAGGAGTCCGCAAGGAACGCGCCCACCAGCGGCATCAGCGACGTGACCCCGGACCAGTTGTTCACGCTCTTGGCCGCCGCCGACGTGCCGAGCTTCACATGATCCGTCAGGTATGTAACCAAGTTGGAGGCGACTCCCTTGTAGGCAAATCTCTCCACGCTCGCCACCACTGCCGCAGACCACAACAGAGACCACGCTGCTTATTGCCCCCATGCAGAGCTGACAAGCTAAAGCCCCCGCGCCCAATCCAAGGGAGAGAGAGAGAGAGGTTTGTACGTACCGATAATGAGGATGCATGACTTGCTGAGCCCCCCGCGTCTTCTTCCTTCAGTGGCCATGGCAGAACTCGGGAGGCAGGTAGAGTAACAGAGGAGGAAGCTTCCTCATCAACAGCAGAGGATATGCCGGGTACTCCTCTACCCGGTGAGAGGAAAAGGATTGTTGGAGCTTCCGGCCCGGCCACGCCTGGGGGCTGGGGCTTAAACAGCCGGTACCGCAGATACCATACCGACACCATTTCCTCATTCTTTTCCCGTACGTGCTTTGCCCCGTCACCCCATTAACGTTCACTTTCCCTTACTTTGCGTATTAAACTTGCTGGGTTTTCCATGGTCCGTCCTTCACTCCTCATGTGTGTTGTTTTTTACCCAGAGGCGTTTGAGCACGTACAAAATACATAGAACTGTGTTTTTGTCGCTTAGTTGGCGAAAGGAAGAGTGCGGAAGAGTGAAGCATAGCTGCATGCCAGTTGCACATATATCCGACTGTCCGAGGAAGAAATCCACAGGACAAGATTGATTAACAGAGTTTAAATTACAAGTTAGGAGGAGGAGTTATGGATGCAGTATATATTGTATAGAGAAATGATTCGATGAGCTCGATCCAAATTAAGAAAGATCTGGAGAACCCAAGTTATAAATTAACTCCTCCTTCTGACACGTACGTCAGACAAAAAAAATGGAGGTAAAAAGGAGGAGGAGCCCGTCCGATCGAGTTTTTCCTATCCATCCTTTCAAATATTTCAAAATAGGAAAAGTTTCGTGCCTGGTTATGAAACCCCACCTCCAGCTTCCATGACCACTTAGATCATGCTCCTCCACCTTGCTGCGGCCATATAAGCTTGACTCCTCCTCGACTGGCGAGCAGGAAGCAGCTTAAGACACGTGACATCTGATCGGTCTGGACTCTGGATTAGTTAGCGTTCAGGTGGGTTCTGACGTTGTCAAAAACAAGGAGAAACCACGTAGATGATAAGTTCAGAAGAACATACCAACTTTAAGAATCAAATAGAATGCTTCTTGTTAAGATGACCAGTATATGCGTTTCATGCAAGGCTTGGTGCTCGTGGAACATGAGCTGGAGGTGGGGCTTCATGGTAGTGCACCGAGCTTTCTGGATTTGGAAACATTTAGAGGAAGGGTCGGGCGTCCCGTCGTTCTTTTTACCTCAGATTCATGTCATACGTACAGTTTGCTGGCTGGGTTTTTCCGTTTTCTCTCTGACGGATGAGAACTCGATCGCCCTGATGGAGCTCTCCATGCGGTCGAGCTCATTGAATGATCATTTCTCTGTTACATCTAATATACAGGAAAGGCCTGAGAAAGTGGGTGTTTTTGGGAACATGCCTCCACTATGTGCAAGAATCTGCAAGAAGATATGGTTGTAGCTTAAGAGAGAGAGAGAGAGAGAGAGAGAGAGAGTCACAAGGGATATAGCCCAAGGAAGATAGTGGGTTTTTGGATATAACCATATGGAAGACAGTGCCCTTCTTGGAACATATCTTATGGTGTCCATGTCTATGCAAAAAAGGATGCGGTTGCAACCTAAACAAGGTTATCCACTAATACATTCTTCATATTGAAAACGCGGAAGAGAGCTGAAACCAGCTGAGCAAGGAAAAGGCAGAGAAGGAAGCAAGAGTGGAGCGTTGGCAGGGCGTGGTGGGGGACGGACGCCTTTGCGTTAGAGGGGTTGTGGGAATAGAGAGGATGTGGTTTGCCGAGGTGGATTTCGCGACATTGTTAGCTCATGCACCACTATCTGTCTTAAAAGTTAACACAAAAAAGAGGAGGGGAGCTCACCTTTTTCTTTTCCCATCTCTACATGTCCTTGCTCTAGAAACAACATTATGGTTTGTCATCGTGAAAGATATAATTATATGAGAAGCCGGAAGTATAGCATTATGTGGAGGGACCGTGCTCACAGCGCGCCGCGTGGAGGGGCGCGGCCCCAAATATATTTAATGCACTGTTGTTTTTTTTTTAACGTTAAAATAATGCACACAAATAATCTGTTAGTGCACACGAATAGTCGATTAATGCTATTTGTGTGTACTAATGTGCTATTTGTGTGCACTAACAGACTATTTGTGTGTATTGTTTTAACGTTAAAAAATAAAAGAAAAAACAACGATGCATTAAATATAGCTGGAGCCGCGCCCCTCCACGCGACGCGCAATGGAGGGGCACGGCCCCTTCATGCAAAGTTATGCTCTCAATTAGCCGAGAGCATAGCATTACTCATAATATCCTTATGTATTCGTCCCTTTCTTGCAGCATACTAATATTTAAAATATACGGTGCCCCCTCAAGTTAAAACATTTTTTATCCTCATCTCAAGAAGGCATATGGTGGTCACCCAAATCCCTGTGTACTGGCTTTGTACGGAAGTGCACTAATTACTCCATTAAAATGCACATTTGGTATTTTATATGTCTAGATATATTCTAGTTGAGGTGGTCAAAGGGTTAATGGGAGGTTTATGTGGATTAAGACAAGTTTATGGCTTAGCCAAGGAATTAGTTTTTGTATTGATTTACACCTCCGACGTTAATTGTTTAAGAGGATAGGGGCATATATAAGAGAAGGCAGCTATATGTACATCTCTCTCTGCCTTCAAGTGGTGGGTACGTACATGCAACTTTAAACTTCATAAGAGCACATAATGCACGGGGATGTGCCTGGGTGAAGTCGTTAATTTCCGTCCAGAAGGAATGTGAAGTTGTGTACACGGAAAGCCCATAGTCTCTAGGGACCAAACACGTCAAATAAATTCAGTACATATTGGCTTCCAAGGAGGAGAGAATGGAAGTGTCAATGGGGAGAAAAAAGAAGAAGAAGAAGAGAGTGGGAATGGGATACTTCCTGTTGAAAAGAAGACGCAGACGTAACAGACAGACTACGTAGACCGTTCAAAGTTGGCTGTCTTTTAATTTGTCCCAGGTCATGTTCAGTTCGGCGAATTTCCCAATGCACAGCTATAAGGCAAGTGCTTCGTTTTATCATGCCATTTTAAATATGAAAAATATTTATGACATATCGAACATATCATGCACTGTGCTAAGATGCAAATACGTAGAGAGATATTATGCGAAGTGCTAAAAAAAAAAAAGAGAGATATAATGCGCCCCACTAATAAAGAGATATAATGTGAAGTGTAAAAAAAAAAAAAAAGAGAGATAGAATGCACCTGTCATACACTTGCCAATTATAAAGGAGTTAAACGGGTAGCAAATGCCACTTGAGCACCCCTTATTAGTGGGGCGTCCAAGCCCCCGAACCCAACCAACGCTAGTAAAAGATTCAACTAGATTAGGGTAACATGGCAACTACGACAACTTGCCATGTGTATGCTTTTTAAGAGTGCAACTATATTCACCGTTAGTGTTTGGCCTCGTTTTGTACACATTCCAATGATGGTTCTAATGTTTCGTTCATTCCAAAGATCTGGGAAGACAATCTCAATAGCATTTTTTTTATAATTTAAAAAATTAGTATTGTTGGTCCAACACTAAATTTGGATATTTATTTTCATTACTAAAAAAATGACTTTTATCTACACCGTTTACCTACATGTTGGATACTTGTAGGTATAGGAAAGATTTATCTACGTTAGAATAAATGTATAAATTATTATATTACTTGAATAGTAGGTATATATAAAAGTATGCTTACAATAGATTTTAGTTGTAAGTATAAAAAATATTCCTCCTTTTTTTAAAAAATATTTTCCTCCCCTTTTCTTTTTTCCCTATTGTGGTGGCTATTTTTAGCCACCTAAGCCTGCGAGGCCTATCATGGCCTATCGTCATCCTCCAAATGGGCACGACCCTTCGGTAGGGCAACACGTGTCCTCGGGAGAAGCTTGAAGATCCCGAGCACGGTCCCTGCTCCTAAGCGCCCCCAGGATTCTAGGGCCAGTCTCCGGACACCCCTCATTCTGTTCGGTTCATGCCTTGTCCACCGAACAGGCCTTGCAGGAAGCATGTCTTGGACCCGCCGACAGCAGCAGTGCCCTAGTACCAGGCACCGAGCAGCCAGTTCAGCTGACGAACAAGAACAATCACCAAGCCTCAGATCCAGCCTACCGAGCAGGCTACCTGTTCGGCATCCTCTGCCCAGAAGCCTCCAAGCAGCTCCTCGTCTCCTTGCAACGGTTACAACAGCTGCATCGCGCACGCCCCACGATCAAGTGGTGCGTTAACTGCAAGGCCCCTCAACGGGAGCCTGGACGCGTAACTCCCCTCTAAGGGCGCCAACTGGTGCGCCCTTTCCGACGACATTAAGGGACGTTCCGTCCCACCCCCTCTGCACCTTCGCCTATAAAAGGGCTCAGGTAACCTCCGGACAAAGGTACGTAATCTCAGAGACATACACCCACCCTTGTGCATAGTACAACATACTACTGAAACCTTCCTTCCTCAAGCCTCTCTACAGTTCACTAACTTAGACATCGGAGGGTTCTTCCCGGTTCTTCAATCGGTTCCCCTGATCCAGTTCTAGTTTTGCAGGTCTTCGTCCGCTACCGGCGACCGTCTTCCCTCTTCTCAGTGGAGGCCCGTTTGGCTCAGGCCCAAATAGGAACACACCACCACATTTGGCTCCGTCTGTGGGAATGGCTTTAGCCATGGCTCGCGGACATTCCTCCTACCAGAACATCGGCAGCAGGGCAACGAGGTCGCGGCAGTCACGCGTGGACTCCCGTGAGCAAGTCCTCCCTATCGACGTCATCATCACCCCCACCGGCGGGGTGCCTACTGCTGCCACACCTGCAACCGCCCAAGAGGTGGCGGAACTTCGAGGGCAGATGCAGCACCTAGCGGGGGTCTGCTAGGGCCTTCAGGCCCAACTAGCCAGGCAACCGGTCCTGGTGATCCCTCTGCCACCGGAGCAATAGGCGGAATCATCTCATCGACAGTCCCGCGCCCCTCCGGCGCCACAGAACCAGCATGCATAATCACCCCGGCGGTCGCGCCGGGCATTTTCGGCATGTCAGACACCGGAGCGGCAAGATAATTCACCTCGTCGTTCCGCGGTGGTGCCACCTGCCCCGCGTTCCATCGTCGGGGCTAACTCCGACAGGTCCTGGCAGGAGGAGTCTGCCCACTCCGACCAGGAGTTGGCCAGGTGTCTCCGTCGCGTCGTTGACCTGGAGCGCCGCGTTGATGCTATGGTTCAGCGTGCAGAGGGAAAAGCTTTGGTGGACGACGACCTGGACTTTCGCTCTCCGTTCACTATGGAGACCCTAGAGGCCCAGGTCTCCCCAAAGCTACCTCTGCCCACCATAGCACCCTACGACAGCACCACCGACCCTGTAGATCATATCCATGGCTTTGAGTCGCATATGATGTTCCACGGAGCATCAGACGTGGCCAAATGCCGGGCCTTTTTGAGACTGCTCAGGCGTGGTTTGAAGCCCTCCCAGAGGGATCCATTTCCTCCTTCCACCAATTGAAGAAGTCTTTTCGGGACAACTTCTTGGGAGGAAGGTCTCAACCACGCACAGCGGCATGTCACGCCCCGACGCGGAATATCGGAACGCGAGACTGTTGCAAGAAAAGGTAAAGAGAAAATACTAGACATCAAACCATTGCACAATGAATAATACTAAAACAAATCTTTCACATTAATAATTTCCAATGTCTAGTTACAACCACTAATATCAGAGCCAATCTATAGGTCCCAATTACATTGAAACAAAGCAAAAGACTAAACTTCAAACCTAACTACTACAATGCTAAGCATAGTAATAGGACGCTATGGTACTCATGACGTCACTCCAAGTCGTTCCCATCCTCTTGACTATATGGTTCATCATCGATCTCACCTGAGAACACGACGACAAATAACGCAGGGTGAGTGAACAACGCCCAGTAGGACTTAAATCTCAGGCTCAAGCAGGCTTTAAATAATTAATGCTTTAAAGGCAGAGTAACTAATGATAGAGCGAGAAAGTCAAGTAGTAGTATGATAACACGTGAATGAAATAGCAAGACTTTCCAAAAATAGCATAAGTGTCGGGAATAGCACAAAAATAGCAGGATGGCCATAGCACAATAGCACAAAGTATAGCACTAGCATGACGAGTATATAATAGCACTTTTTGTCAATAGACAACGAGAGAATATAGCACATTTTGATTGTCATTTAGATAGTCGAGATAGATAGCACTCGAGTGTAATGCCAAACACTCTGATCATTTAACTCCCATGGGCACTAGCACTTTCGGGCGCACATCCCAGGACCAGATCGGGCCCTTTATATATTGCCAGGCATTGGTTATATTGTTTATCTTTAGACAATCAGTCAATGGCCAATAAAGAGTACCAAGAAATAGATGAGAGTACTAGATGAACAGGCAGGGTGAACGTGAAAAGACAAGAGAGTAGAGTATAGATGAGAGCTAGTGGACATTGCACGTAACACATCGAGTAACCAGGCGACAGTAACGGTTGCACAACACGCGCACTTGGTGTTGGCAGTCAGGTGGAACTCACAACCCTACCGCTGGCCATGTTAAGCACAGGTCCAGAGGTCCGGCGTGATTCAAGATAAGAGCGAACTTCTAATAGCCGTTTGGATCGTATTGATCCCTAAAGGGTATCAAAGGTGTTAGGGTACAACTGGCTCGTCGACCATGTGGGAATCCATGGACAGAGGAGACTTACGGAGGCCTTGAACAAAGACTCACTAGTCCGGTAGAAGGAGTGTCCATCGGAGAGTTCGTCTAAGTCAAGAAAGAGGGTAATTATAGAAACAAGTGATCGACGTTCTAGAGTAGTTCTAGAATAGTGGACCGTCGAGATCAGTGTTTCAAAACAACGTGAGAATCGAGGACAAGTTTATTTATAAATAAGGCAATTTAATTATATAATTATCAGATATATTATGTCACATATTCATGCCAATTAAGCCATATTTGGATGATT
Source organism: Colocasia esculenta (assembly GCA_014218235.1). Taxonomy (NCBI): domain Eukaryota; kingdom Viridiplantae; phylum Streptophyta; class Magnoliopsida; order Alismatales; family Araceae; genus Colocasia; species Colocasia esculenta. Next base: position 89,267,345 of record CM024761.1, read on the forward strand.
CAAAGTGTGTGCATGTGTCATGAAATCATGGATGGAAATTAGTCATGTGTATGCATTTTAAATCACATATAAATGTCAAATTTATATTAAGTGAATTTACTGCGGGTATACTGATAATAAAGGGTATATGCACAATAGGCAATTTGAGCATTTCAAATCAGGGGTTTTTCTACAAAATCCTGTGAACGCGACGCACCCCAGTAAGGGTCGCGACGGGTTCAGGGTAGATCGCGACAGGGGCCTGTAAGGAACGTGATAAGCCGTTCCGACCAGGCACAGCAATCGCGACGGCGATGCCTGTCGCGTTCAGAACGTGACTGGTAGACTGTCGCCATCAGATCACAGAACGTGGCCTATCGGGGCGACGCGTTCTGGTGGTCTGTGCCCGAGTCCTATAGGAATCAGACATGTCTTGGATTGCGGTCAAAGAGTTGCCCTTCTTGACACATAGTTGTTCTAAAATTAAGAACAAATAGTATAGTTCATGAAAAATCATGAACTAGTTTTAAATAGATCCAGACATGCAAGGGTACTTCTAGTAAATCAGAATCTGAAAGCAACGAAGGTTTCAACATGGTTAATAAAGAGTATTCATGATGAACATGGAACTATGTACAATTGGGATCAACAAATTAATTTGTAAGATAGGATGGATAGAAATTAGGGCTTTCAGGGGCAATGAAACCTAACATCCATCAGAATCTCCAATAAAATTTCATGCCATGAGATCAAGTGTAGAAGGAGAACAAGATTTAATAAGGTGGTTCGGGGTCAAGATAAGTGCAAAACTTCAAAAATCAAGAGTAAATATTGACTTGTTGATAAATCATGAAACTTGAGGGTATTGTTTCTGATGATTGGGACAACCTACAAATTTTTTTTGGATTTATGCTCATGAGAATGCCTACCTTTGATCATTTTCCTCTTCTAGGGTTAAGACTTGAAGAACTCGGGTTGAGGGCTTGAGAACTCCTTTATCCCACGATTTCTCCTCCTCTTGGCCTCTCATCCTAATCCAACAACCTCTTGGCATGATCTAGGGCCAGCCATGAGGGTTTTAGAGAAGTATTTAAGATTCTTCCCATTCCCTTTCCTAGTTTAAGTCTAATTCCTCTTTAATTTCGAGTTTCCTATTCCCCTCTCCCCTTTTTAAGCAAGAGATCTCCTAATTGGGTTGAGAGAGAGGGGATTTCGTGGCCAAGCAATTGGGGTAGGTTTAGGATTCCAAATCCAACCCAAATTACTTAATTTATTGCATTGAATACACTCTTTTTATTTAAGTAATATTTTAGTTACTAATTTTAGATATTTTTCTATTATTCCCCTTTTTAAAATCTCTATTTTATCCCACTAATTTCCAATTGGTCAATTTAATAAAGCCCATTACTTGTTTTCATTTAATGGTTTTTTTATTTAATTCTCTTTCAATTAATTTTCTATGTAATTTATTTTCTTCTATTTGATTTTCTAATAAATAATTTTTTTAATATTATGTAAATTTTTATTTCGTTCAAAAATTTTAGGTTGCTACACGGCATCTCTTCTGTCTGTTCGGCAAAAGAAAGGCGAGGCGCTCTGGGACTATGTCAAGCGGTTCCAGACCGAAGCGCTCCGCGTCCCCTGCCTGGATGTCCCTCTGGCCACTAGTGCCCTCATCTAGGGCACGCGAGGTGGCTTCCTACAAAGGACGTTGGGAGTACAACAACCATCTACCCTTGCCGAGCTGCTCTCTACTGCACAGTGCCACGCCGCATGCGAGGAGAGCCTAGCAGCCGGCCGAGCAGAGCAGGAAGAGCAATCAGACAAGAAGAGGCCTTTCGACAACGGTTCCGACCGTGATAGCAAGAAAATCCGGTGCAACGGAGACTCGCCGTGCCGACCACGCCCCTTCACCGACTACACTCCTCTCACAGTGGCTCCCGAACAGATCCTAGCTGAAATCTGGGATGAGCCCTACGTTCGGTGGCCACCAAGGATGCGCTCTAATCCCCCCAGGCATAATCAGGACAAGTACTGTCGCTTCCACCATAACCACGGCCACGACACCTCCGAGTGCCTCCAGCTCAAGGATGAGATCGAGTCCTTGATTAAACATGGCTACCTTGGGCGGTATGTGCGCCGCAATGAAGACCGCCAAAGGCACCGAGAGCGGTCTCCCGAGCAGCCCATCAACAACGAGCCCAATGGGCAAGAGATCAATGTGATCGCGGGAGGCTTCGGTGCAGGCAGAGAAAGCAATCAAAGCCGACGCGACTATGCTCGGCTGGTGCACGTGGTGGACAGGCCCCCAGTGCCTCGCCCAAGCCCTTATCCCCCCAATCCCTCACGCGCACGGTCCGAGGAGGCTATAACCTTCTCGGACGAAGATCTTGTAGGAGTCTCCACTCCACACACTGATGCGCTAGTCGTTTTGGCCACCATCAATCTTGTACCATGCTTCAGATTTTGGTGGATAATGGAAGCGCCCCATATGTATTGGCTTACGATTGCTTATTAATGATGGGATTGAAAGCCGACCAGCTTGCCCCTATAGAGTCACCTCTGTTCGGCTTCTCTGGGGTTTCGGTTCAATCCATGGGACGAGTGCGCCTCCCAATTACCCTTGGGATGGCCCCGAAAAGTGTAACCAAGATGGTGGATTTCTTGGTTATTCGAAGTATGCCCAGATACAATGCCATCCTTGGTAGGGGATTGATTGGTCGAATCAAGGCCGTACCCTCGTCTCTCCATCAGAAAATGATGTTTCCCACTCCGAGTGGGATCGGCGAGGTGCTCGAAAGTCAGCAAGAGTCCCGTCGGTGCTATGTCCTCTCCTTAAGGGACAAGCGACCTCTCGCAGCACCGGCGCCTGTGCCCCCGCCAGCTGATCAGCCTTCTACCAGCCGAGGAACTCCTACTGAAGACTTACTTCCAGTTCGGATAGACGACGACCTCGAACACATCCTTTATATTGGTGCACTATTGCTGGAAGCCGAAGAGCAAAGCTACAAGGCTTTCCTGCTATCCAATTTAGACATGTTCGCGTGGTCAGATGACGAATTGCCTGGCATACCACCAGAGGTGATGATGCATCGCCTTCACCTAGACCTGAAGGTGCCTCCGGTCCAGCAAAGAAGACGACCCGTTAACCGTGAATGGCAGGCCATGATCCAAGATCACGTTGTCAAAAGCCGAGCTATTGGGCTGCTTCGGGAAGCCCAATACCCAAGGTGGATCTCCAATGTGGTCCTCGTGCACAAAGCCAATGGCAAATGGCTCGTGTGCGTGGACTAAAAAGATCTCAATAAAGCCACGCCCAAGGACAACTTTCCTCTGTCGCGCATCGACCAGCTAGTAGATGCCACGTCTGGACATGAGCTTCGCAGCTTTTTGGACGCGTACTCTGGTTATCACCAGATCAGCATGCATCCTCTAGACCAGGATGCCACCACGTTCATCACCGACCTGGGCTTGTACTGTTTCACAAGGATGCCCTTTGGTCTGAAGAACGCTGGCGCAACATACCAGCGACTGGTCAACAAGATGTTCGAGCTGCAGATTGGGCGAAACATGGAGGTCTACGTTGATAACATGCTGGTCAAGACTCTCCCGAGCGCTAACCACATCTTCGACCTTGAGGAGACATTCGCAACTCTATGAAGGTATAATATGAAGCTCAACCCAACCAAGTGTGCATTTGGAGTTCGCTCAGGTAAGTTCCTCTGCTTTCTCATCTCAAACAGAGGAATAGAGGCCAATCCTGAGAAAATCCAAGCCATACTTGAGATGGGCAGTCCCAAGATGGTGCGCGACGTCCAACGCCTCACTAGACGTCTCGTTGCACTGAACCGGTTCATGTCCCGAGCAGCGGAGAGGAGCTTCAACTTCTTCAAGTTGCTGCGAGGCCCCACCTGTCCTCTCAAAGCCTGTGCTCAGAGAACCTTTGTTCATGTACCTTTCGGTCACCGAACACTCCATCAGTGTAGTTTTGATCCGAGAAGATGTGGCAGCACAACATCCAGTCTACTACATCAGCAGGGTCCTTCAGGAGGCTGAAAGAAGGTACCCTCGAGCAGAGAAGCTCACCCTACTTCCAAGCCCACTCAATTACGGTCCTTACCGACCAGCCATTGAGGCTTATCCTTCAGTGGCCTGAGGCTTCCGGTAGGCTCATCAAATGGGCCATTGAGTGAGGCGAGTTTGACATTAGTTACCATCCGAGGATGGCCATCATGACGCAAGCATTGACGGATTTCATTGCGGAATGTACCCTTCTGGCCGAGCAGGACCTCCCATTAGCTGACGAGCCCCCATGGGAGCTCTATGTGGATGGACCCTCTTGTGTCACGGAGAGTGGAGCAAGCTTGGTTCTCACCTCCCCAGAAGGTTTAGAGTTCCAGTACGCTCTGAGGTTCCATTTTTCCGCCTCCAACAACGTTGCTGAATATGAAGCATTGCTGTCCAGAATTCGAATGGCTGAGCACCTTGGAGCACTTCATCTACGTGTCTTCAGTGACTCGTAATTGGTCTCCATCCAGGTGAGTGACACTTCGAAGCAAGGGAGCCCCGCATGGCGCAATACCTTCAGCAGGTCAAGAGCCAAGCAGAGGACCTCCTCTACTTCGAAGTCATACATGTCCCACGGAAGCAGAAGGCGCGAGCAGATGCACTTGCCAAGCTGGTATCTTCAGGTGACATTGCCCCTTCTCGTTTCATATTCATAGAAGAGCTCGCCTCGCCGAGCATTGAGGTAGATATAGCCGCCATTGAGGTTGACCCTCCAGCTCCGAACTTGATGGACCCCCTCATGGCCTATTTGCTTCGAAGTGAGCTTCCGTCTGATCAAGGCGAAGCCCGCAAGATTCGGTTGCACTCCTAGAGGTTCACCCTCATAGAAGGCCAACTTTACCGACGATCCCTCTCGAGGCCTCTCTTGCAATGCCTCAGCCTTACGGAGGCAGCATCAGCCACCGAAGAGGTCCATGAAGGGTTGTGCGGAAGCCACTTGGGGGGCAGGACGCTGGAGCCCAGCATCATCCGAGCAGGTTTCTGGTGGCCTTCCCTGCAAAAGGACTGTATGTCCTTCGTCAGAAGGTGCCCAGAATGTTAGAAGTTCGGACAGCTCATTAAGTAACCAGCCGAAAAACTGCATACCCTGTTCGAACCACGCCCTTTTGCCAGATGGGGAATTGACATATTGGGTCCGTTCCCAGAAACTCAAGGGCGGAAGAAATTCCTGTTCGTCGCCATCGACTACTTCACCAAATGGATCGAGGCAGAACCTGTTTCAACCATCACCAACCGAGCTGCATGGAAGTTCGTCTGGAAGAATATCCTTTGCCGCTTCGGCGTCCCAAGGGTGATTACTTCCGACAATGGGAAGCAGTTTGATAGCACATTCTTCAAGTAGAAATGCTCCGAGCTTGTCGTCTACAACCACTTCACTTCATTTGCATACCCACAGGCAAACAGTCTAGTTGAGAATGCCAACCGAACATTGCTGCACGGGATTCACACAAGAGTTGAGGCTGCAGGAGGTTCATGGATTGATGAGCTCCCCAACGTGCTATGGTGTCACCGAACAATGGCACGAGTGGCCATTGGAGAGACTCCTTTCCATTTGGCCTATGGCTTAGAGGCAGTTGTGCCTTTGGAAGTGGCTCTCCCCACTATTCGGACAACTCACTTCAACGAACTCGCCAACAACCAAGCGCTTCATGAGAACCTAGACATGCTCGGTGAATGCCAGAACGATGCCAGCATTAGATTGGTTTCTTACCAACAACGACTTGCACAATACTATAACTCCCGAGTTTGGGAAAGGCGCTTCTTCGAAGGTGACCTCATTCTTTGCTGCTGCTCGGCATCGGATCCCCGAAGAGCAGCCAGCAAGCTCGCCCCTAAGTGGGAAGGACCTTATCAGGTCGCCTAGGTTCTTGGAAAAGGCTCTTACAAGCTAACTACTCCTAGTGACGAAGCCATACCCAGGACCTGGCATGTGTCTAATTTAAAGGCTTACTACCTATAAAAGCCTCTTGTTCGGCATCCTACTTCTCCTCTTCCCGTTCTTTTGGTCGGCTTGAGAAGGTCTCCAAAAAAACATTCTTGCTTAAAGCTTTTCAGCTCAAAAGGATAGGGCGATACCTCCAAGTAAAGAGGTGTTCTGCATACACACCTGGTCAGAACCATTTTTTAGTTCCAAGCAACCTGTGCGGTAACTGCGAACCCTCTTAAACAACCGACGAATTCTGATTCAAACAGAACAAGTATAAGGGAATGAAGATAGAAAAAGCGAAGCCATCCACAAAAACGAAAATCTATTAAGACTCTTTGTACAAAAAGCTCGCTGAGGTTGAGCTATAAAAAAAGAGAGAAAATAAATATAGTCAGGGAGCCTATTAAGAGGGACCTGTGCCACCATCGACGGAAATCATCTGCCCTGACTGGAAGTGCTCAAATCGCACTCCATTCAAGCGCGGATCTTGAGTCCTTCTACGACACTCCTTGAGAGCAGCCTCAAAGGCCACACGTGCGTACTCGTTGGTGGCCAGTAATCGTCTGCGCTCCTCTCTAGCGCCAAGGCCTATCTTGTAGCAAAGCGCAATGTATTGCTCCAAGTCTTCCTTGAAGCCTGGCCCCGCCTTGTATTCAGTGACACCACACGCCTTGGCTTCGACCAGCACCTTGGAGAGCGCCTCTTTCTCCACCTGAGAAACCTCTCGATCCAACTCAGAGGCACGCAGCGCCGTTCGCAAGTCTTCCACTTCCTTTTGTAGTGCTGCTCGCTGGGATTCATGCTGCGCTTCAAGCTCCTTGCAGAATGCATATTCGGCCTCCCACATCTGCTTGTGGTTTCGACCTTGCATGGCAAGCCGCTTCAGAATGGCCATCGATTTTAAAACGCTAGCCGATAGCGCTTCCACATCGATGTCCTCTTCGGTCTCCTCCTCGGTGCGGCTCCTCGCCCAGCAGACTTCCCCTGAGCCTTCGGGAGTATCCTCCGGACTCAACCCCTGGCATCGTGCCAGCACTTCTAGCTGTGACGCAGAGGGACGCAGGGGGAGGTCCCTGGCCGTACTTCCCTCGAAGCGCTCCAGGGCTGCCTCCAGTGCTGACACCGAAGGCGGCAACAGGGCCTTTGCCTTCAGCGATTGCAACAACAGGAGGCGATCATCTTTGGAGGCAGTTCGGGCCTCCACGATGGCATTGGTCTGCTCGGTGATAGGCTCCTCCCCTCCGACCGCCTCAGAGGTGCCCGCGACAGTCGCCCTCTCTGTGCTTTCCGAGGGAGAAGGGGGCCCCTTAGGTCCTCCCTCCTCGGTCTCGGCCGTCTCCTCAGCCTCATGAGAACCCACAGCAGCTATCTGCGTTGGGACCTCTACCGATGCTGCGGTGGGGGGATTGTGGGTCGTGCTCTCCTCAGGCACGCCCACTTCATGGGCCACCTCATCGGCCCCTCCGGAGGCCGATCCTTGGGTGGCGACGGCTTCGCCGTCCGCCATGGTATGCTCGGCGGCTGCAGTGTTTAAAGCCCTCGCCATAGCTTCCTCTTCTGTTCGCCCCTCAGCGGGTCCTTAGGGCGTTGACGCCCTCGCTCGCTCCCCAGCGGAGCTCTCGGACCCGTCACTCACCATGATGAGTCCGAACTCAGAGTAGACCCCTTCCCTTGATAGGGGCTTTGTCTGTACCATAATTTGTGGATTGGCCTGCTCGGCCATCCTTTCGGCCTTACGCCTCTTCCGCACAGCAAGGGGGGGGGGAACATCCTCTTCGGAATCCTCCTCTTCGGCCGCTTGCTGCATGGTCTTTTTCAGCTTCCTCTTCTTCTTGGCTTGAGGCTGGCCTGCTGCTTCCCCTTCTTCGATTAGGGGTTGCACCGCCACCTTTGCAGCCTTCTTCTTCAGTCGGATCTTTTTGGGCCTCTCCTCGGGGACCCGCGGGCTAGTCACGGGGTGCCCCATAGCGAGGGTTGGCGCCACGGCTGCGGTTGTCACCGCAGTAGGAATCCTCACAGCAGTGGGAATCCTAACAATGGTGGCAATGTCATCACCCTCGAACACCATGTGGGCGGTGACAGTGATCTTCTCCACATAGTCCTCCATAGCCTCCTGGTCCCGACCAGCGGCTATCTCCTTGGCACCTGCAAGAAGAAGAAGAGGGATAATGTAGTCAGAAATCAGTCACCCAACAAAATTACAAATAAGGCGTGTTCGGGTACTTACTACATGGTCGGCTCAAACCATTCTTAACAAGCTCGAACTCCGTCAGATAGCCATCTCCATTCCGCACGAAAGCCCGGTTCAAGCTGTCTGAAGCTTTCACCTCATCCTGGATCAGGAAGGGATAAGCATCCTTCCTCAGCGTCTGAACTCTGGTTAGAAACCCGAACTCCGGTGCGCCGTTGTGATGCCTGATGAAGAAGAGTCGGTGCACCCAACCCTTGTTGTTGGAGTGCTTCTTCGACAGAGTGATCTGCATCCTGTCTGTGCGATGCTTGGTGTAGTAGACTTGGCCCCTATTGGCGAGGCCATGAGGCTGAACTGAGCCTGGAAGACCTCCATCGAGCTGCAAACTTGCCGAAGTCTGCAGACGATGCAGAAGATGCAGATTGTCCTCCACGAGTTGGGCGTGAGCTGGATGGGTGCGATCCCCCATCTGTTCAGCAACACCTTCGCCACTTGGCAACGGCAGCTGGAACCCTACTTCCATGTGGTCGATGGAGAGGGCGAAGCAACCTGGTTTGTTCACCAGGTGTGACTCCTCCTCCTTCGCCATGACAATTTTGTAATCGTCGCAGATCCGAAATCGTTCCCAGAGGCCTTCGTAGTGGCAGCACCTTGGCCCTCGAGCTCTCTCCGGCGACACGCCACTCACTTCGGCGACCACGGTAGCTTTTCCCTTGGACGCCATCGCCGAAATCAACAGAAATGGAGAATGGAGGAGATGGCGGGAGAACGCGAGGAAGAAGATGATGAGAAGGCTTGGGGGGCAAGAGAGCTTTTCGAAATAGGTTGAAGGCGTGGGCTCCCACCTTCACCCCTCCTCTTCCTTATAAGGAAAAGGTGGCACAAAATTCGAGGAGCCAAAATGTCGCTTCCCCCGCTCCAAGTGAACGTTCGGGTGTACTGCACGAAGCCCCTGGCTTGACACGTCACCCTTTCATCATGAGATTTCCTCTGACCTCAAGGAGGAACATTGAGCGACATCACCCTGCCGCCGTTCACACATTCGTGGTCGGCATCGCATTAAATGCAAGAAAGCGTTCGAGCATACTTCCACCCTCAAGTGCTTCGGTTCCCGAGCCAACTCGAGGGCATGGGGGGCAAGTGTGGTGGCTATTTTTAGCCACCTAAGCCCACGAGGCCCATCATGGCCCATTGTCATCCTCCAGACAGGCGCAGCCCTTCGGTAGGGCAACACGTGTCCTCGAGAGAAGCTTGAAGATCTCGAGCACGGTCCCTGCTCGTAAGCGCCCCTAGGATCCTAGGGGCAGTATCCGGACACCCTTCATCTTGTTCGGTTCATGCCTTGTCCACCGAACAGGCCTTGTAGGAAGCATGCCTTGGACCCGCCGACAGCAGCAGTGCCTTGGTACCAAGCACCGAGCAGCCAGTTCGGCTGACGAACAAGAATAGTCACCAAGCCCCAGGTCCAACCTACTGAGTAGGCTACCTGTTCGGTATCCTCTGCCCAGAAGCCTACAAGTAGCTCCCCATCTCCTTGCAACGGTTACAACGGCTGCATCGCGCACGCCCCACGATCAAGTGGTGCGTTAACTGTAAGGCCCCTCAACGAGCACCTGGATGCGTAACTCCCCACCAAGGACGCCAACCGGTGCGCCCTTTCCGGCGACATTAAGGGACGTTCCGTCCCACCCCCTCTGCACCTTTGCCTATAAAAGGGCTCAGGTAACCTCTGGACAGAGGTACATAATCTCAGAGACATATACGTACCCTTGCGCACAGTACAACATACTACTGAAACCTTCCTTCCTCAAGCCTCTCTAAAGTTCACTAACTTAGGCATCAGAGGGTTCTCTTGGTTCTTCAATCGGGCCCCCCTGATCCAGTTCTGGTTTTGCAGGTCTTCGTCCGCTACCGGCGACCGTCTTCCCTTTTCTCAGTGGATGCCCATTTGGCTCAGGCCCAAACAGGAGCACACCCCCACACCTCTAGATGCCCTGCCCTACTTTTTCCCTTTTCCCTCTCGATGCCAGACCCTCTCCCTTTTCCATTTTCTCTCTCGCACTCTCACATTTCTTCCTCCTATGCCCTACCCCGTCGGCTGCGTGCATTGCCTCCTCGCCAATGCCACGGTGCGTCCTTACTCTTGCCAGTGTCTATGTAACATCCTCCTTTCTTTGGTCAGCCACCTTCTGATGAAGGTAGCAACATATCGGGCCATCGCCTTCTGAAGGCGAAAAGATGGCTGTCGCGTTATGGTTGGGAACGTGATGAATATGTCGTCACGTTGACCCTTCTGACCACAACGTGTAGTTTTATTATTTTGTTGTCGGGACAGTTGGGATGCGTATCAAGCATTGACAGATGAAGGTGACAGGTCAAGTGTCGTGTTCATGGTGTCAGGTCTGCGAGAATGACACGTGGTAGACTAGTTGGTCAGGTTTGACCAAGAACTTCAGGTCGTGACAGGTTAGCCGTCGCGTTCGGTAAGTGAATGTGATGGGTTGGTTGTCGCGTTCTTAGGTCTGAGGCCTATATGTGTGTAACGCCCCTCTTGGTCCCAGTTCAGTTATTCCAACTCACATTGGATCCAATAGAGGTATTACAGTGGAGAATGTCCAACAAAAATCGATTCAGATTGAGATATACATAAATGACAATTTAAATTCCAACAAGTTGCAACAGAATATGGAACTAAAATTTTCAATCAACATTGTATCCAAATATCAAGTCTAAAGCATAAGAGAAGAGTTACAATAGTCCAAAGTTATAACAGTTCATAAGTCCAAATACATAATGTTCATAGTACAATTTATTCTCACATACATAATCTCTTCAACACAGACACAAAGAAAAGAACTATGCCTCCATGTCCTCACGCTCCGAGTCAGAATGTACTAACTCCTGAGTATCCTTAGTCTCTTCTGAAATGTTAATCAAGTGTGAGTCTACTAGACCCAGTAAGCAACAAGGAAAGGCAGTTCAACATTTATCATATAGTAATTTTAAAACATGATAGTTTATTTCCTTTATCCTTGATACCATATAACTCTCCTATCAATATGCTCTATTCTTTGGCAATCACTCTTTACATGGCATGGTTATTTATCATGAAGAATAAAACAATTCATATAACATGTGGCTTACATCTCATAATAAAAAAAATGATTTAAAACATTTTCATGTGGCATGGCTATAGTCAAAGTCTTATAATATGTGTTCAAGTCATGTAGCATGTAATCAATTTCAAGTGGCATGTAATCAATTTCAAGTAGCATGTAATTCATATCTTGTAGCATGTAGTTAAATAACATGTAACATGTAGTTCATTTATCATGTAACATGTAGTTCATTTGTCATGTAGCATGTAGATCATTTATCATGTAGCATGTAGATCATTTATCATATAGATATAGTTGCTAAGACATAGCCCCACTATTAATAGAGATCATGTAGAGAAATCATTCACTTATCACCTAGGCAAAACAGTAATAAAGTCTTGGTTATTACGCAATACCGGGGAAAGTCCTTCCCACCTTAACCAGTAGAACATGTCTACCTCCAAGATTTCAATTCGTTGTCCACGGATTCATGTAGTCAATTCATGTAGGTGAACCATTACCATAGGGGCATTCCATTGTGTACTTCCATGTAGGTATCTCTATAATAGCAATGTCTTATTGGCCATATTATTTCAAAAATATAATATACATGTTTTCATGCAATTATGAAATTACTTCATGCAATTCATAAATTCATGGATAACTAGCTAAACTATAATGCAAGATTACATAATACATTATCTCTCTTATGAAGTCATTATTCTACTATATAACAGTAACTAACATGACACTACCTATACTGATTTTATCATGGTTTATCATTCATGCTCTGTTCTCCATTATTGATTTCTATGCACATTCTTTCCATTCAGAAAATCATAACAGTGTGTACAGTGCTCAGAAAATTCCGAAAATTTTGACATAAATTCTAATTCTAATCATGCTTCACACATGTAAACTTTCATAATTGAGTTCAGCATCATTTCTCATGATTAATTATCGTAAACTTGAACTATTTAACATGGTACAACAGTGAAAGGATCATGCAATTTACTGTGTAAAATTGAGTACAATGGGTCTGACATTTCATCCAACAACAGTACGAATCTTAATTAAAACATCAGAACATGGATCAGCTTGTACCCATTTCATTTTCTATTTAATTAAACAAAGAAAATGCTTTAGAATAATACATAAAATCCATACATCATTACCATGATTTTCCTGCTATGTAACAGTAGCAATCGTATATGACAGAGTCTAACCGAACACCCTACTCATGCATAGTTTACAACATATCCACAGAAATCAGAATCTTGGTAGAAAACAACACTGATGAACTTAACAGCAAGGTATGCTGCCGTTTACATAGTTTAACGTCAACATACCATGTCATTAATATCAGTTGACGTTTACATGAATTAAACGACAGTCGATGTGGACGTTTAGTTCATCAGACCAGAAAATGCAGAAAATCGCACATGAAATGACAGAACTTTAACCCTTCCCACATTTTATTTCATGGGTTTAAAAATCTGTAAAAATGGAAAATCTACAGAATGTAGTATCCTAACCGTTCCCCATGCTACTTGCCTCTAACCTGATGATCAACTTATCCCCATGTAATTAAAGTATTACATATTTATTTTGTGATTACAAAACTATAATAAAGTTTATTCTAACATATTTCTATGAGATTTGAGCACAGGAAATGAAACAAGGAATAACAAGCAAAAGGAGTAAGTAGTATTTACTCTATAGCAATGTAAGTTCAAAGCATGAAATTTTCTATGTACACATCAACTCTCTAGTTGTCATAACGATTCGCTAAGAGATCACATCGACTTGATTCACAACGATTTGGTTATCACAACGATTTCTTAAGTGAGAACAACGATTTGCTCTCACAATGTTTTGGTTATCGCAACGATTTCACTTATGTCATAACGATTTCAATAAAGCTTAAACGATTTCTCTATTTTATAATGATTTGCCCTCGCAACGATTCGTTAAGTGATCGCAACGATTTGCCCTCACAACGATTCATTAAGTGATCGCAACGATTTGCCCTCACAACGATTCGTCAAGTGATCGCAATGATTACCCTCACAACGATTCGTTAAGTGATCACAACGATTTGCCCTTGCAACGATTCGTTAAGTGATCGCAACGATTTACCCTCACAACGATTCGGTAAGTGATCGCAACGATTTGCTTTCATAACGATTTTCTAAGTATTCATAACGATTTGCTTTCATAATGATTCGTTAAGTATTCATAATGATTTGATTCCATAATGATTCGATAAGTGATCACATCGATTTCTTAAGAAAGATAATGATTGCTCTCACATCGATTTGATAAGTGAGAACAACGATTGCAGTGTCACAACGACTCATCAAGTTTCAAAACGATTTGATCTCTGTAACGATTCGATAAGTACATAACAACTCTGTTACTGTAACGATTCATCAAGTTACATAACGACTTGGTCGTTGTAACGATTCGATACAGCAAACAACGATTCATTCACATTGTCTTTAACGATTTGATTATAACAACTTGCTCATTACGATTTGCTTATAGAGTCATAACGATTTGTCTATATAACGATTTGTATGTGCATCGGTTTGCTTATAAGTGCACATCGATTTACATGGATATCAACTCATTTACATAACGATTTCATAAGTCATACATGTAATGTTTTCATGGAATATAACGATTTGATATCTAAACTCATTTCTGAGTTCGTTGAAAAGTCAAAGTCTTCACGTAAATATTTCTGACATCCATGCATGCATTTATTAGACTGAACGTATCACTGCAATGCATGGCAAAGATATCTTCTATTTCTGTACTTATTCTGTAAACATCTTTTTAGAAGAACAGAATGGAACTTCTATTTCTATATAAAATCAATCTAACGTTGACTGACATAAGACACAGCCTAGCTGTCTATGTTTAGCATTTAATGCATGCAGGTCTCTGACAACACTTCTCATACAACGTTGGACACAATAGAAGGCAAAGGATATCTCTGAAGATCATCTCTTTTTGTGTGCATGGAAGGCTAAAGACCGTTGAACGGGAAGCTCTACAGGACCATGCAGTCTAATGTAAACAAAAGCTTAGAGACAACGGGCACTTCAACGTTCAAATTTCAAATAGAAGATATATAAAGAAGACTGAAGCTCCAGAAGAACACAACTTTCAGATTGAGAATACCAACGACAATCTTTCACAAGTTTTTTTTTGCGAGCATCTCGAAGAGCCAAGCCTCACTCCTCTGATTGTTTAGCTCTTAGCTCTCTGCATTCATTGTGTTAGTCTTGAGAGCTTCTGTAAACTGAGAGTGTCCCTCACTGTAGAACTTTCCCTCTCAGTCTTCGCTTCAGATCTAGCATTATATAAGCTTGATCTAGGGGCTTGATCTCATTTCACATTCTTGTGTTTTTTGTGTTCCCTTCGTATTGAAGGAAGACCTGGGGGTTCCAGGGTGTGTGTTCCCTTCGAGTAGAAGGAAGACCTAGTGGTATCCAGGGTGGTGTATTTCCTCTTTGGGTTGTGAAGAGAAGACCAGCTGTGGCTGGTGTGTAAGGGTCCATAAGGGGACTGTACCCTTGGGAAGGAAAGCCTGAGTTGTTGCTCAGGGACTGGACGTAGGACTCCTAAGGAGAGGGGATCCGAGCCAGGATAAATCCTTGTGTAGTGTGATTGCCTTTGTGTATTTGTTTATCTTTACTAACACTAATATCTATCGAAGTGTTTTTGTTAATCTCTTTGTGAACAAATTTTAGTTCTCATATTTTTAAGAATCCCATTCACCCCCCCCCCTCTGGGCTTGCTAGCTGGGCAACAAGTGGATCAGAGCTAGTCTCTTTGACAAAGAAGAAGATCCAACGATCTGAAGAGAAAAGATCAAATGGCAGCCCAAGGTCACTCCGAAGGTCAGTCAGTTAACAGGCACCGCTGTTCGATGGAGAAGAAGATTACACCTATTGGAAAACAAGAATGGAGAATTTCCTACAAGGTCTCGACTATCAGATCTGGTCAATAGTTAAAGAAGGTGATCTTTTGGTTACTAATGAAAAAGATAAGTGGACTGAAGACGACAAGAAAAAGATCTCCCTAAACTGCAAAGCCAAGAGCATTCTATGCTGTGCTCTTAGCAAGAAGGAATTCAACAGAATTTCCGCCTGCAAATCCACCATGGAAATGTGGGAAAAACTCAGGATCACATATGAAGGCACCGACAAAGTCAAGGAAACCAGGATAGACATACTGGTGACACAATATGAAAGGTTTCAGATGCAGCCAGGAGAGTCAATAACCCAATGTTTAGCAGATTTACAGACATCACAAATGGGTTAGCCAGTCTTGGAAAGACTTACGAAATGGGAGTCATGGTAAGAAAAATTCTGAGATCTCTACCATCTTCTGGACTCCCAAGTAACAGCTATAGAAGAAGCCAATGACCTAAAGAGGATGTCATTGGAGAAACTCGTCGGGGCCCTTATGGCCACTAAAATCAAACATGGAGAGACTGGGAGAGTCTTCGAGCAGAAAGAAACACTCAAATGCTCTCAAAGCTGAAGAAGACTTGTCAGAGGAGTTTTCAGACAACAATGAAAGTAATGAAGACGAAGACGACGAAGAAGCGATGTTATCAAGAAGACTACAAAGAATACTAGCAAAGAAGAAAAAGTATCAGTCCAGTAGAAGAGATATTCAAGAAAAACAAAGACTTTAAGAAGACAGATGGAAAGGATCAAAAGAAAGTTGAGCCTACATGCCATGAGTGTAAGAAGCCCGGACATATGAGAGCAGAATGCCCGAAGCTGAAGAAAAGTGAATTTAGAAAGAAGGAAAGCTCAAGAAAACCAAGAAGATTCAAGAAGAAAGCTATGGCTGTGTCTTGGGACAACAGTAGTGACTCAGACAGCGAGTCAAGCTCAAGCAAAGAAGAAGAAGAAGAAGCCAACTTGGCATCATGGCCAACACTGAAGAAAAGGTAACATCAGACTCATCTTTCTCTTCTGTAATGATTCAGATTCAGATGATTGGAAGAAGCTTTTAATGAACTTATAGTAAATATAAAGAAGTATCTAAATTACTAAAAGCTAGTAAGAAAAATGTTGCTTGCCTTGAAAATACCAATTCAGATTTAAAATCAGAAAATGCGCAAATGGAGAAACAAATCACTGAACTTAAAAGAAGAAATGATCTGTTATGCAAAGATCTGAAAGATAAAAATAAACAAATAATAAAATTAGAAAAACAAGAAACCTTAGACGAATTGAAAAAGGAAATTAAAACACTAACAGAAGAAAATGAAAAACTATCTAGCACACTAGAAAAATTCACCAACGGGAAAAATTCCTTAATATTAAAAGGTGCTAGACGGTCAGGAAAAAGAAAACAAGGATTTGGCTATACACCCCCAGATAATGAAGACACAATAGTATACCCGTATCCAACTCCTAAATTTGTAGTTGAATAAGATACTTCATATAAATCAAACTTTAAGTATGTTCCGTATGAAAGGGTAACTAAAACAACATGTTGTAGCCATTGTAACAGGCTAGGTCACAGTAAAATAACTTTTCCAACCAAACACAAAAAATGGATAATTAAAAGAAAAAATAATGACACTAACCAACCAGGACCCAAAAGAACTTGGCTATCTAAAGCTTGATGTTTTCATTTCAGGGAAACCTTTGAGCATCCAAATAGTATTTGGATAGTGGATGCTCAAGGCATATGTCAGGTAATAGAAAGTTGTTCTCTCACCTCGAAGTTGAAGAAGGCACAGTGACATATGGAGACAATGGAAAAGGAACAGTGATAGGGTGCGGATCTGTCGGCAATAAAGAGAAAATGTTTATTGAAGATGTATTATGCGTAAAAGGTCTGAAGCACAACCTAATCAGCATAAGCAAGCTATGTGATAGAGGACATCAAATCAGATTCCAAGAGTCCAAGTGCAGCATCATAAAGAAAGGAGCATTGATTTTCGAAGCTAATAGAGAAAAGAATATGTACGTGCTTTACCTAGAAGAATTAAAGGATCAGGATATCGGTTTAGCAGCAAGTAAGGAGCAGTCAACTGAGCTGTGGCACAGAAGATTGGGCCACTGCAATTTGGATGGCATGAGAAAATGATTAGAGAAGCCTAGTGGAAGGTCTACAAAGGTCAGCACAAGAATGGACGGTGTCTGTGGACCATTTGCGAAAGGAAAGCACACCAAGTCATCCTTCAAGTCAAATACTGTGGTAACAACCTCTAAACCCTTGAACTCCTTCATATGGATTTATTTGGGCCAATGAGGACCACAAGTCTTGGAGGAAAGAATTTTGGATTTGTTATAGTAGATGACTATTCAAGATTCACATGGGTATCCTTTCTGGAACAAAATATGATACATTTGAAAGCTTTGTAAGTGTTAGTAAAAAGGTTCAGAAAGATAAGAAGTACTGCATTGTTGGAATCCGGTCAGATCATGGAGGAGAGTTCCAGAATGAAAAATTTGGCAAATTCTGTGATGACAAAGGGATAGAGCACAATTTCTCAGCACCAAGAACACCACAGCAGAATGGGTTGCTGAGAGAAAGAACAGAACCCTACTGGATATGGCAAGAACGATGTTGTCAGAATATGATCTGCCAAGGTACTTTTGGCTGAAGCAGTTAACACAGCTTGTTACATAATCAACCGGGTGATGATCAGGCCGATTCTAAAGAAAACAAAATATGAATTGTACAAGGGAAAGAAGCCGAAGATCAGTCACTTCAGACATTCTGATGTCTATGTTTCATCCACAACAACGGCAAAAGAGACATTGGTAAGTTAGATACAAAATCAGATGAAGGCATTTTCATGGGGTATGCATCTAAACCTAAAGGCTATAGGGTATTTAATAAGCGTACTTTATTAATTGAGCAATCAGTACACATTATCTTTGATGAAACTAACCCTTCCTGAGAAAGGAAGAAGATAGTGATAATGATGATGCAGATGAATTGTCCAAGAAGCTAAAGAACTCATCAATTGAGGACAAGGAAGATCCATCTCTAGAAGACCTGCAACAAAAGGACATAGTACACGAGAATCTTCCAAAGGAATGGAGATACAAGAAAGATCACCCTCTTGAAAACATTATTGGGGATCCATCTGTAGGGGTAAGAACAAGAGGTAACATAATTCCATGTGTTATTTAGCTTTTATTTCTCAAATAGAGCCTAGGACAGTCAATAAAGCTATCACGATGAATCTTGGATTTTAGCCATGCAAGATGAACTGAATCAGTTCAAGAAAAAACCATGTATGGTCGCTGTAGACACCCGGTTCTGGCTTATAAGTCAAACTACATTTCTTGTTAACTTAGTGGGCCCCTAGTTAGGCACTCACCTTGAGCCCATCATTAGCCTTGCTTTGAGCCCATTAACAGCCCAATTTCCATGAATATCCCATCCATTGTCTTTTAAAAGAGCCCATATGCCTTAAATGCCTATTATTCTCCCACATGATTGGATAATAATTTGAAGATAATCGATTCCCTTTGACGCGACGTGTCGTAGCACCACGTTCATCCTTTTCGTGCCTTCCTTGGACGTCGCGACAGCCCATGCATATCCATGCACGTGGCTTCATAGTCGCGACGACTAAGGCCGTTGCGTTCATTTCTGTCGCATCCCTACGATGCGTCGCGACTTCAGCCACGGCAACCACCTCAGCAACCACCTCCATATTATCCTCTCATGGCTTTTACCTTAATCTTCTGCAACCTCCCAACCCACTTAAACGCATCTAGGGGATGGGGGACTCTTTGAAACCTCCTTAGGACTCTCACCCACGAGATTAATGAGGATTATTCTTCTATTTGGGTATTTATCACTTCAAATGGGATATTTTCTCTCTCTAAGTCTATATAAGCAAGGCCCTTTCTTCAGAACCAGGAGAGCCCCGTTTTCACCCCGAAGGGCTGCCAAAATTTCCTCTGATCAACACTTAGTCTCGCAGGCCTCCCATTCCCCTCATTTTTTACCTTGACCCTTCACTAAGTCACACTCATTTCACCATCTACAAGGCTTCAAGCTTGAAGAGGCGACCCTTGGAGCTTCTGGACCGAGAGAAGACATCATTTGGCACCAGGAAGTCGCCCTATACGGGGATCTTTCTTCCTCTTCCACTTCTTCTTCCTTCTTCATGCATTTTTATCACTTTATTAGATAGCAATCCATTTCCTTTTCCTTTCCTACGTTTTCCATACACCCAAGGGGTTCAAAACCACCCCCAGGTCCGTTCCCACCATGCTTCATCTCGTCTTTTCATTTTTGGCTGGATACTATGCTTAATATGTTCTAACAGGGTTCCTTTCCTTATTTTTGTTGTTTTGGCAGGTACTCAAGCTAGTTCTCGTGAGGAGCTCTTGTCCTCTGGCTGGGCGGAGGGTAGGAAGAAGGTCCTTCCACACTTCTCCCGCACTGTAGAGAACACGACCGAGGAAGGCGACGTGACACCAAGAACGCGCCCCTATAGGGCGTCGCGAAACCAGCTTCATCGCGACGGGGTTCCCCGTCGTGACCTCAGGTCAGTATGGTGTTCTCTCTCCTTTTCCTAGATTAGTTAGCTCGTATTATTTCTATTCCTAGGCAACTATCTAGGTGGCGATCACATCCTCTTTTCAATGCCTTTATATTGAGCACATATTTGCGTGTATTGGGGGGCGCACAATCCCCGTGATTACACCTTTTGGCGATCACGGTGGGACCTTCAGTGCTACCCTCGTGAGTTTCAGCTTGTTTGCCTGCCATGTTTGATTGTTTAAATGCCTTCTTAGAACCCTGTTAGGTGTATTTTATCCTATTTTGGCGTTTTCTGTTCCCTGTGGGAGACACGGCGTATCGCGGCGATGCGACCTCGTCGCGGTGGATCAAAAGGATGCGTCCTTACGTACGTGTCTTTCCATTATCATTCACTGATCTTTGCCTTGTGAGTACATCCATGCATTCAGCATGCTGTTAGATCATGTATGTTCGTGTTTTTGTTTGGTAGAATCATGTTAGGGTCCGGATTTCCCTTTTACTTTCACTGTTTGATTCTTGTTCTGGTCGCGGAAGATCGTAGGGACGCGACAGTGTCGTGCCGTGGTGGAGGTCACGTTCACAGGTACGCACTGTTTGTTATTGTTTTAATTTACGTGTCGGTTTTTTGTGTGTTTCATGATCCGTGACGTGCTTGTTAGTTCATTATATGATTGTTTTACGTGCTAGGTTAGCCTTTTCGCTGTTTGCTTGCATACAACTGTAGGTCTTTGCAGTATGTTGTTATCGCGCCGAGGCGTTCGGTCACGATAAGGTCGCGGTGTATCTGGTCACTGCGACTTTGGCAGAGTCCTGTTAGTTGTTTTCTGTGTTAGCATAAGTTAGATATCGCATTATTTCATGCATATAAACTATTGATCCGTGTTGTTAGGTTACCTTCCTTGGATGAGTGGGTCCTCTCACCTGCGAGAACTCGTGGGCTGACTAAGACCGCCTTCCGAGGGCCTCCGTAAGTCCTCGTGACCGTACGCACATTGCGGTTCACCGGGCCGGTTGTACCCGTCACCCCCTTAGTTTGAGCCACCTCCACACGTGAGTTGTGTCTCCCCTAGTTGCACCGGAGAACTTGAGTTCACACTTATTAGGGTCCCACGTGACCGAGTGGCTTTCCATTAATTTATTCATTTAAAAGTCAAGTGCAAACCTCAAAATTTGGACCGTAATCATGATAACTTGAGTGCTCCTTCTTATCTCACAGTCCTTCTTGTTGTGATAGCATCTAGGTTTTGTCTGTGTTGGTGTCATGTCCCCTAGTTGCTTAGGGGTGGTGCATGCGTCATTGTCTAAGTAGATCGAGTCAGTCCCCTCCAACCATTGTATTATATCATAATCCTCTGGTCAGTATGGACCAATTCTGGGTCCTTGCCGATGATGTCTTGCCCATTGGACTTCTTGAGGAAGTGGCCCAAACCTCTGCGGCCGTCCTCTCCGATCACGTCCAGCCCCCTCTTGTCATTGGAAGTCAATCCCGCCCTCCTTCTCCTCCAGGGGTAGATGACCCCCATTCTCAATTTAGTCAGCTTCTTCCTCATCTTAGTCCGGACCAAGTCCGCGAGTTTCTGGCCGCTGCCAAAGGCAAGCGACCCTTGTCTCCACCTACTCACAATTCAGCCCAACAGACTGTCTCCTCTGCCCCTGTTATTTCAGCACCACATGTACCTTCCGTTGTGGCAGACCCCACACCCCTCCGTCCTCAGGCTATTCATTTCTCGGAGCCTAGCTACCTTCTAGCACGGGAGGTTCGGCCCAAGTCCCCTCCAATGTCCTCTTTCTATCAGGCCAAACCTTCTCACCTTCCCCACGAGAGGTCCTATTCGTTGGAGCAATCTCGCTCCCTCATTCCTTCTCACCATGCCACGTCCCCCTCCGACTTCCTTGCGGAGTGGACAACCATGAAGAAGGAACTCCATGACCTCAGAAGTCAGCTAGACCCCCGGAAGGTCGCCGACATTCCACTCCCCTCCTTCCAACATCTCCGGGTTCCGCCCCAGTCAGAGCTCTCGGTCTACAGATGGTACTCTGGGGTGGGTGACCCTTATGTGCACCTAAAAGATTTTGTGTATGAGTCAGCCCCACACAAGTACGACTGCCACCTTATGGCGTACTTGTTCAGAAAATCCTTGGACGGTCCGGCCCTTGAATGGTTTTACTCTCTGCCACCTGAGGAAGCCGAAGATTTTTGAATTGTACAAGAAAGGTTCTTACAGCAATTCCAAGATCGAGTTGGACCCGAATATTCATTTGTTGATCTAGTGGCCGAAAAGATGAAGGTCGATGAGGAATTTTCAGTCTACGCCGACAGATGGCGTTCCCTTGCTGCTAAGGTCCGTTGCCCAATGCCCGAAGAGGAAAAGGTCAAGCTATTGATTTCCAATGCCACTCCCACATACCGGGCCATCCTAGCCATGAACGACATCACCACCATGCACCAGCTGTATAGTTGAGCCCGCTTCATCCAGACACAACTTAAGGACTCGCCTATCCACTCCATGTTCAAGACCCCCAAATCTCGTTACCCTAAGAAGCCTAAGGGCCCAATTACTGAGGGTGTCCAAACTAATGAACAGTAGGTGCAGTAATAACCCCAAGGCCTAGTAGGTAGATCTCACTACACCCAACAGCCCCAGCAACCATGGAACAACATTAGACAGCCGCCTCCTCAGGGCCAGAATTCCCAACATGATCAACACCAGTACAATCAAGTCCCTCCACCCCAAATGGTTTTGCTCCCAGAAAGCCCAATGGGCCAAAGAGAGCTCAATACCCTCCTCTTCCAGAGACCTTGGCCGATATCTTTGTAGCCCTTATGTCTCTCAATGCCCTTAGGCTCCCTCCTAAGAAACCAAATTGGAATATGGCAGCAAACCAGACCAAGTACTGTGTGTACCATCTTCATCCAGGCCATAATGTGTCAGATTGTTTCCAATTCCGGGATATTATATATGATCTTCATGAAGAAAATCAGATCGATTGGGCAGAGATGAAAAGATTGATCCAGACACTGAGGGACCAGTAGGGTCAAAGACAGCAGCAACAACAGCAGAGGCGACAGCAGCCACAACAACAACAACAACAATTCCAGCAACAGCAGCACCAATTCTAGCAGCCTTTCCAGCAACAATTCCAACAACAACAGCAACCCCAACAACCGGCAAATGACCTCGGCATAATTCTTAATCCCATGCCTCAACATCAGCCCGCTCCAAACCCACAACCTGTTCCACCACCTCCCCCACCTGCACAGGTTAATCCAGTCATACACCACCCACCACCAGAAGCCGCATGGGCCTTCGATGACAAACACGAAGTGGGCCAACTCTTGGCCATTTCCCATACCACCCCTATTTCCGCTATATCTACATCCACCACACCCACCATTGCCACCATTACCTCGCCGCTCTACAGCTCCCCATCATACAACCCGTTGTCGCTTCGCCTATCAACATCCCATTTCCCCTACGCCAGCGCCACTATTACCCAACCCTTCCATCCTTGACACCACTCCTCCTCCACTCCACCATAACCTCGCTCTACGGAGCGGGCGTATGTTTCACCGGATGTACCCAAATGCATCCGGGTCTATGCCGGGTCAGCAAACCCAACCCTCCAACAATCAGCAGCAGCAACAGGATGCCGATGAGTTAGATCCAGTTCCGGGAACTTAGTATGACATCTTGAAGAACTTGGACCAAACTCCAACAAAAATCTCCATCCTTGAGTTAATCAAGAGGTCACACACCCACCAAGATGCCCTGAGAGCATTCTTGCAAAGGGTCATGGTAAGTGAAGACATGAACCATGACAACCTACCTTTCGTGCTCTCTATTGTGAACAAAGGACCGACAATTACCTTTTCGGATGGTGAGTTAGCTCCTCCTGAGGCTAGAAGAATGCCCTTGTGTGTAACCCTCACCATAAACAAAGTGGCCATTGATGCAGCATTTGTTGATACAGGGGCCTCTGTTAATGTATGTCTGCTGAGCACCTTGAGAGCTTGTAACATCTCGGAGTGCCGCTTGCAGCCCACTCCTACAACGGTGGCGGCTTGTGACAATTCTCGGCGAGCCTACCATGGCCTTATTTCTCTACTGGCTGAATTAGGGCCACTTATCATGACTGTGGACTTTTATGTGCTAGATATCGATCCCACCTACAATGCTATTCTAGGCCGCCCTTGGATCGAAGCATTAGGGGCAGTACCCTCCACAGCTCATCAGTGTTTGAAATTCACCTTTCAAGGGCGTATAGTCAAAGTCAAAAGTGCAGCAACTACTCACACTATGGAGGCTATAGAGAATATCATGCCGTCAGTCTGGCCATCTAATAAGCCTGTCATCTCTGTGCTCGATATAAATTACCCATGGGCTTACACTTTCTCATCCAATCGTCCGATTGTGTCTCCATCACTGACAGCCATTAGAAAGCATACGTCAACAAATACCAAAGGCTGGGATATCATGTTCAGGATTGGCTATCAGACAGGAAAAGGTTTGGGAACCCATCTCCAAGGGCGGACCAAGGCCGTCACTGGCACAAAGAAATTTACAAAGCATGGTCTAGGATACGCAAAATGGGCAGCATTCTCATCTGCCTCACAGTCAAGTCCCGGACCTCTTACTTGGACATTATATGACCACTTTGTCAGAGGGCCCATACAACCCGGGTATAACATCACAGTAGAAGAGGCACCGATGTCAGCATATCAAATCCTAGAGGCTTATCGGCCTAGCAAGAAAAGGAAGCCAGAGACAAAGACAGTGGATTCAGATATTGAAGATTTATTCCCTGCAGTGAGTTTCCTATTCAGGGAGGACAGCAACACTCCGCCATCAGAAGCACAAGCAGAAGGGCAGGGCCTTGAAGACCTTGTTTCATTAGTTAGTCATTTGTTCGTCGAGGACAGTGTGGCACAGCTGCCAGCAGTGATAGAATCAGCATCAACAATCACCACCAAGCGACAACTGCTTGGACTTGGTGAAAAGTTTGAAACCATGAACCTCATCAACCCAACAACGGAGTTCTGGCCAGGGTATTCCCAGCCTTTCAATCATTTTGTGTATTCCATCTTTGTTTATAAATTCACCTCCATCCTTTTTCCCCTCCCATCATTCTCCAGTTCTCTCCCGACGCTCTCGAAGCGTTAAATCCTTCTGCATCTTCTTTCACCATCTCTTTAATGGCTCGGTTCTATCCTTCTCCCGATGCCTTCGCTCTTAGGAGGGTTAATTTCCTTTCTTAATATGTTGCTTAAAAAAAATAAAAATCAAAATCAAAATAAAAAAATGCCTTCTCTCTTCCTCGTTTCCCATCTTTCCCTTGCCCTTCTCATCAAGCGGCGATCCCTGCCTTTCCCCTTTCTCTTTCATCGAACGACAATACCCATCCTTCTCCTTTCAAACACCAATCTCCCGCTGCAGTTCTCATCCTCAGATGGCGATCCCCTCCCCTCACCTTCCTGCTCTCGACGACGATCCCCGTCACCTCTTGATTTTCGGACGGCGATCCCCTCCCCTCGCCTTCCTGCTCTCGACGACGATCCCCGTCACCTCTTGATTTTCGGACGGCGATCCCCGTCCCCTCGCCTTCCTGCTCTCGACGGCGATCCCCGTCACCTCTTGATTTTTGGATGGTGATCCCTGTCCCCTCGCCTTCCTGCTCTTGATGGTGATCCCCGTCACCTCTTGATCCTCGGACGGTGATCCCCGTCCCCTCGCCTTCCTGCTCTCGACGGCGATCCCCGTCACCTCTTGATCCTAGGACAGCGATCCCCGTCCCCTCGCCTTCCTACCCTCGACGATGATCCCCGTCACCCCTGCGCTTTTCTCTGCTTTGACGGCGATCCCCGTCACCCCCTTCTTCCTTGGCGATGATCCCCGCCTTTCTCCTTCAGCCCAAGCTGCGGTCTTCACCCACTGACCACCATGGTCACTTTGGGCAATTTGGGTGAGGGGCCTTCTGTTCCCCTGCACCCCGAGTCTGCTGCAGGCACCCTGAGCTCGGGTGGCCCGCCTCTTCCTCCAGACCCATCGGAGGGTTTCTGTGGCCCCGCCGCACCTGTTCCTTTCCATTCCAATAATCCTCTAGACCTTTTTCCAGAGCCTTCTGTAAATATCAAACCTAGTTTAGATTCAAGGGTAGGATTCAACAAGTCCCCATCCCCGTCTAAGAGGAAGAAGGGTAGTGGCATACCCCATAGGTATTTGTTAGATCTGGTGCAAAGGTGTGTCGCTCTTCTAGCTGTCGAAGAGTTCGCCCAGGAAGCTGTAACCCTGAACATAGAAGCTCAGCACGAGGAGAAAGGACTAGATGACGGATTTGGTGTTTATGAGATTTTAGCTAAGAATGACCCAATGGATGAAGAAGATAGTGAAATAGAGGACGTTGCCGAGATGTATGCGAGTGGTATGAAAGGATTTGATGAACCTACCTCGGTAGTAGACGAACCCACCAAAGAGGTAAACGTGGGAACAGAAGATGACCCTAGGCTCTTCACCATAGCTTCTGGTCTCCCTCCTGAGGAAGAAGAGGCGCTCATAGAAATGCTGAGGGAGTTCAGGGATTCTTTCGCTTGGTCTTATGATGACATGCCCGGCATTGACCCCAAACTGGTAGAACATAGGCTGATCTTAAAGCCAGGGGCAGTTGCCGTTAAGCAAAAATTGAGACGATACCTCCCCCACATTGCTTTGAAGATGAAAGAGGATATTGATAAGCTACACAAGGCTAAATTCATCCGTGTAGTCCTCTATCCATTCTGGGTGGCCAACATAGTCCCGGTGATGAAGAAGGATGGAAGGGTGCGGATTTGCAGACTTCCGGGACTTGAATAAGGCATGTCCAAAAGATGATTTCCCTTTGCCTCATTTGGATGTGTTGATTGATAATACCGCTGGGTATGAGACTCTATCATTCATGGATGGGTACTCAGGCTATAATCAGATCCGTCTAGCCCCGGAGGACTAAGAGAAAACCTCCTTCACCACACCCTGGGGAACTTATTGCTACGTGGTCATGCCGTTTGGATTGAAAAATGCCGGCGCCACTTATCAAGGCGATGTTAGCTATCTTCCATGATATGATTCATATTGATGTTGAGGTATACGTGGATGATATTGTGGTGAAGTCTCGGACTCGAAGAGAACAATCCTCCGTGCTTGCCAAAGTATTTCGCCGCGCACAAGAATATCAATTGAAAATGAACCCAAAGAAGTGCGTGTTTGGGGTTTCTTCATGCAAATTGCTAGGTTTCATAGTCAGCAAACGGGGGATTCAGATAGACCTGCACAAGGCCAAGGCAATCAATGAGATGCCTCCTCCTAAGAACATATCTGAGCTTCGAGGTTTGATTGGTCGGCTACAGTTCATAAGGAGATTCATATCTCAGCACTCTCAAAGATGTCGCCCTTTCTATGAACTGTTAAAGGAGGAGCCAAATTTGATTGGAATGCTAAGTGCCAAGAAGCCTTCGATGAACTCAAGAGCTATCTTATGAATCCACCCGTACTGCAGGCGCCTGTCCCAGGGAAACCCTTAATCCTATACAGTCGACTATTGAGGACTCCCTAGGAGCTGTCCTTGCACAACACGATGACTCTGGCAAAGAGAGGGCAGTCTATTACCTATCTAGGCTCTTCAATCCTTCCGAGCTAAACTCACCACATGGAGAAAACATGTGGCAGCACTAGTGTGGGTAGTACAGAAATTGAAACATACTTCTTAGCCCCAAGGTGAGTTTGATTTCTAGAATGGATCCTATTAGGTATCCTAGAGAAGCCGGTCCTCGCCGACAGATTGGCACGCTGGCAGAGCTTCCTATCTCATTCGATATCACCTTTGTAGTCCAGAAGGCTATAAAAGGATATGCCATTGTTGAGCACCTTGCTCACCTCCCTCTTCCCTAGAGTGACACGGGTCAAGAGGATTTCCCCGATGAAAGCTTGTCACTTATCTCTCACGATCCCTTCTGGTCACTCCATTTTGATGGACATCTCAATTCTAGGGGACGGGGCATAGGTGATGTCTTGCTTACCCCAGAAGGGATCACCATTCCACTTGCCTATCAACTCCAGTTCCTTACCACCAATAATATTTCCGAGTATGAGGCTCTCTTAGCTGGTCTAAAGCTTACCTATCTCTTAGGCGCACGCCATCTCAAGATCATAGGAGACTCTCAGCTCGTTCTTCGGCAAGTCCTTTCTACCTACCGCACTCATGACCCCAAGCTCAAGCATTATCAAGATCTGGTCACGCTCCTAGCCAAGCAGTTCCGCAAGCTCATCTACATTCATACCCCTCGCTCTCAGAATATCCTGGCCGATGCCCTGGCATCCCTGGCCTCTTCTCTATCCTTCCCTCTCAGCCGCAGCGCTAAGACAATCACTATCCAAAGGTTAGAAGCGCCCTCCACTCAGGACCCGTGGTTCATTAACTTTAAGAGCTCATTGGTGTTGAAGGCAGAGAGAAAGGAAGCGAAGGAGATAATGCTGGTGGAACTAGGAGAAATGATGGAAGAAGAAAGGCCATGGTATCACGAGATTGAGCAATACTGCAAGGACGGTACCTTCCCAGAAGAAGTTGAAGCTGAGGATAGGCGAGCCATCCATAGAGCGGCGTTAAGGTATACCATCGTCGGAGAAGTGCTGTACAGACGCGCTCTAAATGGAATGCTCCTCAGGTGTTTGTCGGATGAAGAAGCCTGGAAGGTAGTGGAAGGATCTCATTCCAGTGAATGCGGTGGGCATGTGAATAGCCAAATGTTGGCTAAAACGATCATTAGGCAGGGCTATTATTGGCCAACCCTAGAAGAAGATTGTGCTATCTACATTCGTAGGTGCGTAAAATGCCAAGTCCATGCCGATAAAATCCATGCTCTGTCTTCCTCTTTGCATCCACTATCTTCCTCTTGGCCTTTCTCCTTGTGGGCTTTTGATATCATCGGGCCGCTTGGTGATCCAAATGCTCAAGTAAAACAAAAATCTTTCATTCTCACTGGTACTGAGTACTTCACCAAGTGGGCCGAAGCTGAAGCGTTTGCAGAAATCAAAGGTTCAACTGTGTGCAGGTTCATCATGAAGAACATCATCTCACGTTTTGGAGTACCAAGTGACTTCGTCAGCGACAACGGGCCGCAGTTCATATTCCAGGAACTTCAGGATTTGTGTAAGAATTTTAATATTGCTTTGCATCATTCGTCTCCATATTATCCACAGGGTATTGGCCAAGCTGAAGCCACAAATAAAACTATTTTGAAATTTCTAAAGAAAACTTGTGAGTCTAATAAATTTGTTGATTGGCCAGAGAAATTGATCGAAGCTCTATGGGCCTACCATACCTCCATCCGCACGCCCACTGTGCAAACTCCATTTTCACTTACTTATGGGATGGAGGCGGCATGTCCACATGAAATTCTCATTCCTTCGCTAAGGGTACAATTGGATAAAGAACTTAATCTCGACGAACGTCGGGAGGCGTTGCTTACACAGTTGGAACTCTTATACGAACGGCGTATTGCCGCGGCCGATCATTTACTTTCATATCAAAATAGGCTCTCAAGATATTTTCAAGAGAAGGTGATTGAGCGCAAATTCCAACAAGGAGACATGGTTTTAAAGTGAATTTTCATAAAACCTGGAGGTCCTACATCCAAGTTGCAAGCTAATTAGGAAGGTCCGTACGTCGTTAAGTAAGTATACCCTGGGAACGCGTACAGGCTGATAAATGCTGATGGTGAGGAGCTCTCTCACCCATGGAATGGTTTGTATTTGAAAAGATTCTACCCTTGATAAAAGGTTATCTATAGGGGCACCCTATTCTAAAAGAGCATTAACTGTTTTGAGCTTCTCATCCTTTATGATTGTTGGATCACTCCTAAGTTTAGTCACCACACACTATACGACCACCCATAGTCGATGTCCCTTAGACAAGAGTGCTCTGGCCTAGCCCTTGCGTAGGAGGGGTACAGGTCTGTTCTCTTCTTATTCAGACAAAGGTTTAGGGGTAAAAGGATTGATTGATTTGTAGACTAGGTAAGAGGGAGTTGATCATGTGCGAATGAACTCTAAAATAGAGACGGTCTATGAAAATGTGCAAAAGAAATATGCAATGAAAAAGAACAAATGAGTCAAAATATGAGGAATAGGGGCATGTCAAAGAGTGGCAGTATAGTTCCCCACGGGACACCCTTGAGCCCGGTCGTACACATGCCCTAAATAAATGACCATAAAGTCTCTGGACAATAGACGGATTTCACATGAAACACTCCCCCTAACCGGATCACACAAACCAACGGCCTGCACCCCGACGCCATGTCTTTCTACCTATATGTCTTCCTGTCTTCCTAAAAGACCGAATTCCCTCTACACTTGGTCTATGTAGAAACACCGATGGTTAGGGGCAATCGGCTGTGGGAGGTCCAAGAATAAATGCACACTGCACCTAGGGGTTGTTCGACAGTCAGAAGAAAAAGGAGACTCATAATGCTTGCTCAAATGCAAGGGTACCACTATAGAAAAACTCAAAAAATCCAAAAAAATAAGAAAAACCCAAAAAATAAAAAAATCAGAAAACCCAACAAAATCCAAAAAATCATAAAATCTAAAAATAAAAAAAATCACGAAATCACAAAATCCAAAAAAAAAAATAGATATCATTTTCTTTTAGCATGTATTATTTATTTTAATTTCCCACCTATTTAATAAGGCTCAGCCCCTTGACTATCACGAAGATCAAATCACTCCTTTATTTAGAGCAAGGGGCTGAGCCAAAGAGCAGATCTAACCTATTTTGCTAAGTGTGCAGGGACAAGAGATTCAAGAACGATACAAACGTTGTACTCAGTTCATTTTCCACTCTCTTTCTTACTCTCTCCATTCATTTGGATCTCATCTCACCCGTGTCAATCACATTCAAATACAATCGCAAACATGGCATAAAATGTAAAAAATTCACTAGTAAGAGCGATATGTACAAAGATAAGGGGGAGTGGCTCAAGCTCCTCACTGTCCACCACCACTCTCCCCAGATCCCTCACGCCTATCAGGTGGTGGTGGCATCTCACCACCACCCCGACCGCTTCTGGCACTCGCCTCCCCTGCCAGGCGTCTCTCCTCCTCCTCATTCCTCCGACGGCCAGAGGAGTATGCTAGATACTGCCTCACGGAGGCGCCCCTCGCCCGACTAGCACCGCTCGCACCGCTCCTGCTCCTGCTCCGAGACTGGCCGATCGCCGTAATCATCTCCTGCAGACTCCGAGCTAGAGTCTGCTGCGCATGCAAGTCGAAGCGAAGTCGTGTCAACTCCGCCTGATCCGCAGTCGGTCCCTGCGTACGCAGCTTCTCTAGCTCTGCGGTCATCTCGATCGTCTGGAGGCGTAGCTGATCTCTCTCTGCTACTACGCTGTCCCTCTCCCTCTCCAGCTCAGCTGCTCGGTCAGTAGCGGTCCTCAGTTTGTCCACCTACAGGAAGTCAATTCAAGGTCAATGCGAATAAAATCTCAATTTTCAAATCACTGGCACACCTACCCGCCCTGCTAATGATGCCTCAGCCTCCTCAGCTCTCCTCACTGCACCGGCCAGTCGGTCTGCTAGATCCGACTGGGAATCCTCTGCTGCTTTGGAAGAGGAGGCACCTCCCTGTGTCCTCACTCGGTCTAGCTCTCTCTGCTGCACATTTAATACACGTCAGTTTTTTTTTTCAAATCAGCTATGAAATTGGTATGGTGCTGAAGTCTGAGTAAGTACTTACCAGCTGCTCTACCTCTCTCTGAGCGGCCTCGCGATCCTGTACCGCCGAGTGGAGCAGGGCCCGGAGCGAGGCGATCTCTCCAGTCACGTCTACCTGCAAAACATCACAGCTGTCAGCTCAATTCAATAAAATAATAATTCAAATAATCTGACGTTGTAGATCTTACCTGTCGCCTCATGCCTCGGTAGACTCTCGCACTGTACTTTAAGGGAAATGCCTGTAAGTATGCATCGTCTGAGGTGGCGTCCGACCGGACCCACTTTCCCTTGCGCTCCCAGTCGGCTATCTGCTCGCGGGCCCTCTCACGCCAGTCGGTAGTGTCGTGGAGTCCCCGAAACCTCCGACCTGGCCTAGGGGTCCGGTCACGGCTAGGAAACTCCACCACACTCTAACGTAGGCCAAGAGACCTCTGAGTCAGATAGGGTGAATGAAGAGGTATCACAAGGTTGAGAGCATGGATCCACACTGCTACCAAAGTAGGGGGAGCCAGCTTCAACCAAGGCTGTCCCTCGTCTGTCTCCCCTAGGTATGGTTGCCACCACCTGCACATCAAGCACATATCATTAGTAGCAGGCAATTGAAAGCAATTGAAAATGCAATTTAATAAACACACTTACATCTATCTGGGGGTAGACTTCGATGGCATCCTGGAGGGATCCCAGCTGGTCTCCCAGCGGGTGTGTGTCACGGCACGACACCCAACGACAGGCGAGGGGCACGGCGCCCGGTCGCTCTAGTACTCCCCTCCTCAGGCCAGGGAGGTGGAGGTAGGCCTAGACCTGCAAGAGCATGAAGCTACAATCAGACCACATTTGTAATATCAAGAGGAAATTTAAGTGAAGGGAAAGTGAAGAAGTGTGTACCTGGAGGAAGGGGTAGAAGCCGTTGATCGCTATCTGCCGGTCGGAGGAGCCCAAGCTCTCGAACTGATGTGCCAGGAACGCTGCTCCCCACGCATAGTCACCCACCTGGCCTAGATCCTCCAACAGCGGTAGGAACCGACAGTGGACTGGGTCGCCTCTCGTGGCAAACAAAAGTCTACCGAAGAGGAGGGTGAGGAAGCGACGCAGATCCAAATCTGCTTGTGTTCCCGTCTTGCTGGCTAGGATCTCCTCGCAGCCCCTCCTCAGCCGTTGCAACTGCTCATCCACCGACTCTGCTACCTTCCTCCCAGTCTCTAGCAGTCCAAGGCTCTCCTACAAATCAACTCTAGAGAGGAGGGATGACCTCTGTCCTACAATCAAATCTAAGAGCCTACGGGCTAGATCTCGGTAGCAAGGGTAGGTGAACCCGCTCACCGGACGACCATGCACCCTCAGTCCGGTGATCCTGCTCACGTTCTCTAGGTTGGGGATAATGTGTCCCCATGGAAACAGGAATGCACTCGCCTCCGTGTCCCACCTGCCGCGCAGGGCTGGGTAAGAGGGGCATCCGCCCTCATCCACTCCATCCGTAGAATCTCCCCGAACCCCATCTCCTCGATCCTCTCTCTCTGGAACCCCGGGAAGGCTAGAAACACTACTAAAACTACAATCTAAGAAACTCGGGTCCTCATCTCTCCCTGTAAACACAAAACAGGCAGTTGATCAATAAAAGCAGTTAACTTTGGGGGTTGTTCGGCTGAAGTTGCGGAGGTTTTGTCCACCGCGACCTTGTCGCGTCATGTCGGTGCGCCACGACCCTGTGACCTTGTCACGTGGACCTTTGCATCACAACATTGTCGCGCCGCACCGATGCGCCGTGACAGTGTCGCGGCCCGTTGACCCGTCGCGACTACTGATGTCGCGTCGGGGTGACCCGTCGTGTTCTCAGATGCGACTTGGCTGGAATTCCCCTTGTTTGGGGGCGGTTCTCTTGGGCGTTTCACCCTACATTAGGCCCTCTAGGGGCTTCCCCACACATCCACAATCACAATTGAAGAGATTAGGGTCGAGGAACTTACCCTTTTCATCGCCTCCTCCCGAGCCGCCGCCGCTGCCTCCACATTGATCGCTGGGGCCTCCTCCTTCGCCATCTCCACTTCAGGCGCCTCTTCAATAGCCGGAGGAGCCTCCTCGCGCCACCGGGCAGTCCTCATCGCTGGCCGCTTCCTCCTCCTGTCGCTTGGTGAATCGCCGCCGCCACCGCCTCCGTTGCTTCCTCCCTCCATCACTAGCACCTTGGGAGAGTGGGAAAGAGAGAAAAGAGAAAGAGGAAGAGAGTGCAGAAAGGTAGAGGATCGCCCAGGGAGAAATCGCCGGAGCAAGAAAGTTTGAACGCACAAAGGGAGGAAGAGGAAGGGCCTTTGCATTTTTTTTTTAATCGCCGGTTGGTGTCGCGGCGCTCACAGATGTTGCATTTTTATCGCGACGGCTATGTCGGCCTTGACCTTGTCATGACCGCTTGCCCCGTCGCTACCTGAAGGCAACATCTATAGAGGTTGCGACTTTGACAGTGCGCACAAATTGAACAAAAGTCAAATTTTCACTAAGTCAAATAATTAAATACATTGTCTAATTCCCCCTACAATCAATCAATGCTCTTTTCCGCCCTAACTACTACCTGATACAATGTCTATCTATCTAAGCTATCAAGTCACTGGTGCAACTGGACAGATCTGCTCCAGTATCTCAAGGTACTCTCGGATCACATCCTCATCCTCACCCACCTCTGTCGTGATGATGCTCGTGGCACACACCTCCCAGTGGACGATGGTGCTCTGCACGTCCCGTTCATCCTGCTCATTTCCCCTCTTCCTCACTTGAATAGGCGGGTAGTGTGAAAGTTAGGGAACCCCTGTACGAGGTGCTCCACACTATAGATAGCAATGGTCGGGGTTGTAGAGGGTCAGCGCCTCATTGCCTAGAAGTCGTAGCGCCAGTTCGGGATGCTGCGGTAGGTAGACAGTCTTGTTGTGAAGGAAGCGTGGGCGCATGTCAAACTCCGTCACGGTCATCTTCTTGAGATAATCATGCCAGTCCTTCAACTGCTTCACTTGTGCTGTCTTGCACCATTCTTGTGGTGTCATGTAGAGAGGCGCTCCAACAAAAGCAAGAGGATGATGTAGCATGGTCTTGCACTTGGTGGAGAGGGTATCCATGGCCCGGAACTGTATGTGCATGCCCATCCACAGCCCGAGGGCAATGACTGAACCATAGAAGGGGCCTCCAGTGGCTGCAGAGGTAAGTCCAGCATAAAGGTAGCCAAGGACAGCCTGACCAATACTCATACCTTCCGAGACAGAGTCAATTATGCTCAGATTTGCAATGGAGATAGCACCATCTTCAGCTGGGAAGAGAATAACGCCGTAGATGCAAATGGCGGCTACTTTGGCGATGGTGAGATTGTTCCCGGTCTTGCGCTTGACTGGGAGATGACCCACTGGGCGATGGGAAGGAGATGCACCTGCGTCCGGCTGGTCATGGAATGCAGATCGGTCTTCCTAGTAGTGATCTCCCCGAGGATGCTCCATGCATTGATCGGTGCCATGGTATAGGAGAGTGCGACCTCCTCACCCCTCTGGTACCTTGGGAGACCTAGCATTGTCTCCAATTCTTCCAGCAGGATAGTTGCCTCGAATCCGGGGAAGACGAAGGTGTGAGTCTGAGGATGCCACAGCTCCAGTAGTGCGGTATTGTTGTCCCATACATGCACGATCTTATGGTATTGCTTGGCCAGCATAAGCACGCTGGACAGTCCCCAATCCCGCAAGTGGCGAATTGAAGGAAGCGAAAGCAAGTCGACCATAGGGTTCAACCACGGTACTTTAGAAAATCGCCTATGGCCCGGAAGAATCTGGGGTAAGTAGAAGAAAAGAAAAAGGGGGAGATTGAGAACAGAATAAGAAATAGAAGTGGGTAGAAGAAGAGTTGGAGGGAGGAAATCTGCTTACTTGGATGTTTAGGCGTGCGCATACATGCCCGGGCATGGAGGAAAGCTGCTGGAGCTCAGCATGAGACTCTCGGGCCACCTTGGGACCGACATAAGGCGGTATGTCTTCTTGGAAGGCAAAAAAGGCTCTCTTCATGGCTACAGGAGAGAGAAAATCAAAGAGAATTTGAGAGAGAGAGAAAGCTGTGGGATTAGAACCCTAAACAACCCTATTTATAGAGCTCTAGGGGAAGCCAACCCATCCTAATCCCGTAACTAAGTGTTAGGATAAGATTAGAAGAGGTCTAGGAGTCCTAATAGAAGTCTAAGAATCTTAGGATAGAGATAAACATAGACTTCTTGCGTTTTCTGAGTTCGGTCAGAGTTGCGACGCCACGATATGACGCGACCAGGTCACGACATGGCGGGGCGACGTGACTATGTCGCGGACCCCAAAGGTGTCGCCTCTCTATCTTGTGTGTTATTTTCCACATTTGTGTATAATGTATTCATTTATTCGATTGTGTTTATGTATATATTGTCATTTTTGCCTATTTTGTCAAAAAAAATCAGAAAAATAGAAAATCACAAAAAGGGGACATCACAGGTAAGTCAGGTAATGTGTCTATCCTACTCCTCGCATTACTATATGGTATTTTATTTATTATATCGCTTCAAGGACCAGCTGGTCAATGTGCTCTGGGATTTGAGTTCCCTTTACCAAAAAACAGTGATAATCTAGGTGCACTTGTAAACGTTGGATAGGCCGTTAGGTCGGGTAAGTTTGGGAACGATGGATTCAAGCCTACACTGTGGTTGCAGGTAGTTTCTTGACCCGCTCTTACTGCGGCTTAACATTATTATCATTGATCTATTTTCTATTTTCTCTTTTCTTTGCATTTGTTTTAATGATTTCTTTTCTTTTAGCCCAACATGCATCATATAGGTCTTTGAGCTTTCGCAACTCATCCCTAGCTAATGGTGAGCCCTTATTGAGTGCCCAATCATTCTTCATGTTTCAAATAAGAAATCCTATCCCATTTTGAATCGGAAGATCTGTCTCCGAGTAAGTTGCTCTTGTTAGTTTGTTAAGAATTTCCCTATCTGGATTCTCTATCCAATTTTCATCTTACTCCTTTGATCCGCTTTGGTTGCGAACCGCTCCCAGGACAGAGTCATGAGTTACCTGCCTGGCACGCACATGTCCCTCCAAAACGAAACCTGCAGGCCAATCGGATAGGGTACCTCTCAATCGAGAGGTTGATCGTCCTTTTCTTTCTCCTTCTCATCCAGACTCGTGCTTTTCTTCGCATTCTGCTTGAGCAGCTAACTCAGGGCTTTCACGAAGATTCCAATTGCTTGTTGGTTAGGTCGGGTGTCCCTTTACCTTGACTCCTATTTTTCAGTCCACTCCGCATCATTTCCGCTTCGCCGTCACTTCATGACACCTCCGCTGCACTTCTGCTATGCTCCCTTGCAAAGTAGGAGTCAATGTAACACCTCGAAAATTCAGTAATTGGAAAATTAGAAATAAATCGAAAACGATAAAATCAATATTTGTGAAATAGCAAAAATGCACGTGTCATTATCATACATACAAAAACCCATTAGAAAATTTCATAAAAACCACAGTTCAACTCTAAATAATACTCCCTAATGACCCAAGGAGAAATTCGTGTAAAGGAAAATTGGATGGTCCAAGTTTAAGGCGTTTTACGACTGAGTGTCGTAATCAGGGAATAAGTCAGGAAATCATTATCACACATACCTAGAGGAGCCAGAAAATTAAATAAAAATCATAGATGGACTTAAAATAATATCCTATAACGATCCATCAAGAATTTTGGGTCAATAAAAGTCATTGGGATATATTTAAAAGTTAGCGTGACTTCTTATCGTAATTAGGAAATAAGTTGGACAACCCATTATTAGGTGTATAAATGAGATCATAAACTAAATGAGAAATTTATGGTGGACTCCAAACATATGAGGGGATAGTCCATAAAAGAAATTGGATTAATGAACAACTTATGTCACATGAACAAATTCAAGTATAAAATTAGTAAATAAATAACTTCCGTATTATCAGAATGATAGAACTTACGTACCACTATTGTATGTGAGGAAACACATCGGACAATTCCGTAAAAATTATAAATCAACCTCAAATATTGTCCCTAAGTGTTCCACGAAGGAATTTGTGCAATAAAAAATTCGATTGGCCGAGTGTACATCACACGTGACCAAGTTACCCGAATTAGGAAACTAAGTCGGAAAATTGTTAACACGGAAAAATAACCCAACCATAAATTAAATAAACATGTTTGAGAGGCTTACAACATTATGTATTAATAACCCATTAACAAGATTTGGCCAATGGAGCACATTGGCCCAAGGATAGAAATTGGGACAAGAAAATATCCAGAAATTCGTGTATGTAATTATGCAATAATTAGAGAGGGCAATTTAAGGTTAAAATTAGGGTGATTAGTCATGCAAGGTAAGCCAAAACCGGATCCAACTCTAAGAGGTGGTTTCCTAAACCTTTGCTACCTCCTTTGGGTGAGAGAATTCCAGATTTCATAGAAAGCAGGGAGCAGAATTCGCAGCCCCTTTCCTAGTCCCGTTAGGACTTGTAACTACACCCTAAAACTATAAGAACTCGTCACAAAACATTTATGGAAGGGTTAGCAACAAGTTTGGGTCGTAAGCAGCAAGTTTGGAGCACTGGAGGAGTGGAGAACGGCTGGGGAAAACGTGGTCTTCCTCAACCTCGCTCTATATCAACCCAGAAATCTGCAGAGAGTTATTAGCATTCAAAGGTAGGTGTTCTTGGGCCAAGATTAAAGAAAACCAACACCATCATGTAGTTCTTTGAGTCTAGGTTCATTTTCACTTGGTTTGACTAGTTTTCATGGAGTATACATTGTGTATTTGTGGTTTTCCCGAAGTCTCGCACATTTAGGGCTTTTCCTATTCTTCTTATTATGCACGTGATTTGACACCGAATTAGACTAAACTTACTTCATAAAAGTTCTTCTACCTGTAGTCTCGATCATCTTTGATGTTGGACATTTTGTCCAAACACCTTTCATTAGAGAGTTATAGGCATGATAAGAGAGTCGCTGCATGATACTGTGATTTCGGGCTGCACTTAGCTTTATGTTCTTCATATATTTTCTTAGGATTCGAGACCGAATTAGATCAAACCTCCAACATCAAAATTCTTCTACTAGTTGTCCTCGTCATCTTTTGTGTTGAACTTTTTGTCTAAATGTCATTCGTTAGAGAGTTATAAGCGGGGTAAGTAAACTACTGCATGAGATGTGTTTTCGGGTTACACTTGACTTATGGGTTTTGTTCTGGGAGGGCCTCTAGTCTCGACACTACTTGAGCTAGTGTCGACACACTGTCCCAAAAAAGCCCAAAATGTGTTCTAGGAAGGCCTCTAGTGTCGACACTACTTGAGCTAGTGTCGACACATTGTCCCAGATTGGCCAGAAGGTTTTCTGGGAGCTGTCTCTAGTGTCGACACTACCTGATCTAGTGTCACACTACTTGACCTTTTTGCCTTGTATTTGAAGCACTGTGTCGACACTACCTGATCTAGTGTCGACACTACTTGATCATTTTGCCTTGTATTTGAAGCGTTGTGTCGACACTACTTGATCTAGTGTCGACACTACCCTTACAAAAATTGCACATTTTGGGTCTGACCATTTCATGATGTCTACTAGCATGTGCATGATGTTATATGGTATGCATGGACCTAAAATAAATCAACCCATTGAAAATAGTAATGATATGAATATGATTCTAATGTGTAATTGTGATTGATCTTATGTCCATTGGATTATCTTGTGATCTTGCTTATTGTCCATTGATAAGATAAGATATGATATGAATGTGGGGATGAATACATGTTAGTATAGACTTTCTAGTGGAGTTAATGTCATAATTTGCATATGAGTTTCAATAGTTTTATGTTTTTCGGTGTTCAAATAATCATTTGTCAATTGCATACATGATAGGAAAGATCCGTAACTCGTCACTTACATATTTGCACGAATAGGCACACCCTTCTTGGGAAATTGAGAGCACATGTTCTGCATACGATCTGTCTTTAGAAACATCATCATGTCAAGACATTAATGGATTATGAAACATGATACGTCATTATACTGCCTTTTGTTCTCTTGAGCTATTTGTCATACCTTGACTCTATGAATGATCATGTTCCTTTTACTAAGAGCTTGTTATTGAAACTCTGTGGCCATAATATGAATCTGTTTGTTCGGCACAACGTGGGACTCCGGTCCAAATTTGATCCAATGCCTGTGTAAAAAAAAGGGGCCTGGTCCGGTCCTGGGAGGAGCACCCCAACATACTTATTACCGCGAGAGTATGGACTTCTGGTACTTGTCATAGCGCAAACAAATACTCAAGATTAGTGTGAATGTGCCTTTGTTTGAAGTGATAAGTTTGATTTGATGTGATATGATAAGATTTGATATGATACATCTAATCATGAATGCATGATATCTGTTTGAATATGGCCAATCTCTTTTGATACGATTCTACTCTTGAAATATCTGTTCATTGTATATGCAACTCGACATTTGATCTGATATGATATCCGTTCTATTCTACTATTCAATCTGTTAGTATTGCATACATTGTCATCATATTCATGTGCATATCTGCCTATTTAAAATGTTAATCATGTGTACTAGTGCACGTACAATATTGAGATGTAAATCCTACTGAGCTAGTTCGCTCACCCTATCATCCTGCCCTTTTCAGGTAGTGATGAGGAACCAGTGGAGTCTGATGGGGCCGGGCAAGAGTGATGAGCACTCGCTATATGAGTAGTTGACAGTTTAGGAATAGATATTTGAGTAGTCTATGTAATAGTGCAACTTCTCCTGAAGTTTTATTGGAATAATAGACCCTTTAGTTGGTTCTTTCTTATGTAAGGTTGTATCTAGTTGAATGGAATGAAATAAAGTATACTTTTGGACGATCATAATATAGCCTTAAATGTGTTATTATATTCAATTGTGACTCTGCGTTACTCAACTGTGATACACCCATTTGTATCGTTCATGTCTCCCGGTATTTATTCCACTGCTAAATATCGGGGCGTGACAGTCAAGGAGGGGCAATCTGTAGACACCCGATTCTAGCTTATAAGTCAAACTACATTTCTTGTTAACTTAGTGAGCCCCTAGTTGGTCACTCACCTTGAGCCCATCATTAGCCTTGCTTTGAGCCCATTAACAGCCCAATTTCCATGAATATCTCGTCCATTGTCTTTTAAAAGAGTCCATGTGCCTTAAATGCCTATTATTCTCCCACATGATTGGATAATAATATGAAGATAATCGATTCCCTTTGACGCGAGTTTCACACCTCCCTTGGACGTCACGACAGCCCATGCATATCCATGCACATGGCTTCATAGTCGCGACGACTAAGGCCGTCGCGTTCATTTCTGTCGCGTCCCTACGATGCGTCGTGACTTCAGCCGCAGCAACCACCTCTGCAACCACCTCCATATTATCCTCTCATGGCTTTTACCTTAATCTTCTGCAACCTCCCAACCCACCTGAACGCATCTAGGGGATGGGGGACTCTTTGAAACCTCCTTAGGACTCTCACCGATGAGATTGATGAGGATTATTCTTCTATTTAGGTATTTATCACTTAAAATGGGATATTTTCTCTCTCTAAGTCTATATAAGCAAGGCCTTTCTTCAGAACCAGGAGAGCCCATTTTCACCCCGAAGGGCTGCCAAAATTTCCTCTGATCAACACTTAGTCTCGCAGCCCTCCCATTCCCCTCATTTTTTACCTTGACCCTTCAGTAAGTCACGCTCATTTCACCATCTACAAGGATTGAACCTTGAAGAGGCGACCCTTGGAGATTCTGGACCGAGAGAAGACATCATTTGGCACCAGGGAGTCGCCCTATACGGGGCTCTTTCTTCCTCTTCCACTTCTTCTTCCTTCTTCATGCATTTTTATCGCTTTATTAGATAGCAATCCATTTCCTTTTCCTTTCTACGTTTTCCATACACCTAAGGGGTTCAAAACCACCCCCAAGTCCGTTCCCACCATGTTTCATCTCTTCTTTCCATTTTTGGATGGATACTATGCTTAATATGTTATAATAGGGTTCCTTTTGTTGTGTGTGGAAGGATTGTCTAGGGGGGGTGAATAGAGAATCCTCAGAATTTTAGCCCCGATTTGATTTTTTGAAAACAGATTAAGAATCTCTAAGGATATATGCACAGGAAAATAGATCAACGATGCAAACCACAGAAGAACAATAAGTTTTAAGGTGGTTCGGCTCCAATGAGGAGACCTACATCCACCCCTCACCAAATCAGTGAGGTACCACTATCAGAATCCCTGACAGTACAAAACACACAAGCGCTGATTCACAACTTCTTCAGAACTGCTGCCTCATAGCTTGAAAACCCTGCTGATACACAGCTTCAATAACCCGCTGATCCACAGCTTCTCTTGAATTAATCTAATCACACTTCGTGATTGATCAATTCAATCCGCTTCACCAAGAGGCGGAGTTCAAACAATTTCGAAGTTCAGAAGAAGATTCAAAACATAGCAAAAGGAAAAACAAAATCACACTTCCTGATATGGATCTGAAGTTGAATAGATTCCACTCACATCATGGGAACAATATCCTATTCAGTGAATTCCTCCAGAATCTACTGCAATTTGATCTCAAGAATATGAAGGAAGAAGAATTCCGATCCTCTGTTCTTGAAGGCTCAGTATCCGCTTCTGGTAGCTTCAATCTTTGCTTGTATCATCATTGATTTCCTTAGATCGCAGCTTCACATAAGAATTTCAGAGAATTTCTAGCTTCAGATCATTTGGAGTCAACTTTTCTTCTTAGCTCAACACTCCTTCCTTCCCCGTCTCGTTCTTCTCATTCTCCCTTATGAATCTAGAGCTCTTTTCACCTTTTTCTGATTGCGTACGCTTGTTGCTTTTTGCAGTGGGCCCCCTCATTTTTATCTGCCCAGAAAGGTGAAGGAATCTTTTTGCCGCCAAGAATTGGACCCTTCTAGAGCTGCTGACGTAAAGAAATATCCCAGTTAGTTAGCTTTGGATCACGTGCCTGCTTGATGACTAGAGCATTATGTGAAAATGCAAAGTGTTCAAGTATCCAAGTGTAGACACTGTCAGATACATGTGTCGACACACTCTCTTTAATTCAAATAGAAATAGTCTTCTTTGAATCCTTATGCACATGGAAACGTGATATCTTTAAGAAATTCACTTAAGCTTCCTTCTGGGTTGAACTGAAAGTTGGTTAGTGTCGACCTCATTGGAGTTTCACTTTCTTGAAATAAGCTGAAAACTTCTCAGGCACTGACTTAACACTGATTAAAGATGATTTGACTTGATTCTAATCTTTTACAACGCCATCCAATATCATCCAGTGTCGACCTTTGACCTGGATAGTGTCGACACTATTTGTCATTTTCTCTTAATACTTTGATCTGGTTGAGTTGTTCCTGCAATATAAATGATAAATGTCAATCTTCTGTGTATCATTGCACATTATAATGTCATCATCAAAACCAGGGACACAACAATCTCCCCCTTTTTGATGATGGCAACCACTGAATTTTGATCTTTGAAAATTAACAACATTCAACCATCCATTTGTCACACCTCAACAACGAATTATATCAAATCACACATAACATCATTCTAGTGAAACAAATTAACCATCAGTCACACAAATTTTACTCAAAAGGAGACACTGATGTTGAAAAAAAAACTTTACAAGGAAAGATCAACCCATAGATCAACCCATACACAAAGATCAGATCAACTCTCCCCCTTTGACATAATAAAAAAGAATAACATTATGCAGGGGGTGGAGGAGGTGAATGGGGAAAGAGCCTCTGTTCAATCCTAACCAACCGAAAATAGAGACCATCATAGTGATCGGAGAGATAGATCTGAATAGCACCAATTTTTCGATCCAGAAACTCCTTCAGTTGGTCCATTACTGTTCACAAGCACATGAATATGATCAACACCATGAGGCATGGAGGGTGCAACTGCAGAAGAGGTAACCTGATTACTGTTATCTGAT
Organism: Colocasia esculenta; assembly: GCA_014218235.1. Lineage (NCBI taxonomy): Eukaryota > Viridiplantae > Streptophyta > Magnoliopsida > Alismatales > Araceae > Colocasia > Colocasia esculenta. The sequence continues at coordinate 89,310,907 of CM024761.1, forward strand.
TCATTGATGTCATGCATTTTCCAGACTTTGTCAAACTCATCTCGCATGTACTGAATCTCCTTGGATATATCTTCATTGTGGCCCCTCAGAATGCCCATCCTGTGAAGTATCAGTCTTACTGATTGTGCCACCCCTGGAATTTCATTAAAATTCTCTACACGCTGTTGAAGTTCTCTAGCAATGGATTCAAGTTTATCAAAAATTTTAGCTTGAGTATGGGCAGCTCTTTCAAACACATAGTCAATTGAGTGAACCAATCCATCAGACATAACTTTAGTGAACCCTTGGATCTGTTCTTGCCTGTCATAATTGTCTTGTAGAGACTTCTCAATCATTTCCAACCGTTGATCAAACTGGAGAGCTTGCACCTCTAACTTGGTAGTCATCAGTTCAAGAGAACTATGGACTGAAGCAAACTGCTTTTCCAGAAAAGAAAGAAGAGTAGGTGGAATGGGATCAGATGCTGTGGATGATGATGGAATATCATGCACAACTGGAGTAGCAGGAGTATGAGTGACATGAGGAGAAGATATGTGAGATGGATCAAACTCAGGAATATCAAACATAGGTGTAGATGGTGGAGAAGGAATAGGAAAGAATTGTTCAAGTACAACATCATTAGGAGCAACATGTTCCTGAGCTGGATGCACCTGATCATCCACTGGTTCATGTTCCAATACGGCATTCTCAGCTTCCTGTGGATTCAAATTTAGCTTCATGAACTTCAAAATATGATCCAAATCATATATATGATATCTGGCTAACTTCAGAACCTTGGTTCCAGCAAATGATACACCCATAGCTGAAAAATTGATGTCAAATGAGCGGCATATGGCAAACTCCTTCTCAGCTTTGGAATTGAAGCTTCATGAATTAGGTGGCAGAAAATTGTAGCTAGATTTATCTTGATCCTTTTAATCAGACAGAACATTATGCATCTTTGCATATTGGTTACTCTTTGCCTTCCTCTGCCCTGAGGAGTCAAAATGGTTGTACACCAGTGATGCAACACCCTATGTGCTGGTGGAAATTTATTTGCATTCAACAGTGAAACTTTGGCTTGATTCTCATCGAGGACATCATGTGGTCGTCCAGTCAAAATAGTGAAGGCTTCATGAACATTATATTCGAATTCCTGTGGGATGATACCCTCATTGGGTATTCCTAGAAGATTACTCACAACCTCTCCTGAGAGTACTATCTCAACTCCTCGCACAGAGGACTTAAAAGTGTTCCTTTTGCTCACCAAATTTCTGAAAAATTCTTTGACAAGAATAGGACAGTGTGTCCTATGAGTACTGACAAACTAACCTTGAAACTCTAGCATATCAAGTAACTCTGGGACGACATTGGACATACCTTCATCATAGATATTGATGATTCTCAGATGCAAGAGTGATTTGTTGCCTATCAGCATTCTCTTGGCTTTAGAGAGTATCTGAACCTCATCCTCAGATTCTTCCTCATCTTGGATTTTTTTAGAATTCCACTGTTCATTCTCTTATGTATTCCCTGTCTCTTCATCATGTTCAGAATGAGCATTTCTGACATCTTCCTCAACAGGTAACTGATCAAGGTTGACCTCTTCCATTTCTTCTGAAGATATTGACTGATTTGCACTTGATTTCTGTGATTGAGATGGCATCTCTTCCTGCTAAAGATCATGCTCAGAACCATTTCCCATTTCCTGGGATTTAGGGCTTCTCTCAAAATCAGCATGCATGCCTTGCTGGCTAGAGACATCCTCTTCAGAACTGCTTAAATCAACAAACTCTTACTTTTTCTTACCTTTAGCAAAGTTCCTTTCTTTTGCTGTACGAGGGTGTGAAAATCTTCGGCTCGAAAAGGAAGGAACAACAGGCTTCTCTCGAAACACGATGCCCTTTGCTGCTTTGGAGTGCCTCTCAAGAATAGACCCTTCAACAAGCTTCCTTTTCCCATCACGGTGAGATTGTGGTTTTGTCGCCATGAAGAATGGAACAGAGTATCAGATTGGAGAAAGCACAAGGGCACACGAAGAATGGTTTGAGGAGAGAGAAAAAAAAAGAGAGAGTTTCTTTCGCGAGGAAAGAACCACCTTTGTGGAGTTGATACACACGAAGAGCCGAAATTAAAGGCGTCGACTCTATCTGATGAGAACAGTAGTCATGCGGATAGTAAAGGTTAACCTGTTCCATAACATGAAAAAGTCATAGTGTCGACTCAATGATCAAAAGTGTCGACACTAAGAATGAATGAGAGGGTTCAGATTTCATAGAAATTGAAAGGATGTCATTCCACAATGAAGCACTAAATTCTCTGAAAGTCGTGGAGAAGTTAATCAAAATTACCCATTCATTTTGACCGATCTCAATTTCGATCAGATTAATGGTTTAAAAATTGTAAATTTTGAAACAACCATTAATAAAAGACTGAAAAACTCATAGTAGAAAATAACAGATAGGAGAAATAGATCCCCAAGAGACAAAATCACTACAATGATAAACCAATTACTCATCACATGTAACAAGATGATATTGGAAGATCCCTCAAGCTTTCCAAAATATGTTGTTGAAATTTTTTTATATATTATTTTTTTAAATTGAAAGTACAAATGAACAATCTAATTTTCCTTCATTTTCATGCAAGAACCCATGTTTTCTACATACTAGAGTCCCTGATTACTCATTTGGGAAATCATTTTGTTTCAAAAAATGAGCAAGATTTATCCTTTCATGTGAGGACACATGTCTGTCAAACACTAGAATCCCCAATTACTCAAACTTAGTCATGATCATCTTAAATTCCTGAACAGATATATCTAGCTCATCATGACATATAATGACATTCTGATTTTATCAGATATTTGCAGTTTCTCAGAGCATAGAAATTGTTCTGCCATTTGTAAAGCAACACATTGAAATTCAAGTTTATTGTGAATCAAGATTTTTTTTTATCAATATATTTCAGAAACTTCAAAGATCTATCCAAGAGACCACATTACATGAATTTTCAAGATCCACTATTGGTAAAGACTTCTCATTGAAGAAAGATTTCTCTTCACTGTTATCTTAAACAGAATGATTTTTTTCAAGAGTTTTTAAATGGCCAATCAGAGATTTAGAATTCTTAAACCGTAATCTTTGAAATTTGAGAAAATGGAGTTTTGACAAATGAGTAACTGGAATTAACTCCCCCTGAAATATGCCAAGAATTTTTGCATTTTAGAAATGAAAATTGTCCTTTCCAAAAGAATTCTGAATCAAGGGAAGTGAATGATTGGAATTTTGCTCCCCCTTAGTGAATGCACACTACCTTTTGGTACTTGGCTGAGACATATACTCTCGCATAGTGAAAGAATCCAGATAGGCTTGACCTGTCCTTCCTCAATTCACCATTTTATATACCAAGTAGGCTAATGTGAAGACAAAAGACAGGGATTTATTTAATGTATGGACAAGGATTTTATGTTCAAAGGAAATCAAAGATGAGTGGATTTATAGGAATGGCAAAAAATCAGTAGAGAAGAAAAATTGTGTCAACACTATTGATGAAAGTGTCGACCTATGACAGTCAAGATATCACAAAAACACAGTGAAACTTTTGCTGCACCAACAGACCAACAACTGATAACTTTTCAACCATTTCCTCTCTCAAACAGATCAACCAGCCAGGATTTTCATCCAAGATTCATCAATCTTTCAAGACAATTTTCACAGAACAAATTGCAGTTGACAACAAAAACCGGCTTCAGCATTTTCTTCCATTCAATCACAATATTACAGCACATTTAATCACCATATTCAAGAATCAAATAGCATAAACCAAGTTCTCTTCTTAAATAAGAAAATCTTTCATTGCACATGGGTTTTGTAAAAATATCAGCAACTTGTTTAGAGGTTTCTACAAAATGCAATTCAAATGATTTTTGCTGACTTCATCTCTTAAAAAATGATGCATGATTTCAATATGTTTGGTCCTAGAGTGTTGGATTGGATTTTTTGCTAGACAAATAGCACTCGTATTATCACACAAAATTGGGACACACCCAAGATCTACTTGTTTAATCCACAACACTTGAGTGCCACAACTCCCTGCTGAAACATACTCTGCTTCTGCAGTAGAGAGAGCAACTGAATGTTGTTTCTTGGAAGCCCAAGAGACTAAACATCCTCCCAAGAATTGGCAATAGCCACTAGTGCTCTTTCTATCTAGTTTGCACCCAGCAAAGTCTACATCTGAATAAGAAACCATATTGAACTCATTGAATGCAAGATACCACAATCCGAATTCTTGAGTTCCAGCAAGATATCTAAAAATTCTTTTTGCTGCACTTAAATGAGATTCTTTAGGACAAGATTGATATCTAGCACACATACATACAAAGAATTGAATGTCAGGTCTGGATGCCATCAGGTAAAGTAAGGATCCAATCATACCTCTGTATACTTTTGAATCAACTTGTTTCCCTTTCAGATCTGCATCTAAACTCACTGTAGTGCTCATGGGAGTTGACATTGATTTTGTGTTCTCCATGTTGTACTTTTTCAGCCACTCTTGAATGTATTTGGACTGATTTATGAAGATACCTTCTTTTGATTGAACAACCTGCAATCCAAGAAAAAAATTTAGCTCTCCCATTAAACTCATTTCAAATTCATTTGTCATTAACTCTGAAAATTCTTTACATAAGGATGGCTTTGTTGATCCAAATATAATGTCATCGACATATATTTGAACTAGCAAGATATCCTTATTTTGAATTTTTAAAAAGTGTTTGATCAACCTTACCTCTTGAGTACCCTTTACCTGCAAGGAATGAGCTTAGCCGGTCATACCAGGCTCGGGGAGCTTGCTTCAGACCATATAAAGCTTTGCCAAGTTTATAAACATGGTTGGGAAAGTTAGTGCATTCAAAACCAGGAGGTTGTTCAACAAACACTTCCTCCTTAATTAAACCATTTAAAAATGCACTCTTAACATCCATTTGCTGTAATTCAATACTATGTGCACATGCAAAAGCAAGTAAAATTCGGATAGCATCAAGCCTAGCTACAGGAGCAAAGGACTCTTCAAAATCTATACCAAATTCCTGATTATAGCCTTTTGCTACTAGCCTAGCTTTATTTTTTATGACATTCCCTTCTTCATTGACCTTATTTCTAAAAACCCATTTAGTTCCAATGACACTTTGAGATGAGGGCCTTGGAACTAAATGCCACACTTTATTTATTTCAAATTGATTCAATTCCTCATGCACTGCATTTATCCAGCTTTTATCTTTCATAGCATCATCTATGTTTTTAGGTTCAATTTGAGACACTAAAGCAAGTTGATCAAGTTCAGACACAGTTTTAAAATAAGACCTTGTCCTAGGAGGGTCAAGGAGATTACCAATTATTGTTTCCTGTGGATGATCCCTGAGCATTCTTACATTCAGTCCATCTTTTCCTCTGAGCTCATTTTCTGGTTCATGAACTTCACAGTGATCTGAATTCTTCTTGGTCGCCTCTTCTTTCTTCATCTTTTCTTTAGAATCTTTGCCTTCCAGAAATTCTCCATCTTGTTTTTCCCTACAAGAGTCAACATTAAATTCGTCAAAAATGATATGAGGTGATTCGTCAACAATTTGATCTTTCACATTGAATACTCTATAAGCTCTTGAATGATCAGAATAGCCTAGAAATATTCCTAGTTCACTTTTTGCTTCAAATTTGTCCAAGTTATGTTTATTGTTTATTAGAATGAAACATTTTGTTCCAAAAACTCTAAAATGTGCAACAGATGGTTTCTTACCTTTCAAATTTTCATAAGGAGTCTTTTTGCAAGAAGGTCTTACCATTGCACGGATTATTATGTAACAAGAAGTATTTATTGTTGGGTTGAGTGTAATTTCATATCATTTTCCCTCTTATTTTGATGATGACAAATGTGATTTGAATGCAAATTATTTGAAACATGATAAATACATTTCACCTGAAATTTATATTCAAAAACATTCTCAAAGCACACTTATCATTTGCACTCATAATAAACATTTTACTAATGATATATGTTTTAATTTTTAGGTACAAACACTTTTTGCAAAAGAAGTGTCGACACACTCCACAATGGTGTCGACACTATAACCAAAATTCAAAGGCAAAAAGATGAACAAATGTTGAGACTGTGTCGACACATATCAAAGAGTGTGTCGACACGAGTTGCAGATTCTGGAAATCAGACTACTCAGGTCGACGCACTCTCAGGGCAGGTCGACACTGGAGCCTGTTCCCAGAACAGCAGTTTTCAGAATTGGGGACAACAGGTCGACACAACACTAGAGCAGGTCGACACTGGATCCTGCTCCCAGAACAGCTGTTTTCAGAACCGGACAGCAGGTCGACAGAATACCAAAGCAGGTCGACACTGGATCAGTTGCCAGAACAACCTGTTTCAAGATTTGGGCAGTGTGTCGACACCACCACCAGGGCAGGTCGACACACTACGGAAAGTTTGCAACTTAAATTGGATGTTTGCCACGTGTCAGCCTAGGGCGATGTGGTATCAACCTAGGATCGTGTGCCCTTGTACCTAAAGGGTATCTTTGGAATCTTTTGGGTATAAAAGGCCCCCAATTGGCCGTCCATCATGAGAAGACCCCATGAACTCTCCAAGCCTCCAGAAAAGTTCCCTTTGGCGGCAAGAAGAGCTCATCTCCCTCCTCTGCTCTCCTGGTGCCTTCTGAAGACCAATTCTCATCAATTCGATTGAGAGAATTAGAGTTTGATCTCTGAAGAAGCAATTGAAGCGCCTCAAGGAAGCAGATCAAGTAGGAGCATCTGTTGGAGAAGACTTCAAGGAAGATCCCCAACTTCAATAGTGCAGAGCATCGGCTGGGACTTCAAGGATTCAAGCCTCTTCCCAATCTGAGCTTCTACAAGGGAGTACACTAAAGAACAAAGCCTTTTAACACTATTCTCAATGTACTTTTTGTTCTTCTGAGACTTCTTGAGATTGTGCAAGTGCTTCTGCATAACTCTCATGAATGTTCTCATGTCTGACATGATCTGTTGCTAGAAGATCCATGTCGTGTGTTGGTGTCTAGCATTGTTATTTATGAGCCGTCGTGCTCAGTTTGAGTTGTCTAACTCAAGTGTTTGTTGAGCAGTCTTGCTCAGGGATCTAGAGTAGTCTTGCTCTAGAGGTGTGTGAGTTATAAACTCAAGTGTTGGAGTTGTCTGGCTCCAGTGGGTGTGTAACCCAGGTTGTTTAGTGAATCCTCACTGGGTGTGAGGGGTGGATGTAGGAATCACATGGGTGATTTTCGAACCACCTAAAAATCTCTGTGCACTTGTCTATTTGTGGTTTGATTTTATTATCCGTTAGATGCTTGCATAGGATCGATCAAGATTCACTTAATCAACTGGTTTTTACATCTATTTTATCAACTCACTTAACATTTCATCAGATTTGTGTTTTTCACTGATTAAAATTGCCTCTGATTCTAAAAGTGTTTTAAATTGCTTAAGCTTCCGCAGAAAGTGGCATAGATCTATTCATCCCCCCCTTCTAGATCTTATCCACACCTTTTCCTCGATCCTTCAATTGGTATCAGAGCAGGTTTATACTTGATCTGATTTGATTTGAGCAGTTTTTGAGTATTGTGTGTCTGATTGCTTGCTTGTTTGTTGAATATTCTTCTGAGCTTTCTTGTTAAGTCAATGGATTCCAAAGGTTTCATAGCTGAAGGGCATTCCATAATAGGCCACCATTCTTTAATGGAACGGACTATTCATACTGGAAAAATAGAATGCAAGTCTTTCTAAGAGCCCAGAACTATGAAATTTGGAAAGTGGTTGAGGTTGGTCCCTATGAAAACCAGGGTGAGGAAGAAACCTGGACTTGGGAACAAATAAGAAAAGCCACATTGAATTATAGTGCCATGAACATGATTCAATGTGCTGTTCATCCCAAAGATTATTCGAGAATCTCAATGTGCAAATCCGCCAAAGAGATGTGGGATAACTCGAATTACTTTATGAGGGAACATCACAAGTAAAGGAAACTAAGGCAAATATTCTTGTTTCAGAATATGAATTGTTTATGATGAAGTCTAATGAAACAATTTCTGAAATGTTTGCCAGGTTCATGGTCATTGTCAATGGACTCAAGGCCTTAGGTAAGGACTATACAGATGCAGACTTGGTAAGGAAAATCTTACGTTCACTCTCTTCTATTTGGCACACAAAGGCCACTGTCATTGAAGATTCTAAAGATTTGTCCAAAATGTCTTTGGATGAATTGATAGATCTTTAATGACATATGAAATCATTTGAAAAGAAATGAAGAACATATAATTAAGACCAAGCCAATGGCACTTAAGGCCTCTTCAAGTAACAAAGACAAAAGTCAAGAAAAGACAAGTTCTGAGGAGTCTGAGTCAAATGAGGATGAAATTGCCCTCATGACCAGGCAATTCAAAAAATTCTTGAAATATAGAAAAGGAAAAATGTCTGGGAAAAAGAAGTTTTCCACAGGTAAAAGAAACACTTCCTCCTCTAATTTCAACAAGAATCAAAAAGCTGACGAAACTGTCGTTTGTTACAGGTGTAACAAGCCAGGACACATGAAGGGAGAGTGTCCTGAGAACAAGAAAGAAAGCACAAGAATTTCAGAAGTTCAAGAAGCCAAGGCCATGGTAGCCACTTGGTCTGACGAAGATTCAAGTGAGAAGAAGAAGACAAGAAATCCTCAAGCTCTGAGAGTGAGGAAATCTTCTTCATGGCCACAATTCTGAAGAAAAGGTAAATACCTCCTTTGAAGATTTTACTGTTGAAGATTGGCAGATGTGTATGCAGAATTAGTTGAAAAATATTCTGAAATGAGAAAAGAAAACAAACACATCAAAAGAAAATTGAAAATCTTTATAATAGCCAATCTTCAAACAACAGACTTGTGAACTAGAAAATGAGATAACAGAATTAAATGAAGAAAGAAATCTCATGAATCTAATTGATGATCTGAAGCTTGCCTCTCAAAAGGCCATCCTAGAATTTAAAGACTTATCTGAAAAGCTGGAAATTGAAAACACGAAAAACAGCAAAATTGAAGAAATTAATACTCTTCAAAACCAGCTAAAAGAAAGGGATGAAGTTATCCAAACTTCACATAAGGTAAAGATAACTTGGAGGCATTGCTAGGAACAATATGACAACAACTTCTCATGGATTAGGATTCAACAAAAAGAAACCAAACAAAGACAAATCTGGTGAGAAAAGGGCAAAGCACCATTAATTAAATTTGTCAAAGGTCCTAATCTTGAGAACACAGAAATCAAGCAAACATCAGACAAAACATCAAACAAACACAAAACAAATTAAAACTCAAAAACAAAGAAGACAACCAGGTCGACACAGTCTCCTGACAGGTCGACCTGCTCAACATCAAAAGCTTCAAACACTCATCAAAAATTCAAATAAAAATTTGAAAAACAAGAAAAAGTCAAAAGAAATCAGTTTTAAAGAACCTTGGACCTCCAAGAAAGCATTTCAAGATGATTGGATCAATCCTTGGAGCCAATGGTATGACAACCCTTGTTGTATCATCCTTATCCTCTCTCATCCAAACCTTTGGATGTACCAACAAAACCATGGTTTCCACCTCCTCATCTGAACTCCTATACTCAAATGAAAAACTCCCCTCCCACTAAAAACAAATGTTGGTGATTTCATTCCTAAGAAAAAGAACAAACAGAAAAAGACTGAAACCCCATTTAACAAACAAAATAAAAAACAAGTCAATTTGGGTGAGAAAAGATTTACTAACAATTTCAAAGATTCTGATGTTCCCAACTCTGTTTGGGTACCAAAATCTTCTCTCCACTGATCTTGTTGCAGGAAGGTCGTGCACCCCACACCAATGTGGGTGTTTCTAGACAGTGGTGTTTCACGACACATGACGGGAGACAGAGCCAAATTCTCATTCCTGCTTGAAAGGAGGAGGGTCAGTGACTTTTGGAGGTAAAAATAAAGGAAAGATCAAGGATCTGGTAAGGTTGGTCATACTTCCTCAAACTCTGTAGATAATGTTTTACTAGTTGATGGTCTTGATTATAATTGCTCAGTATCAGCCAACTATGTGACAAAGGTCACAAAGTTGTGTTTGAATCTGATTTCTGTAAGATAATTGACTCATCAACTGATAAAATCAAATTCTTTTGAAAAAGGAAAACAATGTCTACATGATCAACCTAAATAAAAACTTTTCTGAAAATCTTTGCTTTGTTGCAATAATATGAAATTGCATGGACTTGGCACAAAAGACTTGGCCATGCAAGTTTCAGAACAATGAATAAGCTGTTAAGATTGAATTTGGTTAAGGGGCTTCCTAAATCCTTCTCTAATGTTGAAAATCAAGTCTGTGGGATCTGTTCTAAAGGAAAACAAACAAGAAATCTTTAAAAACTTCAATGAGGTACTCACATCTAGGCCACTAGAATTACTTCACATGACCTTTTTCCTACAAGAATTCTAAGTCTAAGTGGCAAAAGATATGGGTTTGTAATCATTGATGATTTTACTAGATTTACTTGGGTTATTTTTCTGTCCCACAAAAGTGATACTTGTCTTGAATTCAGGAACTTCTGTACCACTGTCTTAACAACTTATCCATATAAAATCAAAAATATTTTGACTGATCATGGGGGTGAATTTGAGAACACATCTTTTTTCTGATTTTGTGCTGAATTCAATTGACCACAAGGTTTCTTCACCAAGAACTCCAGAACAAAATGGAGTTGTGGAAAGAAAAACAGAACTCTTGTGGAAATGGCTAGAACCATGCTACTTGAGAGTACTAATTGCCCAAATCCTTCTGGGCTGAAGCTGTGAACACAGCCAATCACATACTCAATAGAGCAGTGGTCAGACCAAAAATCAAGAAAACCCCCTATGAATTATTGAAAAACAAAAAGCCAACTGTTTCCTATATTAAAATCTTGGTGCAAATGTTATGTACACAACAACAACAAGAAAACCTTGACAAATTTGATGCTAAAAGTCAGGAAGCTATCTTCCTTGGCTATTCTGAGGTGTCAAGGCTTTCAAATTGTACATTCTTAAAACCAAAACTGTTGAAGAATCACCACATGTTATCTTTGATGAAAATTCTTTTTCAACTAACAATTCTAAATCTTGCAGGGAAAGACAAGACACTGAAGAGGATGAATTCATTGTGGACTCTTCACCAACTGTTGAGGATTGAAAACATGTGAAAAGAACCTGGACACACCATCTCCAAGTGGCTCAGGTAATGTTGAACCACTCTATGGCTTCCTTGTATTTTGGTGATAACAAAACTTATGATGATAACATAATGAATATTTTTGTTTCATCTGTTGTCGCATCAATCTCATAGCAAGCTAGTCTTTCATTGATGCAATATTAGCGCACTAAATGATAAAATCGATGTTTAATCAATATACATCGATTTCTGTTTAAAGTGCCAAGTATCAAGCGCCGCAACGATTTGCTAAGAAGTCGATGCCATAACGATTTGATAAGTGGCCGTAACGATTTCTTCTTTGAGCGTATTGATTTGATAAGAAGTCGTTCCCATAACGATTCCTTAAGTGACCGAAACGATTTGTTAAGAAGTCGATGCCATAACGATTTCATAAGTGTTCGTAACGATTTCTTCTGTAAAGCGCAAGAAGTCGATGCCATAACGATTTCATAAGTATTCGCAACGATTTCTTTAGAAGCCATAACGTTTTGTCAGAAGTCGATGCCATAACGATTTCTTCTTTGAGCGCAGTGATTTGGTAAGAAATCGTTCCCATAACGATTTGTTAAAAATCGTTCCCATAACGATTTCATAAGTCATGCTCATAACGATTTCTTCATGAATTCTCAGATTGCCTTTATATTCAAATATGCTTGGCGCTTAATAAAAAGTCAAATATCTTCTGACAAAAAGCTGCATGCATATTTCAGAATCTTGTCAAAAGATATGACCTACTATTTTCAGTATGTTAGCAGAAGCACAGTACCATGCATCGTTTATCATAAACACTCTTTTATGCTAACACTCTCTTCTATGCTCACAGACATCGAAGACCATCGGAGTCTGACTAAGACAAATGAAGAGGAGATGAGCAACGGCTAGAACTCCAACGATCTCTTCAACGGATCTATTCTAAAGCTGCTCAATATAAAAGATGGAGCATTGCTGAAGAACATAAGAGCCTTTTCTTGAATATCTTTGAAGGAGTGTACATCTGTGAGAAGCACCTTCACGCCACATACACTCAAGGAAGAGAGAAAGAGCCTGAGCCAGAAGAAGCATTCAAAGCATTTCAAGCTCTCAAGCTTCCAAGCTTTCAAGCATTCGAGCCTTCTTTTCTCTCTTCTGTTTCTCTCCGAGCTTATTGTATATCTGGGGAGAGTTTGGGACTGTGAGCTTTACATGAGTGTTCATCTTGTAAGGTCTCTCAGTCTGATCTTTCTAAGAAGATCTGTGTCCAGCTGTAGGACTGTATACAGTTGTTAACCCAGCTAGGGTTGGTGTCTAGCAGAACCTAACTGGGGTTTGTACCAGTTGTTAACCCAGCTAGGGGTTGGTGTCTAGCAGAACTAACTGGGGTTTGTACCAGTTGTCAACCCAGCTAGGGGTTTGTGTCTAGCAGAACCGCACTGGGGTTTGTTCCAGGAGGTGGCTTCTTTACCTGTAAGAGAAGTGGGCTGCCTTCTTGCCCGGAAAGAGAAGAAGACCTGGTGGGGGATCCAGGGTGTTGTAAGGTCCATAAGGGGGACTGTACCCTTGGTTAGTGAAATCCCAAGAGTTTGCTTGGGGACTGGACGTAGGACTTCCATGTGGGAAGGGCCGAACCAGGATAAATCTCCTGTGTCCTTGTGTGATTGTTTATTTGCTTCCGCACTGCACTCTCTATCACACTGAACTAACCAAGCTCTCAAGTGTTATTTTTCTGTGTTTAAGATTCTATTTCAGATTTCAGAAAAACCTATTCACCCCCCCCCCTAGGTTTGCTTGCTGCCGTACCAAAAGGGCCAACAGGTAACATTGTCCCAGAAGTGGGTACTTCTGAACAGGTAATTTCCGAACATAGGTTTTTAAAGATCACCCATTAGATAATGTGGTTGGCAACTTGCATGATAGAGTTAGGACTAGATCATCTTTCTTGCATGATATTGAAGAAGACCCACTAGCTCTAATTTCCCAAATGAACCAAAGTCAATTGATGAAGCCTTATCAAATTCTGATTGGATTAATGCCATGCATGATGAACTTCATCAATTTGAAAGAAATCAAGTATGAGAATTAGTACCTAGACCTAGTGACCAATAGTCATTGGCACTAGATGGGTTTTCAGAAACAAATTGAATGAATCTGGTCAGGTAATTAGAAATAAAGCTAGGCTAGTTGCAAAGGGGTACAATCAAGAGTTTGGAATTGATTTTGAAGAATCATATGCCCCTGTAGCTAGACTAGAAGCAGTTAGAATTTTCCTTGCTTTTGCATCCTCCATGAATTTCAAAGTTTATCAAATGGATGTCAAAAGTGCATTTTTAAATGACTATATTAAGGAAAATGTTTTTGTTGAACAACCTCTTGGATTCGAAAATGAAAAATATCCTAACCATGTTTTCAAGCTCAATAAGGCTCTCTATGGTCTTAAGCAAGCTCCAAGAGCTTGGTATGACCGTTTGAGTACCTTTTTGCTTGAGAAAGGATACTCCAAAGGAACTGTTGATCAAACCTTGTTCACAAAAATAGTAAAAAATCAAATACTTGTGGTCCAAATTTATGTTGATGACATAATTTTTGGCTCCACCAATAAAGGCCTATGCACTGAATTTTCAAATCAAATGAAGAATGAATTTGAAATGAGTTTAATGGGAGATTTAACATTCTTCTTGGGATTGTAGGTGAACCAAACATCTGAAGGGATCTTCATCAGTCAAGCCAAGTATGTCAAGGAACTTCTCAAAAGGTTTGACTTTCAGACCCTCAAGCATTCAAGCACACCTATTGCCATAAATGCTAAGCTAGAAGAAGACTCAAATGGTAAGTCAGTAGACCAAAAGACCTACAGAGGTATGATTGGTTCTCTACTTTATCTTACAACTTCTAGACCTGATATTCAATTTAGTGTGTGTTTGTGTGCTAGATTTCAGTCTAATCCTAAAGAAAGTCACATGTTAGCTGTTAAAAGAATTTTCAAATATCTTGTTGGAACATGTGATTTAGGAATTTGGTATCCTGCTAATTGCAAGCTAGATTTGATTGCCTATTGTGATGCTGACTATGCTGGGTGTAAATTAGATAGAAAAAGCACAAGTGGCTTGTGTTTATTCCTAGGTGGGTGCCTTATTTCTTGGGCTTCCAAGAAGCAACATTCAGTTGCTCTGTCAACTGCAGAGGCTGAGTATGTTGCTGCTGGTAGGTGTGGAACCCAAATTCTTTGGGTGAAACATCAACTTCTCGATTACAACCAAGATCTAGGTTGTGTACCCATTCTTTGTGATAATACAAGTGTAATAAATCTGTCTAAAAACCCCATTCAGCATTCTAGAACCAAGCATATTGAAATTAGGCATCATTTCTTGAGAGATGAGGTTGCAAAGAAGTCCTTTGAACTCCATTTCATTGAAACTGAAAAACAAGTTGCAGACATTTTCACCAAACCCCTTCCTGAAAATAAGTTTTCATCCTTGAGGAGAGAACTTGGTCTTTGTAAATGTCCACATTCATGATCTCTCTTTAGGTTTGGGTTGAGTGTTATGCATTGTCTAAGGGGGAGTTCTTTTCATATCATAACCCTTTGCTTCCTTCAGTCATACTGTCCATATCTCTCTCAACTCCACTTCCATTTCCCTTTGGACAATAAATTCTTCAACTCTTATTGTGTTGAAATTTCTTGGTATATCAAATGGTGACTTGGAGAAGGACAGGTCATGCTTGTCTGGACACTTTCACTATGCGAGAGTATATGTCTCCGCCAAGTACTAAAAATGAATATGCAATTGTTGAGGGGGAGCTTTTATTGTTTAAAGAGAATCTTTATTGATTTCATAATCTTGCATATCTTTATTTTGATAGAAAATGATTGAAATCATCATCTCAGGGGAGCTAGAAAATTCACAAGTCATGACTTTTGCAAAATTCATAACTTTTCTTGCATTTCATCAATTTCCTGAATGATGTCATCATTCAGATGTCTAGAGTCTCCAAATGATCCTTTGAGTGATCTATCATATTTTGTTTATCAACTGTCAACTATATTTTTCAACCCACAGAAACTCAGAAATCTTCCAAGATTGAAAACAAATTGTGTCTTGAAATTAAAACATCTCTTTGTTTGCAACTGATGTTGGATAAAATTGATTTCTATCTTACAAAACTCTTAAAATTTTGAAAATTCAACAGAGCAATGACATTTGAGCTGAGAAACTGCACACCTTCACAATGAATGAAGTGCCATGCATGTCATGAGGCACTAATGTTATCTCTGTTCAAAGGGGATAAAAATTCAAAAATGAATTCAAAATACAGCAAAAATGTGCTATACTTCTTCATGATAACTGAGTAACTGGAAATATTGGCGTCTACAAAACGTATATTTTCATGTCAAAAGGTCATCATTTACCCATTTGAGACTTAATAATGAATAAATCTTAAGTATCTAGAGACTATGGTGTGTAAAAAACACTAGTACTTGAGTGAAAAAGATTTATATCATTTGATAGTCTGTTAAAAAGACAAAAATATGTGTTGATGGAATTTTGTTTAGAAAAGAATCATTTTCATTCATCATCAAGTTGTTCTTTAAGATTATGTTTTATTTTCAAACCAATTGTATTTAGTCTAGAGGATATCTTTATTTCTTTAACGTTGAGAAATATGGTAGATGATAGTTGATTGTTAGATATAATATATCCCTCAAATCATCATTTAATTGACTCAAGTGTTTGAATGCTCATATCCTATTGGAAATTGTTTAAAACTTGAATTGTGGTGAATTTTTTTGCAAAATATAACAAATGAATTTTTAAGTCTCTTAAACATCCTTGAAATGACTATTTCTCTCATTAGTTATCTTTTTAAGAAATCCCAAAATTCTCAAAAATTCTCACACAAAAATTCAATTTTTTCTTTAAAGGCCAGGTCGACACCATCCTATCTCGTGTCGACACATTCCTAGGTCAGGTCGACACTATTTTCTTCCTGTGTCGACACTGTCCTCCTGCCAGAACCTTTTAAATAGTGGGTTTCGGATAAGCCTTGTTGTTCCTGCGGGGTATTGCACCACTGCAAACCCCTTTTAGGCATCAGGTTGACCCGACGATGCTCTTCTTCTCATTTCTGGCAAGAAAACCTACGCTTTTCTCCCTCAATCACAACCCTTTCTCAATCATCTCTCCGCTCTTTCATCAACTCCCGATTCCACTCCATCCTTGCCACCATGGTGAGAAAGTTGGGTCCTCGCCGTGGAGCAAGATCTCAGGCGTCGTCCAGGCCAGTTCCGGCAGAGGATGATGCTCCTCAGTTCGAAAGGAGAACCAAAAGGAGGAATGACCCTGCACAGCAACCAGGGTCCTCCTCTGCACCTCAGCCAGCACCCAAAAGAGGTAGACCATCTTCTTCAGGCAGAGGTAGGGCTTCTAGAACAAAGATTCCGGGCTCCCCTTCTGGAGACTCTTCAGAATCATCATCATCATCTTCAGAGTCTTCCAAGTCTCAAGACACCACCAGTGAAGCCAAGCTTATTCTAAAGCCTAGGATAGTGGATTTATCAGATATTCATCTAGCAGACACATTTCCAGAAATTCAGACCTATTTCTCTTTTCAGTCTTGGTTGATATTCATTTCTGAGTTTCAAATTAGTTATCCAAGACTTGTTAGGGAATTTTACAAGAACCTGAAATGCACAGAGGATGGATATAAATCAAAAGTTAAGGGCATAGTTATTGACATGCCAACTGATACAGCTGCCTCTATTTTCAAAGTACCAGATGAAGGGGCAGATTATCATGAATTTGAATTTGATCTTCATGAAGCCTATTCCATCATGACAGGCCTTCCTGCTGATGCCTCTGATCCAAAACAAACCCATGTTATTAGATTCAACACGAATTCCTTTCCCCCTGTGTTGAGAGTCATCCACCACATTTTGACCACAATTATTACCCCTCAAGGTGGTGGAAGGGACAGGCTAACAGACATACAGAGGTTCATTCTTTATTGCATGGTAAAAGACATCAAAATCAACCTCCATGTAATAATGTATCAAATCATATCTGAAACACCAGGAAAGACCTCAAGAGATCTCTTCCCTATGCTGCACATCTGACCTCAGTATTCCAGCACTTTGGTGTGCCCTTGGAGAATGAGAAATCCCAGTCTATCCCTAAGTCCAACATCTATACCTTTAAGAATATTCAGAATTTATGGGATTTAGACTGGAGGGTACTCAAGTTAGGAGAGGGCCAGTTGTGGTTGAGGCCCCTCAAGCTCAGGAGGAACAGCCTCAAAATCAAGGGGACCAGCCCCAAGTTCAAGAGGACCAGCCTCCAGTTGAAGGGGACCACCCCAAGTTCAGGAGGATCAGCCTCCTTTGAATGAGGAACAGCCTCAAGTCCCAACTGAAGGTGATATCCCAGTTCATGCCCCTCTCTCACCTCAGTTTCAACCCTCATTCATACACCCTGAATCTCCACAACCCACATTTCAACCATCCACATCCTCTGGTGGACCTTCTGTTCCACCAGAGTTGTTCTCCTTCTTAAATGAAAAATTTGAAACCTTGAACTCCTCCATTCAAACCATGTCAGAAACCTTTGAGTTGAGGATTCAACGGTTGGAGAACACTGTATCTGCCAAATTCATAGAACAAAAAGCTGCCTCAGACTATGCAGCTCAAAGATTCAACAGACTGATTGGTACCATGGCAGATGCCTCATTACAGCTTAAGAGCACCAGCAAAAGTTAGAGATAGTACTTCAGGGAATTTTGGCAAATTCCCAAGCTGATGTCTTTAACACCAACCAGACATTACATGAGATCACCAGCACTAGACTATCTTTTGCTCATTTTGTGGATGACTTGGAGAGCATGAGGAACTTCAATGCCCACATTGACACACAGCTATCTGATTTGACAAAAGAATTCAAGATATTGCAAAGGCCTGGTTGGTCAGCTGGATCTTCTTCCTCTTCACAACCCATTGCAGCTGATCTAGCAAGAATTCAAGCTACCTTGATAGAGAATTCAGATAGAATGAACACTTCTTGCACACCAAACTCACAACCATTCAAGATCAAATCAAGTCCAGCTTGACTTTTATGGAGAAAAGAATGTCTGACATTGAGACCATCTTACTTCCCCTTCCTCCTCCTCCTCCATCTTCTACTTAATGTATTTTTCTTTTGATGATGTCAAAGGGGGAAGAAAGAAAGAAAGAGAAATGTTCTTTTGTAATCTTTCTGGTATGATTGTAATGGGTCTCTTGAATGAAATGAAATGCATTTTGCTTAGCCTGAATGATTTTCTCAATTGTGACTTCAATGTGATTGAAAATTTTTATGTGAATGTGAATGAATGAATGCTTGTCAAGTTGCTTGACCTTCTTTATGCACTAACTTACTTCAAGTTACTTTGTACTTCTTTAGTACAACCATCAATTGTGAATGAGCCATATTTAAAGGTCTTTAACAAGCATGAACATGAACAAAAATAAGGACATTGAATAACCAAAAATTGCTTAAAATCACATCTCATCAAAACCTCATTGACATATGGATTTAATGTTGCCATCATCAAAAAGGGGGAGATTGTTGGGTTGAGTGTAATTTCATATCATTTTCCCTCTTATTTTGATGATGACAAATGTGATTTGAATGCAAATTATTTGAAACATGATAAATACATTTCACCTGAAATTTATATTCAAAAAACATGTCTCAAAACACACTTATCATTTGCACTCATAATAAAACATTTTACTAATGATATATGTGTTTAATTTTCAGGTACAAACACTTTTTGCAAAAGAAGTGTCGACACACTCCACAATGGTGTCGACACTATAACCAAAATTCAAAGGCAAAAAGATGAACAAATGTTGAGACTGTGTCGACACATATCAAAGAGTGTGTCGACACGAGTTGCAGATTCCGGAAATCAGACTACTCAGGTCGACGCACTCTCAGGGCAGGTCGACACTGGAGCCTGTTCCCAGAACAACAGTTTTCAGAATTGGGGACAGCAGGTCGACACAACACCAGAGCAGGTCGACACTGGATCCTGCTCCCAGAACAGCTGTTTTCAGAATCGGGACAGCAGGTCGACACAATACCAAAGTAGGTCGACACTGGATCAGTTCCCAGAACAGCCTGTTTCAAGATTTGGGCAGTGTGTCGACACCACCACCAGGGCAGGTCGACACACTACGGAAAGTTTGCAACTTAAATTGGATGTTTGCCACGTGTCAGCCTAGGGCGATGGGGTATCAACCTAGGATCGTGTGCCCTTGTACCTAAAGGGTATCTTTGGAATCTTTTGGGTATAAAAGGCCCCCAATTGGCCGTCCATCATGAGAAGACCCCAACGAACTCTCCAAGCCTCCAGAAAAGTTCCCTTTGGCGGCGAGAAGAGCTTATCTCCCTCCTCTGCTCTCCTGGTGCCTTCTGAAGACCAATTCTCATCAATTCGATTGAGAGAATTGGAGTTTGATCTCTGAAGAAGCAATTGAAGCGCCTCAAGGAAGCAGATCAAGTAGGAGCATCTGTTGGAGAAGACTTCAAGGAAGATCCCCAACTTCAATAGTGCTAAGCATCGGCTGGGACTTCAAGGATTCAAGCCTCTTCCCAATCTGAGCTTCTACAAGGGAGTACACTGAAGAACAAAGCCTTTTAACACTATTCTCAATGTACTTTTTGTTCTTCTGAGACTTCTTGAGATTGTGCAAGTGCTTCTGCATAACTCTCATGAATGTTCTCATGTCTGACATGATCTGCTGCTAGAAGATCCATGTCGTGTGTTGGTGTCTAGCATTGTTATTTGTGAGCCGTTGTGCTCAGTTTGAGTTGTCTAACTCAAGTGTTTGTTGAGCAGTCTTGCTCAGGGATCTAGAGTAGTCTTGCTCTAGAGGTGTGTGAGTTGTAAACTCAAGTGTTGGAGTTGTCTGGCTCCAGTGGGTGTGTAACCCAGGTTGTTTAGTGAATCCTCACTGGGTGTGAGGGGTGGATGTAGGAATCACATGGGTGATTTCCGAACCACCTAAAAATCTCTGTGCACTTGTCTATTTGTGGTTTGATTTTATTATCCGTTAGATGCTTGCATAGGATCGATCAAGATTCACTTAATCAACTGGTTTTTACATCTATTTTATCAACTCACTTAACATTTCATCAGATTTGTGTTTTTCACTGATTAAAATTGCCTCTGATTCTAAAAGTGTTTTAAATTGCTTAAGCTTCCACAGAAAGTGGCATAGATCTATTCATCCCCCCCTTCTAGATCTTATCCACACCTTTTCCTCGATCCTTCATTTATTGCTTCAGCCCAAAACTTCCTTGGCAGACCACTCTCAATTAGCATTGTTCTTGCCATCTCCACAAGAGTTTTGTTTCTTCTTTCCACAACTCCATTTTGTTCAGGAGTTCTTGGTGAATAAAACTTGTGGAAAACTCCTCCTTTCCTACAAAAGTCCTCAAAATTAGCATTCTCAAACTCACCACTATGATCTGAAATTATTGAAATGATTTTGAACTTAACCTTCTTGTGAAATTTTCTTATAGAAATCATGAAATTTAGTAAAAGCATCATTCTTGTGAGCCAGGAAATAAACCCAAGTAAATCTAGAAAAGTCATCAACCAAGACATATCCAAACCGTTTTCCATTCAGACTGTTTGTCCTTGTAGGACCAAACAAGTCCATGTGAATAAGTTCAAATGGTTTGGTAGATTGACTTTCTAATCTACTTTTGAAAGTTTTTCTTGTTTGCTTACCTTGAGAACAAGCTTCACACAGATTTAGATTTTGTTTGAAAGAGACATCAGGCAAACCCTTGATCATGTTGAATTTTGCAAGTTTATGAATCACATGGTAGCTAGCATGACCTAGTCTACGATGCCATAGGCATGCCAAGTTATCTTTGTTTGCAGTTAAGCACAAATTAGTATTTTCAGAATCATCAAGGTCTACCATGTAGACATTATTTGATCTTTTTCCAGAAAACTTGACCATATTAGAATCAGGTTCAAAAATAGTACAACACTGAGAATCGAACATTACCTTGTGACCTTTGTCACACAACTGGCTTATGCTCAGTAGGTTATATTCCAACCCTTCCACTAAAAGAACTCCATCAATTGAATTTGTAAGACTTCTACCAACCTTACCTGAGCCAATGATCTTACCTTTGTTGTTGCCTCCAAACGTAACATGTCCAACATTCTTTTCAGATAATAGACAGAATTTATTCCTATCCCCAGTCATATGTCTTGAACAGCCACTATCTAGATACCACAGATTCTTCTTGGCTGTAAGACATACCTGCACACACAAGCAAGGAAGATTCTTTGGAACCCAAGTAAATTTGGGTCCCTTAATGCCTTCAAAATGAGAATATGAGAAAGCAGAACTTTCGGAATCCAGATCTGTTTGTTCACTTTTGTATTTTCTTCATTTCTGATGTTATGCTTTCTTTCATTTTGTTTCCAAATTTCTTGATGTTTTGAACTGTTTCTTCTTCCATAATTTTCATGGAGCTTCTTCTTCTCTTGATCAAAGTAAGATATGAATTTGGCTTGATTTCTTAACTTGTCCAAGTGCCGTGTTTCATTATTTCTGACAGAATCATGGGCATGTGTTGACACTCTGAAGGGATAGTGTCGACCCAAATTATTCCAATCCGACCATTTTTGTTCATTAACATAAGTGGATCTTGATTGGTTGTAAGTCCTTCTGATGGGAGACCAATTTTGGAATGTCATTGACCTGTTGTTTGTCCACTTTGGTGGATTTTGTAACTTCCTGTGTGATAATGTCGACCTACCATTAGTGTAGTGTCGACCTTGCCAAACAGGTGATTCCAGCTTTTTGTTTCTTTGAACACCTTGTTCATTTCCCACTTTTATTGACCTTTTTTCAGTTGTTCTTTGATCATCAGCCAACTTGACTTTTCCATCCTGTTTGATATCTTTGCAATTTTTACAATTTTTTGTCCTGTTGAAGTGGAAGCTTCAGATGTTTTTATGAAATAAAGGTTATTGTTTTTGGCCCTACTTCCTTCTTTTCTGTGGGATTAAAGCCTAACCCCTCCTTTCGTTTAGCATTAACTCTTGTACCTAAAATGGCTTCAAGATTATTTCTTCCCTTTAAAATTATTTCAAGTTCTTCCTGTTTTCTGTTTACTTCGGTTTGCAACCTCTCAATTTCCTTTTGTAACTCTGTGTTAACACTTTGTAGGGCTGCATTCTTTTCAGACACAGGGATGTTTCATTAAGAATTTCAACGTTCTGATTCTTTAGTTCATTAACTACTTCTCTCAGAGCATTTCTTTCTTGTGTATACATTTTTTCATCTTCTTCTGTTGACTCCTTTTGAGAAGAATGTTTCAGTTTCTTTTTCAACATTTTGTTTTCTTTTTTAAGAGCATCATATTGATCTAACAATTCAAAATAAACATGCTCCCAATCTTCCAAACTGAAATCCTTAAATAAGGAGCTTACCTCTTCTTCTTCTTCTTCAGTTTCCTTGGCCATCAAACAGATTTTTGAATGAGTGTCCTCAGCATCTGAGCTTTCCTCTTCTTCATCTTCTTCTTCTTCACTCCAGGTACCAACCATAGCTTTTTGCTTGTTTTTGTTCCATCTGGGCTGAGTCTTCTTTTGAGCTTCAGGACATTCAGACTTGACATGTCCTGGTTTCCTGCAATTGTAGCACACAATTCTATCAGTCTTTTTGTAGGCATTTGTCCTAGGCTTAGAAAAATTGTTGTTATAAGGTTTCTTTTTCAGAAAACCCTTACCTTCTTTTCTCATAAATTTTCTGAACTTTCTAGTTATTAAGGCAAACTCACCTGATTCATCTTCGGAAGTAGATGATTCACTGTCTTCAGTGACCTCCTTGGTGCTGGGACTTGCTTTAAGAGCAAGAGGTTTCTTCTTCCTCAGATCATCCTCAGATCTCTTTAGACCCAATTCATATGTCATTAAAGAACATATTAATTCATCAACAGTAGTTGTAGACAAGTTCCTAGATTCTTCGATAACAGTTGCTTTGGTATGCCAAATGGGTGTCAAGGATCTAAGAATTTTCCTCACTAGTTCTTTATCAGAATAAACGTTTCCTAGATTTTTCAACCCATTAGTTAATAATGTCAATCTACCATACATTTCAGAAATAGTTTCATCATGTTTCATTCGAAAAGCTTCATATTCAGAAACTAACATGTTGGCCTTAGTTTCCTTTACCTCAGATGTGCCCTCGTATATTACCATGAGGCGATCCCAGATCTCTTTAGCACTTGAGCATGAAGAAACTCTTGAAAATTCAGTGGGATGCAGTGAGCACTACAAAATATTCATTGCACTCCAATTTGCATTTGACTTCTTAATTTCTTCGGGGGTCCATTTCTCTTCATCATCAGACAACTCATAAGGTCCATTGTTCACCACTCTCCATATTTGATGATCTTGTGCTCGTAAGAACACTTGCATATGAGTTTTCCAATATGCATAATTAGTACCATCAAAGTAAGGCGGTCTATTTACAGAATGACCCTTAGCAATGTAACCTCTAGATTCCATCATACACAATTAACTTCTGGTCGTGAGACCAAACAATTGGAGAACCAGGCTCTGATACCACGTGTTGTGTGTGGAAGGATTGTCTAGAGGGGGGGTGAATAGAGAATCCTCAGAATTTTAGCCCCGATTTGATTTTTTGAAAACAGATTAAGAATCTCTAAGGATATATGCACAGGCAAACAGATCAATGATGCAAACCACAGAAGAACAAGAAGTTTTAAGGTGGTTCGGCTCCAATGAGGAGACCTACATCCACCCCTCACCAAATCAGTGAGGTACCACTATCAGAATCCCTGACAGTACAAAACACACAAGTGCTGATTCACAGCTTCTTCACAACTGCTGCCTCACAGCTTGAAAACCCTGCTGATACACAGCTTCAATAACCCGCTGATCCACAGCTTCCCTTGAATTAATCCAATCACACTTCGTGATTGATCAATTCAATCCGCTTCACCAAGAGGTGGAGTTCAAACAATTTCGAAGTTCAGAAGAAGATTCAAAACATAGCAAAAGGAAAAACAAAATCACACTTCCTGATCTGGATCTGAAGTTGAATAGATTCCACTCAGATCATAGGAACAATATCCTATTCAGTGAATTCCTCCAAAATCTACTGCAATTTGATCTCAGAGAATATGAAGGAAGAAGAATTCTGATCCTCTGTTCTTGAAGGCTCAGTATTCGCTTCTGGTAGCTTCAATCTTTGCTTGTATCATCATTGATTTCCTTGGATTGGAGCTTCACCTAAGAATTTCAGAGAATTTCTAGCTTCAGATCATTTGAAGTCAACTTTTCTTCTTGGCTCAGCACTCCTTCCTTCCCCGTCTCGTTCTTCTCATTCTCCCTTACGAATCTAGAGCTCTTTTCACCTTTTTCTGATTGCGCGCGCTTGTTGCTTTTTGCAGTGGGCCCCCTTATTTTTATCCACCCAGAAAGGTGAAGGAATCTTTTTGCACCAAGAATTGGACCATTCTAGAGCTGCTGACGTGTAAAGAAATATCCCAGTTAGTTAGCTTTGGATCACGTGCCTGCTTGATGACTAGAGCATTCTGTGAAAATGCAAAGTGTTCAAGTATCCAAGTGTCGACCCTGTCAGATACAAGTGTCGACACACTCTCTTTAATTCAAATAGAAACAGTCTTCTTTGAATCCTTATGCACATGGCAAACGTGATATCTTTAAGAAAATCACTTAAGCTTCCTTCTGTGTTGAACTGAAAGATGGTTAGTGTCGACCTCATTGGAGTTTCACTATCTTGAAATAAGCTGAAAACTTCTCAGGCACTGATGTAACATTGATTAAAGTTGATTTGACTTGATTCTAATCTTTTACAATGCCATCCAATATCATCCAGTGTCAACCTATGACCTGGATAGTGTCGACACTATTTGTCATTTTCTCTTAATACTTTGATCCAGTTGAGTTGTTCCTGCAATATAAATGATAAATGTCAATCTTCTATGTATCATTGCACATTAGAATGTCATCATCAAAACCAGGGACACAACCCCTTTCCTTATTTTCGTTGTTTTGGCAGGTACTCAAGCTAGTTCTCACGAGGAGCTCTTGTCCTCTAGCCAGCCGGAGGGCAAGAAGAAGGTCCTTCCACACTTCTCCCACACTGCAGAGAACACGACCGAGGAAGGCGACGTGACACCGAGAATGCACCCCTATAGGGCGTCGCGAAACCAGCTTCATCGCGACGGGGTTCCCCGTCGCGACCTCAGGTCAATATGGTGTTCTCTCTCCTTTTCCTAGATTAGTTAGCTCGTTTTATTTCTATTCCTAGGAAACTATCTAGGTGACGATCACATCCTCTTTTCCATGTCTTTATATTGAGCACATATTTGCGTGTATTGGGGGGCGCACAATCCCCGTGATTACAGTCGCTTGTTCCTAGACCATCAGATCATCCAGTGATTGGCACCAAATGGGTGTTCAGAAATAAATTGGATGAAGCTGTTGTGATCATAAGAAACAAGGCTAGATTGGTAGCTCAAGGCTATTCCCAAGAGGAAGGCATAGATTTTGATGAAACCTATGCACCTGTAGCTAGACTTGAGGCTATTAGGATTCTACTTGCATATGCATCTGCATTAGACTTGAAATTATTTCAAATGGATGTTAAATCTGCTTTTCTAAACGGTTTTATTAAGGAGGAAGTTTATGTAGAACAACCTCCAGGTTTTGATGACATTGATTTTCCAAATCATGTATTTAAATTGCACAAAGCATTATATGGACTAAAACAAGCACCAAGAGCATGGTATGAACGTTTAAGTACATTTCTATTAAACCATGGTTTCATTAGAGGTCATGTAGATAGTACATTATTTGTTAAGTCTAAAGTCAAACATATTCTGCTTGTTCAAATATATGTTGATGATATAATATTTGGTTCTACTTATGAATCCCTTTGCAAGTATTTTGAAAATCTCATGCAGGGAGAATTCGAGATGAGCATGATGGGGGAGCTCAACTGCTTCCTTGGATTGCAAATCAAACAAGGAAAGGAAGGAACTCACATCTATCAAACCAAGTACACCAATGAGTTGCTAAAGAAATTTGGATTCGAAAATAGCAAGCCATTGTCAGCGCCTATGAGCACATTAACAAAAATGGATAGTGATAAGGATGGTAAGAAAGTAGACCAAAAGATCTACAGAGGTATGATAGGTTCACTACTATATTTAACTGCCAGTAGACCTGACATAATGTTTAGTGTATGCATGTGTGCTAGGTATCAGGCAGACCCCAAAGAATCTCATTTAATTAATGTCAAAAGAATTTTTAGATATTTAGCAAAAACCCATGACTTAGGTTTATGGTATCCAAAATCATGTGAAGTTAATTTAGTAGGATACTCTGATGCTGACTATGCTGGATGCAAAATAGATAGAAAAAGCACCTGTGGCTGTTGTCAATTTCTTACAGGATGTCTGATCTCGTGGTCCTCAAAGAAACAAAATTCAGTGGCATTATCTACAGCAGAAGCAGAATACGTAGCTGCTGGAAGTTGTTGTACACAACTCCTATGGATTAAGCAACAACTTGAGGATTATGGACTCTAGATCAAGACAATTCCCTTATTATGCGATAACACCAGTGCAATAAATCTAACCAAGAATCTAGTACAACATTCAAGGACTAAGCACATTGACGTTAGATATCATTTTATTCGTGATCATGTAGCTAATGGTAACATAGATATTTCTTTCATTGATACTAATAATCAGTTAGCAGATATCTTCACAAAAGCCTTACCTGAAGAGAGATTTACTTCTCTTAGAAGGGAATTAGGCATGTGTAGATTGTGAAAAAATTATCTATATAAAACTGAAATATAAATTTTCAGAATATCAATTATTTTTTTTCCTTGAATTTAAGCAAAATTCCAAATGTTGCCTGCTTGTTTAAATATCCTTGACGGTTCATAATTTTTAAAGGAATTTATTTCCATCGAACTGGTCATTTTGTCATTTTCTGCCATCTTGTTGCCTCTGTTGTGTCCCTGGTTTTGATGATGTCATATTAAAAATATAAAATGAGAAGAAAGTTGACAAGTGTCAATTATTTCGTAGGTACAACTCAACTGAATCAAAAGAACACTGAGAAATAGTCAGACAGTGTCGACGCTACCAGGGACTTAGGTCGACACTAGTGGACTGGAAGGCACTGTGAAGACTTCAACATTGTCGACACTCTGCAGTGATAAGGTTGACACTAAGTAGGGACAGAGCCTACTTCGAAGAGAGATAAAGCTAGAGTTGACACTCTGTAATGAAAAGGTCGACACTTAGTATTCGATTTCATCATTCAAGCAATTGGCTTCAGAAGTGGAAGAGTGTGTCGACACTAGAACCTGACAGTGTCAACACTCGAATACTTAGAATGTTTCCAGGATGATCAAGTCATCAAAAAGGCACGTGCTCTAAGGCTAACTAACTGAGATATTTTTTGTACACGTCAGTGGCTCTAGAAGGCTCCTATTCTTGGCGGCAAAAAGATTCCTCCACTTTTTGGGGGCGAATCTTCTGAGGGGCCCATGACACGGAATCCCGTGCATTCAAGAAAAAGGAAAAATAGGTTCCAGTTCGATATGGAAAAAGCGTGATCGCACACTCTGTAAAGAAAAAAAGGGGGTGCAGAGCAGAGCGGAAAAGAGAGACCTCAGATGTTTTGAAGCAGCGATTCGTGCAAATTGGAAAGGGGGCGGTGATTAGGGAAATCAATGACGATTCAAGCAAGATCAGGAGCTTCCAGGAGTGGATGCTGAGTTCTCAATTACAGAGGATCGGAAGTTTCCTTTCTACCTAATTTCTGAAATCAAACGGCAGCAGAATTCCGAAGAAGTTCTTCGAACAGGGAGTTGATTCTATAATCTGAGAATAATCTTTTTGAATTCAAATCCAGATCAGAAAGTTTGATGAAATCACCATGTTCTTCAGCAGTTTTTCATTTTCCCATTTTGGATCTTCTTTTGTTCGATTGAATTGTCTGCTGTCTGCTTCTTGGTGGAGCAGATTAAATTGATCATTCACAAGCTGTGATTGGATCAATTTAGGTGAAGCTGTGAATCAGCGGATTTGTTAAGCTGTGTATCAGCAGGGTTCTCAAGCTGTAAGTCAGCGGTTGTGCAGAAGCTGTGAATCAGCTATTGTTTTGGATATACTGTCGGGGTGTTCGATAGTGGTACCTCACTGGTTTGGTGAGGGGTGGATGTCGGTCTCCTCATTGGAGCCGAACCACCTTAAAATTTTCCTGCTCTTATGTGGTTTGAAATTTCGTGATTTGTGCTTCTATGCATCTATCTTTTAGAAATTCGAAATCATATTTCATAATCCTAAATCGAGTCTAAATTTCTGAGGATTCTCTATTCACCCCCCTCTAGATAATCCTTCTACACACACAACACTTGGTATCAGAGCCTGGTTCTCCAATTTAATTGGTTTCACGACCAGGAGTTAATTGTGTATTATGGAATCTAGAGGTTACATTGCTGAGGGTCATTCTGTGAACAGACCACCTTTCTTTGATGGTACTAACTATGGTTATTGGAAAACTCGTATGTAGGTGTTCTTACGAGCTCAAGGTCATCAAATATGGAGAGTTGTGAACAATGGACCTTATAAGCTATCCGAGGATGAAGAGAAATGGACTCCAGAAGAGATCAAAAAGTCAAATTCAAATTGGAGTGCAATGAACATTATGCAGTGCTCACTGCATCCCACCGAATTTTCAAGAGTCTCATCGTGCTCAAGTGCCAAAGAGATATGGGATCGCCTCATGGTAATATATGAGGGCACATCTGTGGTAAAGGAAACCAAGGCTAATATGTTAGTTTCTGAATATGAAGCTTTTCGGATGAAACATGATGAAACTATTTCTGAGATGTATGGTAGATTGACATTGTTAACTAATGGGCTGAAGAATCTAGGCAAAGTTTATTCTGACAAAGAACTAGTGAGAAAAATTCTTAGATCTTTAACACCCATTTAGCATACTAAAGCAACCGTTATTGAAAAATCTAGAAATTTGTCCACAACTACTGTTGATGAGTTAATAGGTTCTTTAATGACATATGAATTGGGCCTAAAAAGATCTGAGGATGATCTAAGGAAGAAGAAACCGCTTGCTCTTAAAGCAAGTCATAGCACCAAGGAGGTTACTGAAGACAGTGAATCGACAACTTCCGAAGATGAGTCAGGTGAGTTTGCCTTGATAACTAGAAAGTTCAGAAAATTTTTGAGAAAAGAAGGTAAGAGTTTTCTGAAAAAGAAACCTTACAATAACAACTTTTCTAAGTCCAAGCCAAATGCTAACAAAAAGACTGACATAATTGTTTGCTACAATTGCAGGAAGCCAGGACATGTTAAGTCTGAATGTCCTGAGGTTCAAAAGAAGAGTCAGCCTAGATGGAACAAAAACAAGCAAAAAGCTATGGTTGGTATCTGGAGTGAAGAAGAGGAAGATGAAGACGAGGGAAGTTCGGATGCTAAGGACACTAATTCAAAGATATGTTTGATGGCCATAGAGACTGAAGAAGAAGAGGAAGAGGTAAGTTCCTTATTTAAGAATTTTAGTTTGGAAGATTGGGAGCATGTCTACTTTGAATTAATAGATCAGTATGATGTTCTTAAAAAGGAAAACAAAATGTTAAAAAAGAAACTGAAACATTCTTCTCACAAAGTGACAACAGAAGAAAACGAAAAAGAGTGTTCACAAGAGATAAATACTCTGAGAGAAGTAGTCAGTGAACTAAAAAAATAGAACATTGAAATTCTTAATGAAATATCACTTGTATCAGAAAAAAATGTGGCCTTACAAAGTGCTAAAACAGAGCTACAAAAGGAAATTGTAAGTTTGCAAAATGAAGTAAACAATAAATAGGAGGCTCTTGAAACTTTTGTAAATGGCAAGAACAATCTTGAAATTCTTCTAGGCACAAGGGTAAATCATAAAAAGGAAGGATTAGGTTTTAATCCCACAAAGAAGAAGGAAGTAGGACTAAAAGCAATAAGCCTCAAACAGAGCCATGCCAATGCTTGCATGAAAACTATTGTTGTAGGCGAACTCCACAAGAGGTAGATGATGGTCCCAATCACCCTTCCAGTCAAGAACGCACACTCTCAACATATCCTCGAGCGTCTAGATCGTCCTCTCAGACTGGACATCTGTCTGGGGATGGAACGCCGAACTAAGCTTCAGCTGAGAACCCAAAGACTCCTGAAGACCCTGCCACAGCCTCAAAGTAAACCTCAGGTCTCGATCAGAAATAATAGACTTTGGTACACCATGCAATCTCACAATGCTGCCGACATGCAGCCTAGCCAAACTCTCCACGGACTGCTTCTTCTTCATAGGTAAGAAATGCGCCATCTTGGAGAAACGATCTACAATCACCAAAATCGAGTCATTGCCCTTAGCTGATCTGGGCAAACCTGTCACTAAATCCATGGTGATTGCTTCCCACTTCCATACAAGTATCTCCATCTTCTGCATAAGGCCCGATGGTTGGTGATGCTCGGCCTTCACCTACTGGCACACTAAACACCTGGATACGAAGTCGGCCACATCCTTCTTCATACTAGACCACCACAAAGATCTCTTCAAATCCTAGTACAACTTAGTGTTGCCCGGATGAATAGAGAACCTCAACCTATGAGCTTCTGCTAGAACATGCTCATAGACATCCACAACATCAGGGACACAAACTCAGTGCTGAAATCTAATAACACCATCCTCATCTCGAGCAATGCCTGCCTTGCCTACCATCTCGTGAAGCCTCAGATCTGCTCTCTGCTGCTCGATCACCTCATCTAGAACCGTAGATCGGATAGCCAACTGAGCCACGAAAGCCTGACACAACTGTGGCTCTAGCTCAGTCATAGCACACGCTACATCCTCTAGCATCTTCCAATCCTGCCTAAGCAAAGATCTCTTCCTACTGAGCGTATCCGCCATGACATTTGCCTTCCATGGATGATACTGAAGCTCGGAGTCGTAGTCCTTGAGAAACTCAATCCACCTTCTCTGCCGCAGGTTCAACTCCTTCTGAGAAAAGAGATATCTCAGACTCTTATGGTCAGTGAACACCTCGAACTTGACACCATAAAGATAGTCTCTCCAAATCTTCAGTGCATGAACCACAACTGCTAACTCAAAATCATGGGTCAGATAGTTTCGCTCGTGCTCCTTTAAATAGCGAGAAGCATATGCAACTACCTTACCATGCTGCATCAACACACAGCCAAGACCTATCTGAGAAGCATCGACCACTAGGCAAAATCAACACAGGTGCAGATGTAAGCCTCTCCTTCAGCAACTGGAAACTACTCTCGCAATCATCAGACCATGCAAACTTCACACCCTTCCTGGTTAGCTTAGGCAAAGGTGCGGCAATAGATGCAAAACCTTCAATGAATCGCCTGTAATAGCCTACTAAACCAAGAAAACTTCTGATCTCCGATGGGGTCCTTAGAATCTCCCAATCTAACATTGCCTGGACCTTCACCGGATCAACTGCAACTCTAGCGCTTGAGATAACATGCCCAAGGAAATGAACCTCGCACATCCAGAAATCACACTTGCTGAACTTTGCATATAGCTTGTGCTCTCAGAGAATCTCTAGAACAACCCTCAAATGGTCACGGTGTGTAGCCTCATCAGGAGAATAGACTAACACATCGTCAATGAACACCACTACAAAGCTATCCAGATAAGGTCTAAACACCATGTTCATGAGATCCATGAACGCTGCAGGGGTGTTGGTCAGACCAAATGGAAGCACAAGAAACTCATAGTGTCCATAACGAGTCCTGAAAGCAGTCTTGGACACATCTTCATTCTTGATCCTCAACTGATGATAACCAGACCACAGATCAATCTTAGAAAACACCGATGCATTCTACAGCTGATCGAACAAATCATCAATTCGCTGCAAGGGATATCTATTCTTCACTGTCACCTGGTTGAACTTTCTGTAATCAATGCACAGACTGAGTGAACCGTCCTTCTTCTTCACGAACAATACAGGTGCACCCCATGGTGACAGACTAGGGTGAATAAATCCCTTATCCAGTAAATCCGGCAACTGCTTCCTCAGCTCAGCTAACTCCGTAGGTGCCATCCAATATGGAGCCTTAGAGATAGGAGAGGTGCCTGGAAGCAACTCTATAGTGAACTCTATCTCCCTAGCCAGTGGCAATCCAGACAAATCATCAGGAAATACGTATGGAAACTCCTGCACTACCTCAATCTCCTCAAGGGTCGGTGACTGATCAGCCTTAGAGACTAAGACCACACTGGCAGCATCACCATCCTCATCTCCTTCATGGTGGAGAACACAAACCTTCCCGCTAAGTTCCTTGGCAACAGATGTGAGATCTCATCCTCACCAAGAATACGGAAAGTAATCTTCTTCCCTCTACAATCCACCAAGGCATAGTGCTCCTCTAGCCAATCCAGACCTAGAATAGCATCATAGTCTTTCATCTTGAGAATGTAGAAGCACCCAAACAAGCCTTGGTCCTCAATGCACACAGGTAAAGATGGAATACACTTCCTAGTCGATACCGTACCTACCGATGTGTGCACAGAAAAAGGGACTTCTAACTCCTCTCTACTCCAGACTCTACTGCTAACTGCTTGGAAAACTACTCAGAAACGAATGAGTGTGTGGCACCCATATCAAACGATACGCAAGCATGCATGCCCAAGACTAGAACCGTACCTTCCATGACATTCTCGGCCTGCTCTGCATCCTCACGTGCTAGTGCAAACACTCGAGCTTGGGCTAGCTGCCTTCCTGGTCTCCCTGTCACTCGCACTGCCGCTGCTGCTGCTGCTGGGGCTGGCGCTCCATGCTGCACACCCTGCTGAAGTCTGGGACAATCTTGGATCTTGTGCTCGGTACTACCGCACTTGAGACACTTCCCTGCCAACTTCCAACAGTCGGTGCCGCCGTGTGCCCTTCCACAGTGAGGACACGCCTTCTTGTCGCTAGGCCTAAAGCTGGGGGACTGCGGTGTAACTGCCTGCTGACTCGATGCCACTGGATGCTGAGGTGACTGGTACATGGCCTTCTTCCTGTCATGCCTCTGGAAAGGTGGCGCGGACCTCTTTTGTGCTGCCCTCTTCTCCTCCGAATACTAGTCCATCTCGCTCTCCTTCCTGCACGCTACGCTGAGAGCCTCATCCAGAGTGCGGTGGTCAAAAGCCACAAGCCTCGACCTCAGTGATGGTTTGAGACCCATCATAAATTTCGTAGCCTTCCTGCGCTCATTAGCAACTATATGAGGAGCATACTTAGAGAGATCGGCAAACCTGGCCTCATACTTCAAGACCGTCATGGAGCCCTGAGTAAGAGAGAGAAACTCCTACTCCATCTTGTCCTAGATGTGCTCGGAGATGAACTTGGCCCGAAAAAGCCTCATGAACTCAGCCCAAGTCACCTCTATGGCACTATCTTCGTACCTGGTGTGAAGTACAGAGGCCCACCAAACATCGGCTCTCTCTTGTAGCATATAGGGGGCCAGGCTAACTTTATCCTCCTCAGCACACCTGATGGCTTGGAATATCTTCTCAACCTCCCCCATCCAGCTCTCCGCTAAGAGTGACTGACTCTCCCCCCTA
This sequence comes from Colocasia esculenta, assembly GCA_014218235.1. Taxonomy (NCBI): domain Eukaryota; kingdom Viridiplantae; phylum Streptophyta; class Magnoliopsida; order Alismatales; family Araceae; genus Colocasia; species Colocasia esculenta. The sequence continues at coordinate 89,344,840 of CM024761.1, forward strand.
AAAGAAGGTGGAGCCATCCTCTTGAACCTCTCCATGATGAACGAACCACCACGACCATGCTCGTGGGGAGTTGGAGCCTGATCCTGAGACAACAAGCAACATATAAGCAATACAAATAACAATCATACATTTAACAAAACAGACTACTCCTATTAACAACTCTAACCTGAGCCTGCAGTGCCGCCTGAGTATACGCTTGGGTCTGCATTGCTTGTACTAGGCCTTGCATGATCATGTCGTAGTCCACAGGTGGTGGTGGAGGAAGTACTATGGGACCCTGGGGTGCTGGGGCCTACTGCTCACCCCTCTCCTCACGTCTATGCTCATCCTCCCTAGCCTGAGCACCACGCCTACCACGGCTCGCCATAGCCTGTAAAACAATTTACTCTTGTTAGAATCTAAGTTATTTAGTCCTAACCATTTTCTTATCTATCTTTAATCCATTATTAGATATTTTCCACATATATGAACTAATTCTATAAAGACTTTGCAATATCGTGAAGATGATGACATATTCATGTACTATCTCAACCTGTTGCTCTGATACCAATCTCTGTAACGACCCTCCTTATACCGGTACGATTATACCAATCCACATCGATATAAAGGCCGTCATTACAGTGGGACATTTACCCAACACAATACAATAGGCTGAGATGTACATAAATAACAAAAGAGTATAGCGGAAATAAAAAGAAATCTTATTCCATCATCATTCACATAATTCCATAGTCTATATAGCAAATGAAAGAAATAACAACTGTCCACATTATTATAAGTCCATGTGAATACATAATGACATTGTACACATACTATGAAAGGAAAGAGTACACTACGCAGCACTCCACAAGCAGCTACTCCTCTCGCTCGGAGTCGCTCCTCACTAAGTCCTCCTCAAGTATAGGGACACATGTCTCACCTATATGTCAAAGCAAGTATGAGTCTTCTAAAAAGAAAGACTCAGCAAGCAATCTAAGGAACATCCTTACACACATCACACACATGCTATTCTTACAATCCATGAGAGAAAAATACATGGTACATACTTTATGACAATTAACAAATATACATAAACAACCTACACATGCTTTCTACACATGATAAATAACTTGAATCATGGTTTCAAATTCTATTCATATCATTTCACAATTGTACACAATTTGATCATGGGAATATGTACATAACAACTAGCAAACCTAGCATGATATCTAATCATTTTCACATATGTTTATAACACTTATTCACATCTTAAGCTTTCTGTTTTAACATAATTATATCACATTCACATGTTCTCACATCATTTCACATGCTATCACATTCACATAACGCTATCACATATTCACATTTCACATTTTACCTTTAATTTTCCGTGACACATAGTCCGAACCACCATAAAAAAGGACACACATTCACATAACACATACCCGACACCTAGGCAATACAATAATGAATCTTGGTAACTGTGCAAAATCAGGAGAAGCCCTCTCCACCATAACCAGTGGTACTTGTCCACCTCCAGGATTTCAACCTAATACCGATAGGATATCACATACACAATGAGCCTTCCCATAGGGACTTTACTACGTATAGCTCCACAGCCTTCTAGGGTAGCAATGTCAATGTCGGCACAATTTACACATTATCACTTAATCACATGTTCTCAATTACTTATATACACACTTTAACTCATTCACATGCACTTAAACAATTAGGCATGCTTCAGTTTACAAAACATAATATTACTATTTCACAGTGGAAATTTAACCATAACAGTGCTTAATCATGCTGCAATTCACTAATTTTTACATGGTTTAACTCACATACACTTAATCATGGTTTAATACCCTCGTTCAAAGCAAATAGTACCCACGGGTGTCAAAACACTGTCAAAATTTTATCACAGACTTCTTATAGGTAGTATGTCACATGTCTAATTTTTCATATTTTTTGCAATAGAAAAACTAATTTTAACAATTTAACATAGAATTTAGGTAATTTCAAAGAAATACTTACTTAACATGGTAGACAGTAGAGCAGTCTGTTCTAATAGGTTCAAAACATGAGAACAGTAACCCTAATATCATACAATTTTTTTGTTACATTATCATGCAGTAAAACTAATTTTTCAGAATTTAACACAGTCACAACATGCTTAATCCACCACAATAGGAATTATAATAATTAAAAACCATGCACATAAATTTGACTGAACATCATGATATGACCTAAAAATAGTATCCAAGCAACCACAATTTTTACAGCATGTTTAGATATCCAAAAGTCTAAATTCATAGCACAGACATGATCAACACAATTCTGTGAAAAATAGTGTGTTAACGGAACATGATGTTGCCGCCAACTCAGGATCTTGACGGCAAGAAGCTTACTGTCAATTTCTTGTCTACCGAAAGTGCGGACTAAATGCAAAAAAAATGGAGAATTGGGGGTTCCAGGACACGAGTAACATTCTGAAAAATTACTGGGACCTAGGGGACATGTCTAGGGATGTAATCCCTCGATTACTTGCCAGCAAATAATTCTCTAATGGGTTTAATTAGTCGAAGAAGCCCTCCTCGGCCAAGGCATGAAGGTGAGACTTCCCCTCCTAGATCTGGTCTTCCTGCTGATGAAGATCGATCTCTGGAGTCGGGGAAGATTCAACAATCCAAGGAGCACCTCCCAGTCGATGTAGATCGCCGGAAGAAGTCCACACACGTCAGATCAAGCCTTGCAAAAAATCTCTTCTTCTCACAAGAAACCCTAGGTTTTCTCATAAGCCAAAAGTCCTAATCTCACTAGAAACATTAGGTTTTATAGGGCTAATGGGTCGGGGTACGCTTAGGATTGGATTTCCTACCGTTGGGGATAGGTTTCCAAATCAAGAACCAGAGAAAATGCAGCCATTTTCGGATCTGGAATCGCAACATAACTGGGAAATAAATGGCCACATTGCTGCCGTTAACAAGAAGTCAGCGTCCATCGATCTGGACGTCAATAAGAAGTCAACGGCACACTAGTTTCCATCAACCTACCCTTAACGTCAAGGGATGTTGATGCTAACAGGGATTTCGGCAGAAACACAGAAATATCTAATAACATACATATACATAATATGTACATACAATATGAACAACATTATTCAAATACAATATGCATAGAATTAAATAAAGACAATATGTACAGAATTAAACATATATATACATATGCACATAAGTAAATAATAAACATGCTATTTACAACAAATATCATATGCATATAGATAAACATAATATGAATAAAGTTCGAGGGCCTCACATGCACCAACTCCCATTCCAACTCCTCCCTCTGTCTATCCACCCTAAGTCCAACCCACACCCCCCACTCAATCTGAATTCATCTCCAGGTCCGAGATGGAGGGTCTTGTTATGAAACTCCTAGCTGAATCATTGTCCTTGTCCAAGCCTCATTCCCTTCAAAACTACTGCAAGCTCCCAAACACTTACTTTCCCCCGAGTTTCAAGGCCCCGAAATACCGCAAGTATGATGGGACCTTCGATCCCCAATTCCATCTCGCTGGCTTTCTCATGGATTCCCACCAGTGGCTATATGATCGGGTCCTCATGGTTCACCTCTTCCAACAATCGTTAGAAGAGGAAGCTTTGAGGTGGTCCACCTCCCTACCTGCATCCGATCTTATTAACTTTGACATTGTCTTCGAACGCTTCATCTCCCATTTCTCTTACATGGCCACCCAATCCCCCACACTTCCTGACTTGGTGGCGGAAAAGATGAGGCCGGATGAAGACTTTGTCACCTTTGCCAATCGTTGGAGATCCATGGCTTCGAGGGCCGATCTCCCCATCCCGGAGTCCCAAGCTATCACCATGATAGTCACTAATACCATCCCTTTGCTCAGATCCATATTGATGCTTAGTGAGTTTACCTCCTTTGCACAACTTTACAATCGAGCTAGGGTGGTTCAAAACCAAATCAAGGACTCCTCCCTCCCGCCATTCTTTGAAGGGAAGCCTAAGGGACACAAGGCTCCCGCGGCACCTACCACCGAGGGGGTGACTGTCAATGAGTCCATTAGTGCCTGCAATCAGCCACTAAGGCCCCCTAACAAACCTTCCACTTCCACCTCCAATCCTCACCAATTCCCATCACATCCCTCTAGGCCCTATTCAGCTGTTCCTCCACCTTCTGGCTATACCCGTCCCGATCCCAAGAGATCTCACTATCCCGCTCTCCCTGAATCCCTCGGGAACATTTTCTTTACCCTCATGTCTTGCGATGCCATCCAACTTCCCCAACAAAACGAGGGTGTGCATCTAAGGGCCGACACCTCAAGGTACTATCCTTATCATAGGGCCCCCGATCATGAAATCCACAATTGTTTCACCTTCCGTGACTGGGTATATGACATGAATGATCAGTGTAGGATCAATTGGGACGACGTCAAGGTCACCATTACCAAGTCTAGGTACATAAGAAGGGATTTGGGTATAGTGCAGAACCCCCTCCCCAACCACCAAAACAACAACAACCCATCCTCCTCCAAGTCCCAAGAAAAGGTCAACACCATGGCACACTAAGAACCCTGGGTTGTGAGGAGAGAACAATAGTGGGGGGTAGAAGGTTTTGAGGAGTGGTACCCATGTCCTTCCATAGAGTCCTAAGAACCCTCCGCCACTGTTGATGCCATCCTAGAAGAGCGGCCTCTAGTGCTTATCCAACCCGCTCGCCAGGATACCCATTCTATTCCCAGTCCCCGTTTCTATGAGTCGCCCACCTATGGCTCCCAGCCCCTCCAACTCATTCTCCCTAGGTCTCAGGAGGACGTTCATGTCACTCTTCGGAACCGCATTGTTCCCCCGCTTCCACAGCCATCTCAAGATGAGGAGGACAATGGACCCCCGGCACCTGTCTGATGATCAGTCTGTCCCCATGCAATTTTAATTAATTGTATATATATATACATATTTTGATGATTAACAAAACCAAACAAGAATTTATCAATTATGTCTGCTGAATATTTCATAAGTCTTAAGTACAGGAAAAATACCGAAGTCAAACAAGCCAATAAAGGTATGCATTACTACTCTGAAGCTTTAATCTTTTCAACATGAGATTTCTCTAAGTCCATATCGATTTCTGTTGAAGTTCATAACGATTTTCTTATAAGACTGAAAAGTCATGTTGTTTCAAACAAGTCGATGTCATAACGACTTCATAAGTTATCATAACGATTTCTTTAGAACTCGCAACGACTTGCTTGTTGTAACGACTTCATAAGTTATCATAACGATTTCTTTAGAACTCGCAACGACTTGCTTGTTGTAATGACTTCATAAGTTATCATAACGATTTCTTTAGAACTCGCAACGACTTACTTGTCGTAACGACTTCATAAGTTATCACAACGATTTCTTTAGAACTCGCAACGACTTGCTTGTTGTAACGACTTCATAAGTTATCATAACGATTTTTTTAGAACTCGCAACGACTTACTTGTCGTAACGACTTCATAAGTTATCACAACGATTTCTTTGAAATTCGTAACGACTTGGTAGCCGCAACGATTTCTTTAGTTCTCGTAACGATTCCTTTGAAACTCATAACGACTTGCTAGCCATAACGATTTCTTTAGTTCTCGTAACGATTCCTTCGAAACTCGTAACGACTTGCTAGCCATAACGATTTCTTTAGTTCTCGTACGATTCCTTTGAAACTCGTAACGACTTGCTAGCCATAACGATTTCTTTAGTTCTCGTAACGATTCCTTCAAAACTCGTAACGACTTGCTAGCCATAACGATTTCTTTAGGATTCATAACGACTTGCTTTGCGCAACGATTTCTTCAGAGCTTATAACGACTCGATAAGTGTTCATAACGACTTGCTTTGTGCAACGATTTGTTAAGAGTTTCATAACGATTTCTGTATTGTCATAACGACTTGCATTTCATAACGATTTGTTAAGTGTTTCACATCGATTTCTTCAGAATCAAAATGACTTGCCATGATTCATAACGATTTTCTTATATCCTCTGTTATAGAACGATTTGCTATGACTCATAACGATTTCATAAGTCATACAGTCTTCAATTTCATATCTTGATATCTTATTCATCTTAAAGCATTGACCAGTCAAAATCCACGTAGACATCTCTCTGACGCTTTTGCATTTATGAGATCTGAACGTATCTCTGCATGCATGCAGACTATATCATCCTTTATCGTGCTTACTCTGATAACGTCCTTTAGACTTAAGCCAGTTGGCATTACTATTTTCTTGACTATTGCTACTGACGTTGACTGATATCAGAGACAGCCTATCTGTCTGCTGTTTGAGTTTGACATCTGTGCAGACCTTTGATGTAGCTTCATGGTACAACGTTAGACAAATAGAAGCCAACGGATATCTGTGAAGATCTCATCTCTTTGCGTGCTCAAGTGATCAAAAGACTGTGACAGGAAGCTTCCAAGACTCCAGATGTCATTCAGTCTAACGACTACTCAAAAGAGAGACAACGTCTCTTCAACGACTAGATTTCAAATTGAAGATATATATACAAGTCAGAAGAATAGAAGAATCATTGATCCAGAGACTATTTTCAAATTCTTCTGAAGAAAATCGAGAGCCAAGATCCTTCACTCCGTTTAGCTTTTTGCTCTCTTGCTCTCCACTAGTTTTGTGAAAATCTTGAGAGAGCCTATACAAGTTCTGAGAGTGTGAATTGTTCATAATCTCTTCGCTCTCAGCTCTAGTTGCTTCAGATCCTCACTTATCAAAAGCTGGATCTAGGGGCGTGAAAGTCATTTATTCTTCTCTGTGCTATTCCCTTTGGGTGTGAAGGAAGACCTGGTGGTATCCAGGGTGTTGCTCCCTTCGGTTGTAAAGGAAGACCTGGTGGCATCCAGGGTGTTGTTCCCTTCAAGTGTGAAGGAAGACTAGCTGAGCTGGGTGTTGTAGCGTCCTTAGGGGGACTGTTCCCTAGTTAGTGAAATCCTGAGTTGTTGCTCAGGGACTGGACGTAGGACTCCTAAGGAAAGGAAGTCCAACCAGGATAATCCTTGTGTTGTGTGATTGTCTTCATTGCGTGATTGTTATTTAAACTAACTGTAACTAACGTAGTTCGAAGATCGTTTGTGTGATTGTTTTTGGTTACAGGTATCTCCTAGATTAAATTTAAAAAGACCCATTCACCCCCCTCTGGGCTCGTCAACTGAGCAACACTGTCGGCACTGAATATGATATTCTTTAGCACCTAGACAAGATTCCCGCAAGGGTTTCTATCTTAGAATTGATTCAGAAATCACCATCGCATCAGTCCACTCTCCTCCAATTCCTCCAAAAGATCATGGTCAATGATGACCTTCCTACTAGTGGGGTGACCAATGCCATTCTCTCCCTCACCCAAGGACCCTCCATCTCATTCTTGGACAAAGATCTGACAGCCCCTGAGTGTCGTTCACTCCCTCTTTGTCTAACCATCACCCTCAATAGGGTTTCGGTGGATTCCACTCTTACTGACATAGGGGCATCCATCAATGTGTGTCCGATGAAGACCCTTAAACAATTAGGTTTAGGGGAAGAAAATCTGGAGAAAATCTGCTGCACTATCACTGCCTATGACAACTCCAAGAGGGTTGCCAAAGGAAAGATTGCTCTTCAACTAGAAATAGGACAACTTACCATGTCCTGCGAGTTCCTAGTCTTAGATGTCGATCTGGCCTACAAGGCCATTCTCGGTCGTCCTTGGTTAGAGCAAACTCTAGGGGTCCCTTCCACCGCCCATCAATGTTTCAAGTTTCCATTCAATGGGTGGGTCATTAAAATCAAGAGCATCCCTACTGTGGAAACCCTCAACTCCATCACATCGAAGCAGATGCCACACCTATTCATCCCAGACAAGGGGAAGAAACCACCCATCATGTCTATCATTTATCTTATGTCCCCCATTGACTTGAACCAACCTTCCTTCGTAGATGAGGAATTCGAGATCACCACGTGTCCCCAAGGGAAAGGTTGGGAGGTGATGGCGAAGATCGGCTATATTCATGGCTGAGGGTTAGGCAAAGACAGGTAGGGTCCTGTTAGTAGTGTCAAGGTGAAGAGATTGTTAGCTAGGGCTAGTCTGGGATTTCATCCCGACCCTGTTCATCCGGATCCATTAATACCCTACACACCTCTTACCTGGACCCTGAAAGGGCATTTCGTTCGGGGACCCATTTAACTGGGAACAAGGGAGCCCATCGTGGAGGAATTGACTGAGTCAGAGAGTGAGGAAGAAGAGGAAGCTGTTGAAATTGAGGAAGTCTACGAGGACTTTGGCCTTCTCTCACTCCTTGGTCCCAACCTCCCATCTCCGTCTTCATCTCCTTCATCTTACCCCTCAGCTGAAGTGTGCTCAGCACACGAATTTCATCCTTCAGTCGCTTCCCTCCCCTTTCTTTCTCAACCTATCCTCCCTCCATTCCTCATTTGGCCAGCCAGGCAACCTCGAGTCAACAACTCATGGTTCTAAGCCTTGACTCCCAAAAAAAAAATGCCAATTTTCAAAGGTGGGAATGTGAGGTCTCCATCGAGCATCCTTCCTCTGTAGAGTCTCCTCCGATCGGCCAGGGGCCGACTCTCTTCAGCTTAAATTCTCATTGTTGTCCGTCTAGGGGCACTTCTCCTGTACATAGTTTTGTACATAGTCCTGTACATAGTAGTTTACATTCAGGCTTAGGATCAGGTTTAGGGTTAGATCTAGGTTTAGAAGAGTCTGGTCCCTCTCAACCAGGCATTCACAAAGAGAAGGGTAGGCAAGTTCCTGCCCGATATGTTTTGGCCTTGGCTAAGAGATGTGTTAAGTTAAGTCAAGTCCCAGAGTTTCTTGAGGACCTGCTCTCGTAGAGACTGATTTTGTAGAAGGTGACTCAGTAGACGATGGTTTAGGGGTATATCTGCTAGATTTTAATGAGAAAGATGAGCCAGGAGATCTTGGGTCAAAGGAAGAGGACCCAGTGAGCTCCTATGTGGATGGCACGAAGAGGTTTGATGAGCCAACCATGGATGTGGATGAGCCAACCAAAGAGATCAACCTTGACACCGAAGAATCCCCGAAGGTAGTTTTGATTAGTGCCAACTTGAGCGTAGAAGAAGAAGAAGCCATTGTAGCTATCCTTAAAGATTTCTCTGATGGTTTTTCTTGGTCCTATGAGGACATGACGGGGCTTGACACCTCTTTGGTCGAGCACCGTTTGGTCTTAAAAGCCGATGCAAAAGCCGTCAAACAAAAGCTAAGGAGGCTACACCCCAAGCTTGCACTCAAGATCAAAGAGGTGGTTAATAAGTTGCATAAACCTAAATTCATTAGGGTTGTGCTTTATCCACAGTGGGTAGCTAACATCGTCCCTGTGATGAAGAAGGATGGTAAGGTTAGGATCTACATAGATTTCTGTGACCTTAATCATGCTTGCCCCAAGGACGACTTTCCTCTCCCCCACATAGATGTCCTAGTGGAAAATAGTACTAGTTTTGAGATGTTGTCATTTATGGATGGTTTCTCTGGGTATAACCAGATCCGTCTGGCAGAGGAAGACCAGGAGAAAACTTCTTTCACCATGCCCTGGGGGACCTATTGTTATGTCGTGATGCCCTTCGGACTGAAGAATGCGAGAGCAACATAACAAAGGGCAATGATGTCAATCTTTCACAACATGATGCATGTGCACATGGAGGTCTACGTTGATGATATCTTGGTTAAATCTAGAACTCGACATGGCCATGCTGAGGTCCTCCGGGCAGTTCTCCAATGGTCTAGAGAACATAAGCTTAAGATGAACCCCAAGAGTTATGTTTTTGGAGTATCCTCAGGAAAATTGCTTCGGTTCATAGTTAGCAAGAGGGGAATTGAGATTGATCCAAACAAGGCCAAAGCAATAATCGACATGCCTCCTCCTAGGAATATCAAGGAAGTTAGAGGGCTAATTGGTAGACTTCAGTTTATTAGGAGATTCATTTCTCAACATTCAATCCGCTGCAAGCCCTTCTATGAGATGCTTAGAGGAGAGGCTAAGTTTGATTGGAATGATAAGTGTCAAAAGGCCTTTGAAGAATTGAAGAGTTATCTTTTTAATCCCCCTGTTCTCGCTCCTCCGGTCATTGATTGCCCTTTATTGCTCTATGTGTCAACCACTGAAGATTCCACTGGAGCAGTCTTGGCCCAATATGACGATGAGAAGAAGGAGAGAGCAGTGTATTACCTATTCAAATTGTTCAATGAAGCTAAGAAGAGGTACACTGCTATGGAAGGGACATATGCGGCCGTCGTCTCGATTGCCCAGAAGTTGAAGAATTATTTCCTAGCTCATGAGGTGAAGCTTCTGACGCGATTGGACCTAATTCGGTACTTTCTTGAGAAACCCATTCTGACTGAGTGTTTGATGAGGTGGCAAAGTTTCCTTAATCAATTCGACATCACCTACGTGAATCAGAAGTCAATCAAGGGGCATGCCATTGCCGAACATTTGACCCACCACCCCTTGCCTTCATGTTCTTCTGTTGATGAAAGTTTTTCGGATGAAGAGTTAGGAGCCATTATTGATGGTGAACCTTCATGGATACTTTACTTTGACTGAGCTCTCAATTCTAAAGGGAGTGGAATTGGAGCAGTCCTCCTCTCACCGAAAGGGGTAGTGATTCCACACACCTACCAACTAACCTGCCCTGCCACAAACAATGTGGCCGAGTATGAGGCACTCCTAGTTGGGCTGAAAATAGCATTATTGCTCGGAGTTAAGGAGTTGAGGATAATTGGAGATTTGCAATTGATACTCTGACAGTCCCTTAGCAAGTACTAGACCCGGGATGCCAAGTTGAAACCATACCAGGACATGATAGGAAGAATAATCTGGCAATTTAGGAAGCTCACTCTAGTTCACACTCCTAGGGCTCAAAACATTCTAGTAGATTCACTTGCTTCCCTAGATTCTTCTCATCCTATCCTACTAGGGAAATCATCTGAAACCATCTCTGTACAAAGATTGAAAATCCCTTCTCATGCTGATCCATGGTTCTCTCAACTCAAGTCTCCCTCCCTTCGAGTCCATGCACTTCAAAAGAGCCAAAAATCGATCTCGATGATGGCCATCCTTGGTACTTTGACATTGAAAACTATCTCAAAGATGGATCCTTCCCGGATTATGCCACCTCTTCTGATAGATGGGCCATTCGCTGCGTCTCTGAACGTTACAAGATCATAGGTAGCAATCTCCACAAGAAATTCCTCAGTGGGGTCTATCTCCATTGCCTTGATAAGATCGAGTCTCAAAGCATTGTTGAAGCCACTCACTCTAGTGAATGTGGTGGCCATGTCAATGGTAGAGAAATTGCCCAAAAGTTGCTAAGACATTATTACTGGCCTACCATGGAAGAAGATTGCACTCACTTTGATCATCACTGCGCTAAATGCCAACTCCACGGTGACAAGATCCACACTCCTTTCTCTTCTCTTCACCCTGGCATTGCTCCATGGCTTTTCACCATGTGGGCATTCGATGTGGTCGGTCCACTCGAGGACAAAACTAGAGAAATCCGTAAGAAGTCCTTCATCCTGACCACCACTAAGTACTTCACAAAGTGGGCTAAAGCAAAAGCATTCGTAGAAGTCAAAGCTTCAACAGTTGTTAAGTTCATCAAGTGCAACATCCTTGCAAGATTTGGCGTGCCTCGGGACATCGTCACTGACAATGGACCACAATTCACTTCGCAGGAGCTTCGCGACATGTGTGGTAAATATGGTATAAACTTGCATTATTCATCTCCATATTATTCACAAGGTAATGGACAGGTGTAAGCTACCAATAAAACTCGCATCAAAATCATAAAGAAAACTTGCAGATCTCACAATAACACTGATTGGCCAGACCGCTTAGTTGAGGCTCTGTGGGCTTACCGCACCTCGATCCGAACTCCTACGGGGCAAACCCCTTATGCTTTGACATACAGATCAGACCCGATACTCTCATATGAGACCTTCGTCCATTCACTTAGAGTTCAATTGGATTCCGAACTTGACCCGGTCAATGTCGGGAGGCTTTATTAGCACAACTTGAACTCTTTGACGAAAGATGAATGATAGCGGCCGACCATGCGCAGGTTATCATCAAAGAATTGCACGTTTTACGCCGAAAAAGTCCTTGAGAGAAAATTTGAAGTGGGTGAAATGATCCTAAAATGCAAAGTCATTAAGGCACCAGGTCCCAGGAGTAAATTGCAAGAAAATTGGGAGGGTCCATTCATTGTCAAAGAAGCATACTCGGGGAACGCTTACAGGTTAGTGGACACCAAGGGAGTTGAGTTGTCACATCCGTGGAACGCAGTCTACCTCAAGAAGTTCTAGCCTTAGTCAGTCAGTCAGTCAAGTCTGTCGTTCATCAATTATCAATGTCATGGGTTTGAGACTCTACTTTTTCAGTTGGCCATTAGTAAGGTAGGGTCTCTTCACACACCACACGATGTTGGAGTATTGACCATTAGCTGGAAAATCATAAGTACACTTGGATGTGTCTAATTAGTCAACGTAACCTTTTTTCTCCTCACTCGATCAAGTTTGGAAAAAGGAAAAAGAGAGCCTATTTCTGTTGATAGTTCCACTATGTACATATTTCTCCTTTTATTTTAATCAAAAAAATATTTTTTTTTAAATTAGAAAATCAAAACCCAAAAAAATTAGTTGTATCATGTACATATACTAACATGTTTCCTTATTTTCTTATAAAAAAATGTATGTAAATATTTCCCTTCAATATTTTATTTTGTGTTCCTATCTTTAAATTAAATTTAGCCCCTTGACCAGATCTCAAGAAAGGTATATCTTATAGGCAAGGAGTTAAAAATAGAACTACACTAACTTTTTTCCTTTTAAGTGTTGTGGATGCAGGAACAAGCTCCCACATGTGCGTCCGCCTAAGCTCATCGTAGTGAGGGAGCTATAGAGGTATGCCAGCACTACAGGGGCATGTGACTGCCTATGCCACAGTAATGATAGAATTCCCACATACTCATATAGGAGGAAATAACCACTCGTACGGAACAGGAACACACCGGCGAGGCAGAGTGTCAGCCCACGGGTCGCCCTCTCACCGCCTATCTCCTTCGCGTGCTGGATCAACCACCAGGCCAACCGGTCCAAGGAGATCCCGTTCTTGTTTATCATCCTCAGTACTTCCTTCTTGTTCTGCACGATGTTTGCCAGGATCTCTTCCATGGGAGAAGAGGAGTCATAACGTCATACTCCATGCAGCGTCTCCAGCCCAGGAATAGCTCCACCTCTTTTAGTAGCACTATCGCCTCGAACCCCTGGAACACGAATGTGTGTGTGTGTGGGTGCCAGCGCTCCACAAGTGCTCCTAGGGCATCAAATCCCCACCACATGTCCTTCATGTTCTTGGCCAAGATGACCATGAAGCTTAGGTTCCATGCCCCAGTGAAGCTCCTCATATCGATTGTTATTGCATTCATCAAGTTAATCAGCCAGAAGAAGGCCCGTACTTGGCCTTGGCTTGGGAAGGCGGGCACCCCCTGCACTGTTGAACCACTCTCTATTTGTTCTTGTATTTTGGTGATAATAAAATTTATGATGTAACTTAAATTGAATATTTTGTTTCATCTGTGTCGCATCAATCTCATAGCAAAATGCTAAGTCTTTCATTGATGCAATATATGGCGCACTAAAATGATAAATCGATGTTTAATCAATATACATCGATTTCTGTTTAAAGTGCCAAAGTATCAAGCGCCGCAACGTTTTGTTAAGAAGTCGATGCCTTAACGATTTCTTCTTGAGCGCAGTGATTTGGTAAGAAATCGTTCCCATAACGATTTGTTAAGAAATCGTTCCCATAACGATTTCATAAGTCATGCTCATAACGATTTCTTCATGGATTCTGTTGAAACACAGATTGCCTTTATATTTCAAATATGCTTGGCGCTTAAATAAAAAGTCAAATATCTTCTGACAAAAAGCTGCATGCATATTTCAGAATCTTGTCAAAAAGATATGACCTACTATTTTCAGTATGTTAGCAGAAGCACAGTACCATGCATCGTTTATCATAAACACTCTTTTATGCTAACACTCTCTTCTATGCTCACAGACATCGAAGACCATCAGAGTCTGATTAAGACAAATGAAGAGAAAGATCAGCAACGACTAGAAGAGCTCCAACGGATCTCTTCAACGGATCTATTCTAAAGCTGCTCAATATAAAAGATGGAGCATTGCTGAAGAACATAAGAGCCTTTTCCTGAATATCTTTGAAGGAGTGTACATCTGTGAGAAGCACCTTCACGCCACATACACTCAAGGAAAGAGAGAAAGAGCCCGAGCCAAGAAGAAGCATCAAGCGTCTCAAGCTTCCAAGCTTTCAAGCATTCGAGCCTTCTTTTCTCTCTTCTGTTTCTCTCCGAGTTTATTGTATATCTGGGGAGAGTTTGGGACTGTGAGCTTTACATGAGTGTTCATCTTGTAAGGTCTCTCAGTCTGATCTTTCTAAGAAAGATCTGTGTCCAGCTGTAGGACTGTATACAGTTGTTAACCCAGCTAGGGGTTGGTGTCTAGCAGAACCTAACTGGGGTTTGTACCAGTTGTTAACCCAGCTAGGGGTTGGTGTCTAGCAGAACCTAACTGGGGTTTGTACCAGTTGTCAACCCAGCTAGGGGTTTGTGTCTAGCAGAACCGCACTGGGGTTTGTTCCAGGAGGTTGCCTTCTTTACCTGTAAGAGAAGTGGGCTGCCTTCTTGCCCGGAAAGAGAAGAAGACCTGGTAGGGGATCCAGGGTGTTGTAAGGTCCATAAGGGGGACTGTACCCTTGGTTAGTGAAATCCCAGAGTTTGCTTGGGGACTGGACGTAGGACTTCCATGTGGGAAGGGCCGAACCAGGATAAATCTCCTGTGTCTTGTGTGATTGTTTATTTGCTTCCGCACTGCACTCTCTATCACACTGAACTACCAAGCTTTCAAGTGTTATTTTTCTGTGTTTAAGATTCTATTTCAGATTTCAGAAAAACCTATTCACCCCCCCTCTAGGTGGCTTGCTGCCGTACCAAAAGGGCCAACATGCACATCCAAAAAGCTCCATAAGAAAGGGGTTGGGGTGTTTTCAGCAAGAAAGAAGCAAAAACAAGCAATACATACCTCTCCATTGGCCAGTCGGGTGCTCAGATGACCCGAAACCTCGCTTAAAACACCTGGTTTTATGCTCGTAAACATTCCGGTTGATGTAGAGGCCATAGATAGCTGATATAGATCGTCCCAAAGTCCTCTGGTTCAGAGTTGGGGAAGAGAGAACGAAGGTTGAATATGGAAGAGTCCTAATGGCCTCCCAATTGCTATTTTTTCGGTTTAATCCCCTAGTAGGTTAACGTCAACATCGTTTGATGTCGGTTTACTATTGACGACAACATATGTGGATGTCTATTGTGGTAGACGGTGGCCTATGTGGATGTCAACTGTAAGTTGGCGGCAATCGATCTAGACGTCAACCTTGGCGAAATTCCCAAGCTCTCTCATTTATATGCCCATTATTTGTCATCTTGTGTTTCGAGTTATCTTGTAGGACATTTAAACACAGGCGATGCTCAAATCTGGGGACACTCATGTGGCCTTGAGTGTTGTACAGGTATGTCTAACATAGGTTTAGTCACCAGAGGCAAATAACTTGGTGACCGTGAAACCAGAGTTCCCATTTATCAAAAACTATGACGGGTTTGCGATCTCTCAGTTATTTGTTTGGCCTTAAATTTCCTGTGGTTCTAACTTGCATTTTAGATAGGGAACCCACACCAACATGCATTTAGGAGTTCACTGCTAATATTCTCTTACTAATGCAAAAAAAAATGGAGATTTTCCTCAATTGATGTGTGGCACTCCGCTAAAGTGGCCAACAAATCAACACCACCTTCTTGAATATCAAAGCTGATATCGGGTCTTTGTTGCCTATTCTCCAAGCAATCCCAAATAGTCCCACCGGATATATCACATAAGTCAATCAGTCTTATTGAGTTCATGTGAACCTTTTGCCAGTCATGAGGTTAGTTCTGGACTTCCGGCTTTCGAAACAATGATTCTACTTAGAATCTTTGATGATCCTTTGAGAGTACAATCAATCCCTTTTGTCTTCACAGCCCCCTGATTGGACAAATGTCCTGATTATGTCATTGGGTCCCGAGGGACTTCGGTTGTGAGATTTCCCTGATTCAACCATCATATTACAACTCCTTTGACTCAGACAACACCAGAAACTAGTCAAAGTCCTACTTGGCAATGTCGGGGACCCTACCATTGGTTTGCAGTTGTAGTTACATGGGTAGATCACCCTCCCTCCATATCACACTTGTCTCTCAGATGATTCGTCACTTGTTTCTAGCCTAACTCATTTGTGTGGCTTGCTAGAACTCCTATCCTCGGAGATGGCCCTTTTATCAAATCTCCGCGTCTGTTGTTTACGAAGAGACCAACCTTTCAGTCCGCTTCACTCTCTTGCAGGATCGGATGTCTCGGAGGGGCATTTGTAGATGCGAGATTTGGCCCATCCCCGCGTGGTTCATTGCCCAATAAGACTTATTTGATTGCTTCTTGACTTGCCTCAGATCCCATGTTAATGTCAACATCGATTGATGCTGACTCCAAGTTGACGGCACACACCCTTGACGTCGACTCAGGTTGACGTCTACATAGGTTGACGTCTGCATGGGGTTGGCGGTAGCATCGCTTTACGTCAACCTGGGTTTACTTGGTCTATGCAACTGCCTGAGAATATCTCCCACTTGCACCCCTACCTTGGCCATGCAACGCATGGAGCCGTTCCCAACGGGCAAATGGGCCACCTTGGCATCCCCTTGACCCAGTAAAAGTACTACTTGGCCCCCTCTCATTGGCCTAGTCTTTCTACATGGATTGCGACATGTTCAAGTGTGTTTTCTTACACTTGAGCATCCTAGGCTACCTAGCTCCGCCCCCACTGCCTATATATGAAGGTCCTTAGCCTTCTAACTATGGGGGAGATGCTGGACGAGCTAGAGCCTTGATGCTTTGAGAGAAGAGAGAGAAAATCTACTTCAAGCCTTGAGAGCTTCCACTCTTGCTTCCTCTCTTCATATCAAACCTTGGAGCATCTAGGAGGCTTCACCACGAGTTGGAGGAGCCCACAAAGCAATCACCCATGCCTACAAATGGGGATCATCTCTCTCTTTTCTTTCTCTTTCCCTTCTTCCTTCCTTAGTCTTGCATGCTATTCAGCACACACACACACACTAGGCACGTAGTGCACATCCCTACACACCTAAAAGGGGTTTTCCAAACCAAAAATGGAGGGAAGAAGGGTGGTCATAACATTTGGCCACCCCTCTTCTCAAGCCCGCAACTGGTACGGGGCTCACCATTTGGGTCGTTCTTCTTTACTATTGGACGTTTACTACACTTCCCTAAAGTCTAATAGAGCCTTCCTTGTTGTAGGCACATCTGCAACGACACCAGGGAGCTTCTTCTCTTTGGCCGACCGAAGAGAGGAAAGTTAGAGTCCCGCCATCAACTGCTACGTGAGGCTGCATCACCGGCGCGATCCAAACCCTTCCTTGGGCACAAGTAAGGCCCTGGCGATCACATTCCCATTCATTTCTTTGCTGGTTTACTTGTTTTCCCCTCGGTCAACATGGTCAACGGAGTCAATGAGCGAGGATAAGGGTGAACCGGTATCACACACCGCCAACGTCGTCATCGAGGGAGCACAACAATGTTCGGGGAACCTCCGGAGTTCATTTGGGAGCGGAACGGAATGTCCACAAGCCTTACCTAACATATGTGGATGTCAGCATAAATCATGGACCTCTGCACATAAAAAGGTATGGGTTATCTGACGCAATACTTCTGAAGTCTAACATTTTCTTCCATGTAATAAATTCCTACATGAGTCTAGGTTTTGTATGAGGAATCTGTTAAGACTCAAGTAAGTGTCAGTTAGACACAAAGATAGATGAAGAAGAAGAAGAAGAAGAAGGGCTAGAAAGAGTCTCAATGGATCCAACAACTCCAACGACCATCTGTCAACGGATCTCTTCTTCCTGCATATAAGGATGAAGGCTATGAAGAACAAGAGAATAAAGCAAACCTCAAAATCATTCAAGGAGTGTACATCCAGTGAGAAGCCTCAATGCCAAAAACACTCAAATCAAGACAGGAAGAGCTCGAGCCCAAGAAGAAGTGTTCACACAAGCAACCGTCTGAAGTCTTCAAGCATTCAAGCTTCTTTCCTCTCTTCACTTTCTTTGTGCATCACTGTAAATCTACGGGAGAGTCAATGAGCTAAGAGTTTTAGTTCCGTAGTGTTTGTCTTGTATAGCTCTCAGTCTGTTCTTTCTTTTCTAAGAAAAACTTGTATCCAGCTGTAGGTTTGTATATAGTGTTCCACTTCCTGTGTGAAGAGAAGACCAGTGGGGAGCATTTACTTTGGGACTAGACGTAGGTCTTCCATTGTGGAAGTATCAAACCAAGATAAAATTCCTTGTGTTCATGTGTGTGATTGTTTTTCTTTTTTTAATTTCTTCCGCCTTGCTACTCTTTAGCGCACACATTTCCTTTCACTAACCAAAGCTGTTGTGTATGGATGAATATTCAGAGGGGGGTGAATAGATATTGACCACTTGAAAATTAAAAACTCATGACATAAATTATAATATGAGATAACTGCTGTGATCAAAGCAGATGAAGCAATTTAGCCAATGCACAAGCACACCACACAATGCAAGCGAAATTTTTAAGGTGGTTCGGCTCCAATGTGGAGACCTACATCCACCCCTCACTAAACCAAGTGAGGCTTCTCTAACAATCCAAATGTGTGAAACACTCACACAACTACTGATTCATAGCTTCTTACAACCTTCTGATTCACAGCTTTAAGATTGTATCAATCTCACAATCCTTACACAGAAAGTGTAGGATCAATTTGTCTGCTCCAACTGAAGTGAACAACTAAACAGTTTGGTGAATAGAAGAAATAGGAAAAATCAAACGAGAGAAACTTCTTAGGAAATGCAGAAATGTTGCAAACACTCTGCGTGCAACTTCACTGGAGTTGAGATCTGGTCATATTTCTCCTCGAACTCCCAATTGCATCTTCTTCAGACTTGAGCTCATCAGATTCCTCTTCTAGCCGCAGCTCAAGGATCAATTGTCTCTGAATTGATTTGAATTCTGATGCTTTGCTTCAATTGATCAGCAGCAGATCTTCATATGGGAAGAAGACGAGATCTAGCATCCTTTCATCTTGATGAGTTGACTCCTCCGAAGTCTACTCTTCTCTCTGAACTCAAGCTTTCTGCTTTCTCTGCACTTTTTTTTACTATCAGATGCTCTGCACTTTTTCTCTATATTTTTTTGTAGAGGACGACGTGCCCTTTTTTATCAACATCATAGAATCTTTTTAGGTGGACCCCAATAGAATCCCAATTCGTTGGGAGATACTTTTGCCGCAAAAAAGGGTATCTTTCAGAACCTTGTAAGGTGTACCCGAAATATCAATCATTGGGCCTCGGGTCACGTGCCTGGAACTAATGCACTGGAAGAGACTTTTCATCACTAGAATATAAGGGTCAGAGAGTCGACACACCTTGAGCATAGTGTCGACGTACACAAATAACTTGACTTGGAACAGTGAAGATGCTTCAGTAGAGTCGACTCCATGCCTTCATGAGTCCACCTCATCCAATTAACTACTCTTCAGACTGGCTATTCAGAAGTATTGAGTTGACCTCTCAGCATCTTAGTGTTGACCTTACATAATGGTAGAGTCGACTTAATCTTCATCTGGAGTCGACCTAATTGATTGGTGGAGTCAACCTAATCCTCATATGGAGTCGACCTCATAGACTGACGGAGTCGACCTCATGCAATTAGTTTCCTTCAATGCTAGCCATAAGATCAACTAGAGTCAACCTGTTTTTCAACTAGTGTCGACCTTATGTAGTACTTTAAACTTCTGCACTACTAGAAATCCATCAAGTGTCGACCTATCCTTTGGATAGTGTCAACTCATGTGCATCACCAAACTCCAGTAACTCATTCATTGATATATGTGTGTCGACCTGTGAAGTAACAAGAGTCAACACACAAATGAGAACTTTTGACTTTATGAGTTTTCCTGTCATACATAAAACTTGTGTTAGAAACTTATGACATTTTTGCTTGACTTATGACATCATCAAAACTAGGGACACAACAATCTCCCCCTTTTTGATGATGGCAACAATAATTCATAGAAGTTTTGACTGTTGACTAAATTTCATGTCTAACCAGGTCACCATACAAACACAAGCAATCCAATCAAGCAATCCATACACGTCCACACCACAATAATTCACACAAGCACTTTGATGATTTCATTGCTGATGAAAGTGCTACAAACAGAAACAGAAAAATACATCAAAGTACATTAAAGTCAAAAGTTTTTGTAATGTTCTCCCCCTTTGACATAATCAAAATAAGAGAATCACAGAGGAGAAGCAGGTGGTGGAGGTAACTGCCAAAGGAGTCTGCTCTCAATCCTTGCCAGTCTGACTTCCAGATCATCATAATTCTCTCAAAGATAAATTATGATAGCATTCAGCCTGGTGTCCACAAAGCTTTGTATTTCACCCAGCTTGGTAGAGACAACAACTGGAATGTGATATGCCCCATGTGGCATAGGAGGTGCAGCAGTAGAAGAAGTTGCATGATTGCTCTTAGCAGTTTCAGAGTCTCCATGGGGCTTCCAAACTTGTTCAAAATCATATCTCATGGATCTGATATGATGAGACATTTCTGTATAATATTCTCTTAGAATGTTCATGTTTCCAGTCATTTGTGTATAAGACTTTTGCAGAGCTGGTGCTTTTCTGATCCTTTTTGCATTGCCTCTTCAACTGATTGTAGCTTGATAAAAATTTGTGCTTGAGTATAGGCTGCATTGTTGAAAACCTCTCCAATTGTTTAAATGAGCCTATTAGATCTCAAGGCTGCAAATCTAGCTGATTGATCTTGTCTTTCTATGTTCTCACTAAGTTTCTTTTCAATTTCTTCTAATAGGCTTTCAAATCTCAGGGATTGTTCTTCAACTATGGCATTTAGCTGGCCAACAGAATCATGTAATGAAGCAAACTGATCTTGAAGAAACTTTAAGAGCTGTGGTGGTACAACAACTTCAGTTGATGAAGTTGAAGGATGAGCCTACTCAGAAGTAAATGTCTCTTGATGAGTGTGAGTAATAGGAGAGTGCTGTGGAGGATCCACACCCATATCATCAAACCTAGGAAATGGAGAGAAGGGTCTAGCAGCATAAGAGGGTGGGGATTGTCTTAGCCATCTGTTCATGCTCTTCTTGATGTGGCTATTCCACATCAATGTTCTCATTCTCATGACCTTGAGAAGAAACTGATTCTCTCAGCACCTGGGGTCTTTCCAAGTTGAGTTTCATAAACTCGACAATATGAGCTAGACAATATATGTTGTACTTTGGAATTTTCATTGTCTTTGTGTTGTCTAGTGGAACATTTACCTTCTGAAAAATACTTGATAGGTGTGCAGCATAAGGCAAGCTCTTTCTCAATTCAGGTCTTGTTGATTCATGAAGCATTTGACAAAAAATAGTAGATAAATTTACCTTCTCTCTTCTAATCAAGCAGTACATTAGGAACCTTTGAAGGCTAGTGATCCTATGCCTTCCTCCTCCTCGAGGGGTCAGAATGGTAGTGTATATGTGGTGCAACACTCTATTCATAGGAGGGAATTTGTTTGCATTCAAACTTGATACTCTAGTATGGATTATATTCTCTTTATCATGCTCTAGTCCTGTCATAAGGGTATATGCTTCATGAACACAGAATGTGTACTCTTGAAGATTGTGACCTTCATTGGGAATGCTCAGAGTTTGACTCACAGAGTTTGTGGTAAGGACAATTGGTATCCCTCTCACTTTAGACTCTAGAGTATGTTCTTTGCTCACCATGTTTTTGTAAAACTCCTAAACTAGAATAGGATAGAAAATCCTATGCTCACTGATAAAACTTGTCCATCCCTGGAATTCTATCATTTCTAGCAACTCAGGAAAGACAATATTCATACCTTCATCAAGAACGTCCAATGTTCTTTGATGCAAAATTTTTTTATTCTCCATTGTGAGATGAACTGATTCCTATGCCTGAATAGTTTCATTATCTGATTCAGTTCCCCGAAACTTTGACTCATAACGGTGATTAGAACTCTGTCCTTTCAAATCTGTGCTAGCTGCTGTTTCCGGCACTTTTTCACCCTCATCCCTAACCCCTTGAGTATTTTCTCTTCAAAATCATCTGAGTCAACTGAAGTGCTGGCACTAGGACCTTTCGATTGTGAACTTTCTTGACCTATAGATCCCTGATCATCAGAGGAGTGAATTGAACCCTGTACGTTAGGGTTTTCTTTGAGGGAATCTGCAGGGTGCTCGGCCAAAGATGCTAGCACGCTATCTTCTTCACCAGAACTACTCAGGTCCACAAATTTCATCTTCTTTTTTCCCATGGAGAAGGTCTTCTCCTTGGCCAAATGAGGATGTGAAAAATGTCAGCTTGAAAAAGAAGGAACAGAAGGCTTTTTCTGCAGAGATTTTGTGCTCTTCCCTTGATCATTTCTGGTCTTTGTGCACCATTCTGAAGAGACTGGTTCTGACTCTTTGCGCTTGCCTCCCTAACGGGCTTGCAATTTGGGTGCCATGACAGAAAATCGAATGATGGAAGAGAAGGGTTGCAGGCGCGGAATGGGGGTTTTTAGGATAGACGAGGAGGAAGAAGACAGTTGGATTCAAATGATGTCAAACGGGCATTAGAGTTGAGACTATGTAGGGACGGGACGCTTCAAGTGTCGACCTTCCCTAAGCGATACATAGAGCATGCGAAACAACGAAAGGTATCATGTTCCGAAGAAAGTGATGAACAAGAAGAGTCGATTCTAGACAAACATGTGTCGACTCTAGCATGAAGTATTCAATAAACTGTTCAGATAGAATTAGGAAAGGAGCAATGTACCATGATTAAATATATTTTTGAGAAATTTTGAGAAGGTTAAAAAAGTTATGCTCTTCCTTCACTACATACTCATCTTAGTGAAATTAATGGTTTGAAATTTATAAACTTTACTTTATCCAATTAAAAGTTATTGAAAGACTCAGAATAAAAAAAAATAACAGGAGAGAAAATTCTTTCAAGTGAAATTGCAATCTTATTATTTCTTATTCAATACTAGTAAAATGGTGACCTTGGAAAGATAAAAAAGCAACCCAAGATGTATTGAGACAAAATATCTATCTTGAGATTTTTCAGAATTTTCAATTTCAATTTGACTGACAATTCACATTTTTATAAAAAGATGAACAATCAGATTTGCCCTTTCTTTTTCATGCAAGAGCTCATGCTTTTCACACACCAGAGCTCTTGATTACTAAGTAAGGTAATCATCTTCTCTCAAGGATTGTGTGCAACTTTTCATGTGATGATACTTGTTGGTTAGACCCTAGAATCCCCAGTTACTTAGTAAGCACAACCATAATTTTTAACAACCCTGAACAAAATTAACTAGCTCATCATGACATACAATTTCTTCAACTGATTTTATCAGGAGTTGCAGTTTCTCAGAGCCTAGTCATTGTTCTGCCACTAAGGAAATTTATCTATGAAAGTTCTTGAACATGTTTTCTGTCTCAAGAAGATTTTTAAAACAATACAACTTAGATGGTGTTTAAAATCTAGCCGGCGAGACCAAAATACTTGGGAATTTCAGAAAAAGATAGGATGCAATTATCACTTGATAAAACTTTTTCAGCAGCTGTTATTTAACTTTTTTGATGTTTTTTGTGAATTTTAAAGTTAAACTTAGAAGTATATAATTAACAAACCATTTCCTTTTACTTTCAGAGATAATGGAGTTTAAGAGTATACAATTTTAACTCCCCCAGAGAAATTGCCCAAAACAAAATCACAGTTGAATTACTCCCCCTCGGAAAATGGATCTTTGTGAGAAAGGAAGAGAATGAACATGAAGATTATTGATGGAGGAAAATTATGTGAAGTGAAAGTAGAAACACCAAGAGTGTTTTATTGAAAAAACAAGACTCCCCCTCAACATTTGCATAAAAAGGCTCTTGATACTTGGCAGAGACATATACTCACACATAGTGAAAGAGTCTAGACAAGACTACTTGCCTTTCTTCAAATCACTATTTGATATACCAAGAATACCAATGCAATGTGAGTAACAGGAAATTATTTGCAAGAGCAAGAAGATTTTATTTGCAAAAGGAGATGGAAGAGAAACTGGAAAAGAAAAAATGACAAGAGTTCAGGATCAAGGAAGATAGGTCGACTCTCATTCCATTAGAGTCGACCTAAGTTTGACTGAATCTCAGACTTTCTGAATGAATCAATCTCTTAGATAGCAATCACAGTGTAAACAATACTTCCAACCTTATTGACCATCTTGTAACATTGAACCTATCTTTCCAAACACTGAGTTCTTCAACAATCTCCCCCTTTTTGATGATGGCAACAATAATTCATAGAAGTTTTGACTGTTGACTAAATTTCATGTCTAACCAGGTCACCATACAAACACAAGCAATCCAATCAAGCAATCCATACACGTCCACACCACAATAATTCACACAAGCACTTTGATGATTTCATTGCTGATGAAAGTGCTACAAACAGAAACAGAAAAATACATCAAAGTACATTAAAGTCAAAAGTTTTTGTAATGTTCTCCCCCTTTGACATAATCAAAATAAGAGAATCACAGAGGAGAAGCAGGTGGTGGAGGTAACTGCCAAAGGAGTCTGCTCTCAATCCTTGCCAGTCTGACTTCCAGATCATCATAATTCTCTCAAAGATAAATTATGATAGCATTCAGCCTGGTGTCCACAAAGCTTTGTATTTCACCCAGCTTGGTAGAGACAACAACTGGAATGTGATATGCCCCATGTGGCATAGGAGGTGCAGCAGTAGAAGAAGTTGCATGATTGCTCTTAGCAGTTTCAGAGTCTCCATGGGGCTTCCAAACTTGTTCAAAATCATATCTCATGGATCTGATATGATGAGACATTTCTGTATAATATTCTCTTAGAATGTTCATGTTTCCAGTCATTTGTGTATAGACTTTTGCAGAGCTGGTGCTTTTCTGATCCTTTTTGCATTGCCTCTTCAACTGATTGTAGCTTGATAAAAATTTGTGCTTGAGTATAGGCTGCATTGTTGAAAACCTCTCCAATTGTTTAAATGAGCCTATTAGATCTCAAGGCTGCAAATCTAGCTGATTGATCTTGTCTTTCTATGTTCTCACTAAGTTTCTTTTCAATTTCTTCTAATAGGCTTTCAAATCTCAGGGATTGTTCTTCAACTATGGCATTTAGCTGGCCAACAGAATCATGTAATGAAGCAAACTGATCTTGAAGAAACTTTAAGAGCTGTGGTGGTACAACAACTTCAGTTGATGAAGTTGAAGGATGAGCCTACTCAGAAGTAAATGTCTCTTGATGAGTGTGAGTAATAGGAGAGTGCTGTGGAGGATCCACACCCATATCATCAAACCTAGGAAATGGAGAGAAGGGTCTAGCAGCATAAGAGGGTGTGGGATTGTCTTTAGCCATCTGTTCATGCTCTTCTTGATGTGGCTATTCCACATCAATGTTCTCATTCTCATGACCTTGAGAAGAAACTGATTCTCTCAGCACCTGGGGTCTTTCCAAGTTGAGTTTCATAAACTCGACAATATGAGCTAGACAATATATGTTGTACTTTGGAATTTTCATTGTCTTTGTGTTGTCTAGTGGAACATTTACCTTCTGAAAAATACTTGATAGGTGTGCAGCATAAGGCAAGCTCTTTCTCAATCAGGTCTTGTTGATTCATGAAGCATTTGACAAAAAATAGTAGATAAATTTACCTTCTCTCTTCTAATCAAGCAGTACATTAGGAACCTTTGAAGGCTAGTGATCCTATGCCTTCCTCCTCCTCGAGGGGTCAGAATGGTAGTGTATATGTGGTGCAACACTCTATTCATAGGAGGGAATTTGTTTGCATTCAAACTTGATACTCTAGTATGGATTATATTCTCTTTATCATGCTCTAGTCCTGTCATAAGGGTATATGCTTCATGAACACAGAATGTGTACTCTTGAAGATTGTGACCTTCATTGGGAATGCTCAGAGTTTGACTCACAGAGTTTGTGGTAAGGACAATTGGTATCCCTCTCACTTTAGACTCTAGAGTATGTTCTTTGCTCACCATGTTTTTGTAAAACTCCTAAACTAGAATAGGATAGAAAATCCTATGCTCACTGATAAAACTTGTCCATCCCTGGAATTCTATCATTTCTAGCAACTCAGGAAAGACAATATTCATACCTTCATCAAGAACGTCCAATGTTCTTTGATGCAAAATTTTTTTATTCTCCATTGTGAGATGAACTGATTCCTATGCCTGAATAGTTTCATTATCTGATTCAGTTCCCCGAAACTTTGACTCATAACGGTGATTAGAACTCTGTCCTTTCAAATCTGTGCTAGCTGCTGTTTCCGGCACTTTTTCACCCTCATCCCTAACCCCTTGAGTATTTTCTCTTCAAAATCATCTGAGTCAACTGAAGTGCTGGCACTAGGACCTTTCGATTGTGAACTTTCTTGACCTATAGATCCCTGATCATCAGAGGAGTGAATTGAACCCTGTACGTTAGGGTTTTCTTTGAGGGAATCTGCAGGGTGCTCGGCCAAAGATGCTAGCACGCTATCTTCTTCACCAGAACTACTCAGGTCCACAAATTTCATCTTCTTTTTTCCCATGGAGAAGGTCTTCTCCTTGGCCAAATGAGGATGTGAAAAATGTCAGCTTGAAAAAGAAGGAACAGAAGGCTTTTTCTGCAGAGATTTTGTGCTCTTCCCTTGATCATTTCTGGTCTTTGTGCACCATTCTGAAGAGACTGGTTCTGACTCTTTGCGCTTGCCTCCCTAACGGGCTTGCAATTTGGGTGCCATGACAGAAAATCGAATGATGGAAGAGAAGGGTGCAGGCGCGGAATGGGGGTTTTTAGGATAGACGAGGAGGAAGAAGACAGTTGGATTCAAATGATGTCAAACGGCATTAGAGTTGAGACTATGTAGGGACGGGACGCTTCAAGTGTCGACCTTCCCTAAGCGATACATAGAGCATGCGAAACAACGAAAGGTATCATGTTCCGAAGAAAGTGATGAACAAGAAGAGTCGATTCTAGACAAACATGTGTCGACTCTAGCATGAAGTATTCAATAAACTGTTCAGATAGAATTAGGAAAGGAGCAATGTACCATGATTAAATATATTTTTGAGAAATTTTGAGAAGGTTAAAAAAGTTATGCTCTTCCTTCACTACATACTCATCTTAGTGAAATTAATGGTTTGAAATTTATAAACTTTACTTTATCCAATTAAAAGTTATTGAAAGACTCAGAATAAAAAAAAATAACAGGAGAGAAAAATTCTTTCAAGTGAAATTGCAATCTTATTATTTCTTATTCAATACTAGTAAAATGGTGACCTTGGAAAGATAAAAAAGCAACCAAGATGTATTGAGACAAAATATCTATCTTGAGATTTTTCAGAATTTTCAATTTCAATTTGACTGACAATTCACATTTTTATAAAAAGATGAACAATCAGATTTGCCCTTTCTTTTTCATGCAAGAGCTCATGCTTTTCACACACCAGAGCTCTTGATTACTTAAGTAAGGTAATCATCTTCTCTCAAGGATTGTGTGCAACTTTTCATGTGATGATACTTGTTGGTTAGACCCTAGAATCCCCAGTTACTTAGTAAGCACAACCATAATTTTTAACAACCCTGAACAAAATTAACTAGCTCATCATGACATACAATTTCTTCAACTGATTTTATCAGGAGTTGCAGTTTCTCAGAGCCTAGTCATTGTTTTGCCACTAAGGAAATTTATCTATGAAAGTTCTTGAACATGTTTTCTGTCTCAAGAAGATTTTTAAAACAATACAACTTAGATGGTGTTTAAAATCTAGCCAGCGAGACCAAAATACTTGGGAATTTCAGAAAAAGATAGGATGCAATTATCACTTGATAAAACTTTTTCAGCAGCTGTTATTTAACTTTTTTGATGTTTTTTGTGAATTTTAAAGTTAAACTTAGAAGTATATAATTAACAAACCATTTCCTTTTACTTTCAGAGATAATGGAGTTTAAGAGTATAACAATTTTAACTCCCCCAGAGAAATTGCCCAAAACAAAATCACAGTTGAATTACTCCCCCTCAGAAAATGGATCTTTGTGAGAAAGGAAGAGAATGAACATGAAGATTATTGATGGAGGAAAATTATGTGAAGTGAAAGTAGAAACACCAAGAGTGTTTTATTGAAAAAACAAGACTCCCCCTCAACATTTGCATAAAAAGGCTCTTGATACTTGGCAGAGACATATACTCACACATAGTGAAAGAGTCTAGACAAGACTACTTGCCTTTCTTCAAATCACTATTTGATATACCAAGAATACCAATGCAATGTGAGAAATAGGAAATTATTTGCAAGAGCAAGAAGATTTTATTTGAAAAAGGAGATGGAAGAGAAACTGTAAATGAAAAATGACAAGAGTTCAGGATCAAGGAAGATAGGTCGACTCTCATTCCATTAGAGTCAACCTAAGTTTGACTGAATCTCAGACTTTCTGAATGAATCAATCTTCTTAGATAGCAATCACAGTGTAAACAATACTTCCAACCTTATTGACCATCTTGTAACATTGAACCTTATCTTTCCAAACACTGAGTTCTTCAACCAATCTCCCCTTACAATGTCAACCAGATATTGAATTAAAGTGATCAAACAACAAGCAGTATCACATCATATGAGAAGCAATCATTTGCAAACAATTAGTCATGAATCAAGTAAGCATAAACCAAGTGTTGCCCAGTTGACGAGCCCAGAGGGGGGGTGAATGGGTCTTCTAAAAATATTCTAGAAGATACCTGTAACTAAAAACATTCACACAAATGTTCTTCGAAGGAGGTTAGTGACTGTTAGTTTAAATATCAAACACACAAAGAAGACAATCACACAACACAAGGTTTATCCTGGTTCGGACCTCCTCTCCTTAGGAGTCCTACGTCCAGTCCGTGAGCAACAACTCAGGATTTCACTAACTAGGGTACAGTCCCCCTAAGGACGTTACAGCACCCAGCTCGGATGGTCTTCCTTCATACCTGAAGGGAATAACAACACCCTGGATACCCCACCAGGTCTTCCTTCAAAACTGAAGGGAAATAGCACCCTGGATACCACCAGGTCTTCCTTCACAACCGAAGGGAAACAACACAAAGAGAATGGAATAAGATCAAGCCCCTAGATCAAGCTTTTTAACAAGCCAAGATCTGAAGCGACTAGCACTGAGAGCAAAGAATCTATTCTAAGTACACTCTCAGAACTAGACAAGCTCTCTCAAGATTTTCACTATAGTGAGGAGAGCAAAGAGCGAAAGCTGAGTGGAATAATGTTCTTGGCTCTGGACTTCTTGCCGAAGAATTTGAATGCTTGAATACGAGATGCTTGTTCTCTACTTCGTTGGTTCTTCCATTCTTTTCTTCTGTCTTTGAATTTATATCTTCTATTTGAAATACTACTGTTGAAGTGACCATTGTCTATTGGATTGATAGACGTTAGACTGTTTGACATTTGGAAGCTTCAACTATCTTTTATCCATTTGAGCACGCAAAGAGATAGGGTCTTCTGGCGTCTATAGGTCCAACATTGTATGATAGAATGTCTTCAGGACCCTGCATACATTAAATGCTAGAACAGTAGACAACTTAAGCTGTCTCTTGTTGTCAGTATACGTTGATGTGAGTACTCACTAGAATAGCAATCCCAAATAGCTTGTTTTAAAAGATGTATACAGAGTAAGCACAATAATGGACGATATTGTCTACATGCATGCAAAGATACATTCAGATCTCATAAATGCACAAGCATCAGAGATATCTACGTGGACTTTGACTAGTCAACTCTTTTAAGATGAATAAGATATCAAGATATGAAACGATGGCTATATGACTTATGAAATCGTTATGAATGAGTCAAATTGACCAAGTCGTTATGAGACATAGCAAATCGTTGTGTTTACTGAAGAAATCGTTGTGAAACACTTATCAAATCGTTATACAAGCAAATCGTTGTGTTTACTGAAGAAATCGTTATGAAACACTTATCAAATCGTTACGGCGAGCAAGTTGTTGCAAGCTCTAAAGAAATCGTTGCGCAAAGCAAATCGTTGTGAGCGCTTAAAGAAATCTTTATGCAAAGCAAATCGTTACGACAAACAAGTCGTTGCGAGCTCTAAAGAAATCGTTACGGTGACTTATAGAATCGTTGCGACAGACAATTCGTTACAATCTCTAAAGAAATCGTTATGGTGACTTATAGAATCGTTGCGACAGACAAGTCGTTACGAGCTCTAAAGAAATCGTTATGGTAACTTATAGAATCGTTGCGACAAGCAAGTCGTTACGCTTTCTAAAGAAATCGTTGCGATAACTTATAGAATCGTTATGACAGGCAAGCCGTTACGTTCTAAAAAATCATTGCGATAACTTATAGAATCGTTATGACAGGCAAGTCCGTTCGCTTTCTAAAGAAATCGTTGCGATGACTTATAGAATCGTTACAGCATCGACTTGTTTGAAACAACATGACTTTTCAGTCTTGTAAGGAAATCGTTATGATCTTCAACAGAAATCGATATGGACTTAGAGAATATCATGTTGAAGTGATTAAAGCTTCAGAGAAGTAATGCATACCTTTATTGGCTTGTTTGACCTTGGTATTTTTTCTGTACTTAGACTTATGAAATATTCATTAGATATTATTGATAAAATCTAGTTTAGTTTTGTTAATCACCAAAATACATATGTAATTAATTAAAATTACATGGGGACAAACTGATCATCAATCTCCCCTTTTTGGTGATGACAAAACTGAACAATAAGCATGGATAAAAAAATATCTGAAATCAGTCTGAAGATATGACATGCTAATTTTCTTCCTTAAAAAATTATTGGAATGTATTTCAGACATGCTAATTTTCTCCCCCTTTTTGTCATTGAGCAAAAAGACAACTGAGACAAAGAAAGAAGAAGAAAGAAAATAGGAGTACACAAAGAAGGAGATTTCATTAACTTTGCGGAGGTACAGGTAAATAGAAGGCAGGAGACAAAAGAGAGGCAAAATGGGAGATGGTTTCCCATGCCTGTGCTTCCTGCTCTTCAAAATGAGTTTTAAAGACTCCAAAAGACAAAAAGTAGGTGGTCCCATGGAGGAAGCCATCCTTTTGAGATGAAGATCTAGGTGTTTGTAGAGAAGATCAGCATAAGTCTCCTTATCCATAGTTCTTTAGGAAATGACGAGTCCCAAAGCTGGCACAGGTAAGAAACTGATGCATGGACACAGGATAGTGATTGTGATTATCTCTGAGAGCTTTATGAAGAGCTACATATACCTTGTACCTTTCCTCCCAGACTTTGAAAGGGTCATTAACAAGATGTATAGAATTCATATCCAAGAAAGTAGCTGGAGAGATTGCTGGTTTGCCTTCCTTGGCCTGAGCTTCATTTTGTGCAAACAACTGCTGAGCTGACAAAGGGTAGAACTTGGACCATTCTGAGGATGTCAGCCTTTCACATTCAGACAGAATGGGGGCTAGAACTTCAGCACTTACATGCCCCTGGTGATATTTCTAAATAGGAATCTAGGAAAAGCAACCAGACAGCCTTTCTGTACTCTAATTCTGCCCATTACTCTGGCAAAACGCTCAAAGATGATGGATCCTACAGAGGATTCCATAACTAGAAAATGGATTGTGGAAGGGCTATCTCTTCAGGCACTTGGAGGGTAGCAAAATCTACCTGAACATTGGAAGTATGTGAGATATCCGGAGTCAGAGCTGAAATGGCCTTTCTGAATCGGCTAAGCTAAACCTCTGGAAGTCTAGGGACATATCTGTAATTGTTGAATAGCATGAAATGTCTGATCATTTTGATTTCCTTTTGAATGAAGGGTGCCCAAAGTTCTCTATGATACAATCTGAACCATTCTGATAAGGTCAGGGAGTGGTCCTTTGAGGGAATCTAGAAGATTTGGCAAGAATAAATTTCTTGAAGAGATCCTTGTGACCTTTGCCCCATTGGTCTTCTGATTTGGAGTGGGCAAGAGAGAAAATTCTGGATTTTTCTGATTTTGTAAGAGAAGTGTAGGGTAGAATGGTGTGCAAATGATCTGTGAGATTAAGAAAGGGAAGGTTAATGACAGTTGCAAGAACAACCTTTGAGAGATATTCTCTGTACAGTGGTTTATGTTTGTTGTCCACTGTGAGAGAAAACCACAAAGGTGGGTATTTAGGCTCAGAGGAAATGGAGGAAGTAGAAGTAAGTTTCCTCTTCTTGGGGGCAGGACTGGAAGAGTCTGTCCTATGGACATGTTCTCCAACCTTCACACAGACCTGAGGATCCTTTCCTCAAACTCATCCTTTATCTTTTCCATAAAGGAGAATTAAGTTGGGCTCTTTCAGGTATGATGTGATGAAAGAAGGTGGAGGAGTAGGATGAAGAAAAGAACTTGAAGTAGTTGGAGGCCATCAACTGGTTCAGGGAGGGACCAGGAGGAGGAGGGGAGGAGGAGGCTCCAGCTGAGGATGCTGGAAGGGCCTCAAGGATAGGAGTAGGAGAAGGAATTGTAGGAGATGAGGTGGAATGAGGAGGAAATGGAGTGGGAGAGGAAATTGGTCTGGATTGGGGCTTCTTGAATGTTTGTGGAGCAGGAGGAGCTGTAGGAGCTGAGGGTGGAGTTGGAGGAATAGGTGTGTGAGAGGGAGAAGAGGGAGCTGGAGGCTTGGGTGTCAAGGACTCTTCTTCAGCCTCTGTCTGCATAGGTTCACTCTCCAATGGCCCTATTGGCCCTGACACTTGCTCAGCTTGCCCTGGAGACCCTTCAACCTGCTCAGTTGGCCCAGATGGCCTTTGCACATTTACTGCTACCTCTGCTGGTGCTGCTGCTGCTTCTGGCCCTGTTGGCCCTGCCTCTTGAACTGATGGCCTTAAAGGACCTGACTCCGGAACCTGGGCTGCAGGAGGTGGAGGAGGAGGAATTTGAGCTCCAACCACCTTGAGAATTTCTCCCAGCAAATTTTTCATGGTGCCCATTTCCTGGTTAAACCACTTCATGACATTTCTTATGTTGGAAATTTCCCTTGTAGCTGATGCTTGGCTCATGAAGATTGAATTAACATCTGATTGGAGAGAGCACATGATTGTGCCTTGAGCATCAAGCCTCTCAATCACAGGCTTCAAATTGATCACAATTTTCTGCTTCACTTGCCTTTCAAAAGGAGAGTCTACTAACAATGGGACTCTGGATTCTACTTCTTTCCCTTTTTGCCTAGCCTCTGTAACTGGAGGAGGTTGATCATCATCTGAATTTGAGGAGCTGGCTGTCTCCCCTTCTCTGACATCATCCTGATCATGAGGTAGGTCTTCATCAACTGGTACATCACCCATTGGCTCATCATGGTGAGCTGCTTCTTCTTCTTGACCTTCCTTGGATTGCTCCCCCTGAGCAGAAGCATCTTTTTTCATTAATTCTTGCTCCCCCTGAATGGGAGCATCTTCCAAAACAACACTTGTTGGAGCACTGTACTGCTCCTCTTGAATTGTTGCTGCCACTGATTCCTCAATGTGGCCTGATGCCACAACTTCTTCTGTAATTCCACCAGTCTCTGAGGTGATTGGAGTGGTGAGAACTGAATCTACTACATCTCTGAGAATGGAGGCAATGATGGAGGTTGGCAGATTATCTGCTGCACCTTCCACTGCTTCTTCTACAGGACCTTCTGGAGGTTGTGAAAAGCTGGTGTTTCGCTGCTAATTCTGCTGGAAGTGAAGGTACTGCTGGCTCAATCTCTATTCTCTGTTCTACTGCTGCTTGGACTGCTGCTAGTGCTCTTTGCTCTACTCTTCTTCCTGAACATCAGGAATATCAGGAATATCACCTATGATGGCCTCTCCCTCGGCCACTGTGGTCTTAGACCAAACACCATCTATAACTGAAAAACCACTTTTCCTGAGATTTCTGGACCTAATTGATTGGGTTTTCTCAACAACTGCTCCTGCCAGATCAATACCAAAGTGCTTGAAAACTTTGGTGAGCAGATGTGCATATGGCAAGGAAACATTGAGCTTGCTTTTTGTGTCCCAAATCTGATCTCTAGCAAAAGTCTTTCTTTCCATCATCACTACGGCCATGTTGATTTCCTTGTTCTGTATGGCCCAAAACATCTTGTCAGAATCTGCCTTTGAACAGGTGGAAAATGTGGCGCTTCTTGGAACCAAAATCTGACACACTATGAAGTGAAGGAGGCGGTTGAACGCATTCAGTTGGTTGATGTCCAATTTACCATCTCTTAATCTGTATCTCGGCCCTACAATGCCAAGACCCTTGACCTGGGCGTTCACGAAGTGAACCCCACTGTGCCCTGATGTTGTTACTCCAAACAACTCATGCAATAGCTCACTATCTATCTTAATCTGGGTTCCGTGACATATGAAACCAGGGACCCATCTTCTTGAGTCTTCAAGCATACATAGAAGGCCTTCACGAGGTCTGGATAACTTACCTCAGAGAAAGTTGTTACTCCCATCCATTGCATCCTGATCAAAGCTTCAACAACACTGTGCATACCATTCTTTTCAAGATCAGCAACGTCCACTGTCTTGTTCCCACACACTTTGGTCTTCACGAACTTGAACCTCTCCTGCTGCTCAGGAGTGAGGAACTCGGCACTGTAGCCACCCAAACTCCCGGAAACGGCTGATGCGGTCATGGAATCAAGTGTGGAGGTTTTCTGGAGGATTGAGAAGAAAGGAGGAGAGAGATCCCTCAAGAAATTTCGCGGGAAGAGGAGAGAAGCTTCAAAACTAGCAGAAAGACGATGTCGAAATCGCTAGGGCATCGGCTTGAGCATCCAGACGAAAGAGAGAAAAAGGTTGAAGATGATATATGAATCGTTATCTCATTCAATTTTTAGGAATAAATTAATGCGTTGTGAAAGTGAGGCGCCAAAAGGCAGCAGAAGAAGACAAAAGAGTTTGACTATTCAAACCGACTTCAATGAGAGAGCGGTTACAAAGGATAATTTGAATTTCTTTTGCTTAAAGCTATGGAGGGAAAAATTACTTAATTCTGAAATTTAATGTGCCAGTTTTAAACAAAACCTTTTTCACAAATTGCACATGCCTAATTCCCTTCTAAGAGATGTGAATCTCTCCTCGGGTAAGGCTTTTGTGAAAATGTCTGCTAACTGACCGTTGTATCAATAAAAGATATTTCAATATTACCATTTGCTACATGATCACGAATAAAATGATATCTAAACTCAATATGCTTGGTCCTTGAATGTTGAACTGGATTCGTGGTGAGATTAATGGCACTGGTGTTGTCACACAACAGTGGGATGGATTTGATGTTAATCCGAAATCTTCAAGTTGTTGCTTTATCCATAAGAGTTGTGTACAGCAACTTCCAGCAGCTACGTACTCAGCTTCAGCTGTAGATAGTGCCACTGAATTTTGTTTCTTTGAAGACCAAGATATCAAACATCCTGCAAGAAATTGACAACAACACTGGTGCTTTTTCTATCTAATTTGCATCCAGCATAGTCAGCATCAGAATAACCTACTAAGTTAATTTCAACATTTTGGATACCACAGACCTAAGTCATGAGTTCTTGCTAAATATCTAAATATTCTTTTCACAGAAATTAAATGTGATTCTTTAGGATCCGCTTGATACCTAGCACACATGCATACACTAAATAAAATATCAGGTCTACTAGCTGTTAAATAAAGGAGTGAACCTATCATACCTCTGTAGATCTTTGATCTACTTTCTTACCATCTTTATCACTGTCCATCCTTGTTGATGTACTCATTGGTGTTGACAGTGGTTTGGTATTGTCGAATCCAAATTTCTTCAAGAGTTCTTTTGTGTACTTTGCTTGACAGATGTGAGTTCCTTCCTTTCCTTGTTTGATTTGTAGTCCAAGGAAATAATTAAGTTCTCCCATCATGCTCATTTCAATTCTCCCTGCATCAACTTTTCAAAGTACTTGCAAAGGGATTCATCAGTAGAACCAAAAATAATATCATCTACATAAATTGAACTAGTAGAATGTGTTTGACCTTTGACTTTATGAAAAGAGTACTATCTACTTGACCTCTACTGAAACCATGGTTTAAAAGAAAAGAACTAAGCCTTTCATACCAGGCTCTAGGTGCTTCCTTTAAACCATATAATGCCTTATGAAGTTTAAAAACATGATTAGGAAATTCTGTGTCATCAAAACCCAGGGTTGTTCCACATAAACTTCCTCTTTTATAAAACTATTTAAGAATGCAGATTTAACATCCATTTGAAATAGTTTTAAGTCTAATGCTGATGCATATGCTAATAATATTCTAATGGCCTCAAGTCTAGCCACAGTGCATAGGTTTCATCGAAATCTATGCCTTCCTCTTGAGAATAGCCTTGAGCTACCAATCTGGCCTTGTTTCTTAGATTACACCAGTTTCATCCAATTTGTTTCTGAACACCATTTGGTGCCAATGACTGGATGGTCTGATGGTCTAGGAACAAGTGACCATACTTGGTTTCTCTTGAACTGATTTAGTTCATCTTGCATGGCTAATATCCAAGATTCATCACAAGAGCTTCATTGACTGTCCTCGGCTCTATTTGAGAAACAAATGCTAGGTAATCACACGGAATTACATTACCTCTTGTTCTTACCCCTACAGATGGATCACCAATAATATTTTCAGTGGGTGATCTTTCTTGTGTCTCCATTCCTTTGGAAGATTTTCATGTGTAATTTCCTTTTGTTGCATGTCTTCCAGAGGTGGATCATCCTTGTCCTCAATTGATGTATTCTTTAGTTTCTTGGTCAGCTCATCTGCATCATCATTATCACTATCTTCTTCCTTTCTCAAGGAAGGGTTAGTTTCATCAAAAATAATATGTACAGACTGTTCAATTAATAAAGTGCGTTTATTAAATACTCTATAGCCTTGGGTTTAGAGGTGTACCCCATGAAGATACCTTCATCTGATTTGGCATCCAACTTACCAATGTCTCTTTTTCCATTAGTGGATGAAGCAAGGACATCCAAATGTTTTGAAGTGGTTGATCTTTAGTTTCTTTCCTTTGAACAGTTCATATGCAGTCTTCTTTAGGATTGGTCTGATCATTACTCTGTTGATAATGTAGCTTGCTGTGTTGACTGCTTCAGCGTAAAAATACCTTGGCAGATCATATTCTGATAACATTGTTCTTGCCATATCCAATAGAGTTCTATTTTTTCTCTCAGCAATTCCATTTTGCTGTGGTGTCCTTGGTGCTGAGAAATTATGCTCAATTCCCTGATCATCACAGAACTTAGCAAATTTTTCATTATGAAATTCACCACCATGATCTGATCGGATAGAAACAATGCTGAACTTCTGATCCTTCTGAACTTTCTTGCTGAAACTGACAAAGTTATCAAATGTGTCATCTTTATGCTCTAGAATGATACCCATGTGAATCTTGAGTAATCATCGACTATGACAAATCCCAAGTTCTTTCCTCCAAGACTGGTAGTCCTCATTGGCCCAAATAGATCCATATGAAGGAGCTCTAAGGGTTTGAGGTGGTTACCACCGTCTTTGACTTGAAGGAGCTTTTGGTGTGCTTTCCCTTAGCACAAGGTCTACAGACACCTTCCATCTTTGTACTGACCTTTGGCAAACCTTCTACAAGATTTTTCTTCACTAATTTTCTCATACCATCTATGCTACAATGTCCTAGTCGTCTGTGCCATAATTCAGTAGATTTTTTTTATTTGCTGCCAGACAGACATTTTGTTCTTTGAGTTCCTCAAGATACAACACATATAGTTCTTTTCTCTATTTGCTTCAAAGATGACTGATCCATCTTTCAGTATGCTGCATTTCGATTCTTGAAACTGGATCTGATGGCCTCTATCACACAGCTGGCTGATGCTAATAAGATTATGCTTCAACCCTTTGACAAGAAACACATCTTCTATAAATGTTCTTCCTTTACTATTCACAGAGCCACTGCCAATTACTGTTCCTTTCCCATTATCTCCAAAAGTAACTATTCCTTCTTCAGCTTGGAGATGAGTGAATAACTTCTGGTTTCCTGACATGTGCCTTGAGCACCCACTATCAAGTACCATTTGGATGTTCGAGGGTTAACCTGAAATGAAATCATCAAGCTTTAGGTACCAAATTCTTTTGGGTCCTGATGGTTAGTATCATTGATTTTACTTTTTATTATCCATTTCTTATGTCTTGTTGGGCATGTCGTTATGATATGTCCTAACTTGTTGCAGTGACTACAGCATGATAATTTGGTTACCTTTTCTATATATTTAAATCAGCTTTGTATGCTATATATTGTTCAGGTACAAATTTTGGTGTTGGATATGTTTTAGGATAAACTATGGTTTCTTCATTATCAGGGGGTGTATATCCTAATCCATTTTTCTTCTTACCTGATCTTCTAGCACCTTTTAATATGAGAGAGTTTTTACCATTTGTGAATTTTTCTAACGTGCTAGATAATTTATGTTTTCTTCTGTTAGAGTCTTGATTTCAGTTCTTAGTTCATCTACATTTTCCTGTTTTACTAATTCCGTTATTTGTTTATTTTTATCTTTTAAGTCTTCACATAATAATTCATTTCTTCTTTTAAGTTTAGTTATTTGTTTTTCTAACTCTTCATTTTCTGTTTTCAGATCAGAGTTAGTATTTTCTAAGCAAGTACTATTTTTCTTACTGGCTTTTAATAATTTAGTTACTTCTTTATATTTATTATATAGTTCATTAAATGCTTCCTCTAAATTATCTGAATCAGAATCATTGCATGAATCAAAAGAGGAGTTAGAAGTTACCTTATCTTCAGTATTTGGCATGAAAGCCAAATGGGCTTCTTCTTCATCGCTGCAGGAGTTTTACTCACTGTCTGAGTTGCTACTGTTTTCCCATGCTGCTGCCATCACCTTCTTTTTGTACCTTCTGAACTTCTTGGAGCTCTCTTTCTTTCTGAACTCCGGCTTTTTGAATTTTGGACACTCAGCTTTAATGTGTCCTGGCTTCTTACATTCATAGCAGATGGGTTCTCCTTTCTTCATCTCTTTTCCATCTGGCTTCTTGAAGTCCTTATTCCTTTTGAAGTGCCTTCTACCAGATTTGAACTTCTTCTTCTTAGCCAAAATCCGCTGCAATCTTCTAGATAGCATTGCTTCCTCATTCTCGCTGTCCACATCACTTTCACTCTCATCTGAACTTGCTTCTGGTGAATCTTCTTCAGCTTTTAAGGCGTTGGAGTGCTTCTTTTTGCTAGAGGACTCTCCTAGCCTTTCCCATGAGGGACCCAATGAGCTTTTCTACTGACATTCTCTTCAGGTCATTAGCTTCTTCTATTGCTGTGACCTTTGGGGTCCATGAGGACGGTAAGGATCTAAGTATTTTCCTCACCATGTCTCCAATCTCATAGGTTTTCCCCAGACTAGCTAGTCCATTTGTGATGTCAGTGAACCGACTGAACATTTGAGTTATGGATTCACCTGATTGCATCTGAAATCTCTCATACTAAGTGACAAGAATGTCGATTCTTGTTTCCTTTACCTTGTCTGTGCCTTCATATGTGATCCTGAGCTTTTCCCACATTTCCATTGAGGATTTGCAGGCTGAAACTCTGTTGAACTCCTTCTTACTTAGAGCACAGCATAAGATGCTCTTTGCTTTACAATTCAAGGAGATCTTCTTTCTGTCATCATCTGTCCATTGCGCTTTCTCATTTGTGACTACCAGATCACCTTCTTCTACTATGGACCAAATTTGATAGTCGTGGCCTTGTAGAAAGTATTCCATTCTGGTCTTCCAGTAAGGATAGTCTTCACCATCGAAGAGAGGGGGTTGGTTGACAGACTGACCTTCAATGTTACCTTGGGCTGCCATGGATCTTTACTCTTCAGATCGTTGGATCCTTTCTTTGTCGAAGAGACTTGCTCTGATACCACTTGTTGCCCAGTTGACGAGCCCAGAGGGGGGGTGAATGGGTCTTTTAAAAATAATCTAGAAGATACTTGTAACTAAAAACATTCACACAACGTTCTTCGAAGGAGGTTAGTGACTGTTAGTTTAAATACAAACACAAAGAAGACAATCACACAACACAAGGTTCATCCTGGTTCGGACCTCCTTCCTTAGGAGTCCTACGTCCAGTCCCTGAGCAACAACTAGGATTTCACTAACTAGGGTACAGTCCCCCTAAGGACGCTACAGCACCCAGCTCGGATGGTCTTCCTTCACACCTGAAGGGAATAACAACACCCTGGATACCCCACCAGGTCTTCCTTCACAACTGAAGGGAAACAACACCCTGGATACCACCAGGTCTTCCTTCACAACCGAAGGGAAACAACACAAAGAGAATGGAATAAGATCAAGCCCCTAGATCAAGCTTTTTAACAAGCCAAGTTCTAAAGCGACTAGCACTGAGAGCAAAGAATCTATTCTAAGCACACTCTCAGAACTACACAAGCTCTCTCAAGATTTTCACTACAGTGAGGAGAGCAAAGAGTGAAAGCTGAGTGGAATAAAGTTCTTGGCTCTGGACTTCTTGCCAAAGAATTTGAATGCTTGAATACGAGATGCTTGTTCTCTACTTTGTTGGTTCTTCCATTCTTTTCTTCTATCTTTGAATTTATATCTTCTATTTGAAATATTGTCGTTGAAGTAACCGTTGTCTCTTGGATTGATAGACGTTAGACTGTTTGACATTTGGAAGCTTCAACTATCTTTTATCCATTTGAGCACGCAAAGAGATAGGGTCTTCTGGCGTCTATAGGTCCAACGTTGTATGATAGAATGTCTTCAGACCCTGCATACATTAAATGCTAGAACAGTAGACAACTTAAGCTTCTCTTGTTGTCAGTATACGTTGATGTGAGTACTCACTATAATAGCAATCCCAAATAGCTGTTTTTAAAAGGTATACAGAGTAAGCACAATAATGGACAATATTGTCTAAATACATGCAGAGATACATTCAGATCTCATAAATGCAGAGCGTCAGAGAGATATCTACGTGGACTTTGACTAGTCAACGCTTTTAAGATGAATAAGAATCAAGATATGAATCGATGGCTATATGACTTATGAAATCGTTATGAATGAGTCAGATTGACCAAGTCATTATGAGACATAGCAAATCGTTGTGTTTACTGAAGAAATCGTTGTGAAACACTTATCAAATAATTATACAAAGCAAATCATTGTGTTTACTGAAGAAATCGTTATGAAACACTTATCAAATCGTTACGGCGAGCAAGTTGTTGCGAGCTCTAAAGAAATCGTTGCGCAAAGCAAATCGTTGTGAGCACTTAAAGAAATCTTTGTGCAAAGCAAATCGTTACGGCGAGCAAGTCGTTGCGAGCTCTAAAGAAATCGTTACGGTGACTTATAGAATTATTGCGACAGACAATTAGTTACGAGCTCTAAAGAAATCGTTACGGTGACTTATAGAAGTGTTGCGACAGACAAGTCGTTACGAGCTCTAAAGAAATCGTTATGGTGACTTCTAGAATCGTTGCGACAGGCAAGTCGTTACGCTTTCTAAAGAAATCGTTGCGATAACTTATAGAATCGTTATGACAGGCAAGCCGTTACGCTTTCTAAAGAAATCGTTGCGATAACTTATGGAATCGTTATGACAGGCAAGCCGTTACGCTTTCTAAAGAAATCGTTGCGATGACTTATAGAATCGTTACAGCATCGACTTGTTTGAAACAACATGACTTTTCAGTCTTGTAAGGAAATTGTTATGATCTTCAACAAAATCGATATGGACTTAGAGAAATATCATGTGGAAGAGATTAAAGCTTCAGAGAAGTAATGCATACCTTATTGGCTTATTTGACCTTGGTATTTTTCCTGTACTTAAGATTTATGAAATATTCATTAGATATTATTGATAAAATCTAGTTTAGTTTTGTTAATCACCAAAATACATATGTAATTAATTAAAATTACATGGGGACAGACTGATCATCACCAAGTTCTCTACTTAGAAATGAAAATCTTTCATTA
The DNA here is from genome assembly GCA_014218235.1 of Colocasia esculenta. Lineage (NCBI taxonomy): Eukaryota > Viridiplantae > Streptophyta > Magnoliopsida > Alismatales > Araceae > Colocasia > Colocasia esculenta. Next base: position 89,387,122 of record CM024761.1, read on the forward strand.
CACAAAAGTTTTGTAAAAATATCTGCAATTTACTTTGTTGTTTCAATGAAATGCAATTCAAATGAATTTTTACTGACTTCATCTCTTAGAAAATGATGTCTGATTTCTATGCGCTTAGTCGTAGAATGATGGATTGGATTTTTAGTCAAAATTATTGCACTAGTGTTATCACATATGATTGGGATACATCCAAGATCTACTTGGTAGTCTTGGAGTTGATGCTTAACCCATAACACTTGAGTGCCACAACTCCCTGCAGTTACATATTATGCATCTGCAGTAGAGAGAGTAACCGAGTGTTGTTTCTTGGAGGCCCAAGAGACTAAACACCCCCCAAAAATTGGCAATGACCACTAGTGCTCTTTCTGTCCAATTTGCAACCAGCATAATCTGCATCTGAATAAAATATCAAATTATACTCACTAGATGCAGAATACCACAATCCCAATTCATGAGTTCCTGCAAGATATCTGAAAAATCTTTTTGTAGCACTTATGTGGGATTCTCTAGGACTAGCCTGAAATCTAGCACACATGCACACAGAAAACTATATATCAGGTCTAGATGTTGTCAAATAGAGTAAGGATCCGATCATACCTTTGTAGATCTTTAGATCTACCAAGTTACCTTTCAAATCAGCATCCGAACTCAATGTTGTGCTCATTGGTGTTGCCATGGCTTTGGTATTCTCCATTTTGTACTTCTTCAGCAAGTCTTGTATGTACTTTGACTGATTGAAGAAGGTTCCTTCCTTAGTTTGAACAACCTGCAATCCAAGGAAAAACTTTAGTTCTCCCATTAAGCTCATTTCAAATTTGCTGTCATCAAATCAGAAAATTTCTTACACAGTTAAGATTTTGTTGATCCATATATAATGTCATCAATATAAATTTGGACCACCAAGATATCATTTTCCTGCACTTTTGTAAAAAGGGTTTGATCTACTTTACCTCTGGAATATCCTTTACTTGTAAGGAATGAGCTCAATCGGTCATACCAAGCCTTGGGAGCTTGCTTTAATCCATAGAGAGCTTTGTCAAGCTTAAAAACATGGTTAGGAAAATCAGTGCATTCAAATCCAAGAGGTTGTTCAACATACACTTCTTCTTTTATTAAGTCATTTAAAAATGCACTCTTAACATCGATTTGCTATAATTTGATATAGTGAGCACATGCAAATGAAAGTAAAATTCTAATTGCATCAAGCCTAGCAACAGGAGCAAAAGATTCTTCGAAGTCAATTCCAAATTCTTGATTATAATCTTTTGCTACAAGCCTAGCCTTATTTCTTTTTATTTTGCCTTCTTCACTTGTTTTATATCTGAACACCCATTTAGTTCCAATGACACTTTGGGGAAGTAGGTCTTAGAACCAAATGCCAAACCTTATTTCTTTCAAACAGATTCAATTCTTCTTGCATGACATTTATCCAAGAGACATCTTTTAAGGCATCTTCAACATTTTTAGGTTCAATTTGTGAAACAAGTGACATTTGATCAAATTTTGAAATGAGATCTAGTTCTAGGTGGATCAAGTAGATTACCAATGATGCTCTCTTGAGGATGATCTCTTAACATTCTGATGTTCAGTTGATCTCTGTTCTCATTTGCAGTTGCTGTCTGTTGCCCATTTTCATCATCTGGAATTTTACTTACGGCAGATTCTTTTCCTTGCTAGTCATTTGATTCTTCTTTTTCCAAAAATTCTCTGTCTTCCTTTTCCCTGCACAAACCATCATGAAGTTCATCAAATGTTATATGAGGGGATTGTTCAACAATTTGATCTCTCACATTAAAAAAACTCTATATGCTCTGGAATGGTTAGAGTAGCCAAGAAAAATCCCCAATTCACTTTTGGGTTCAAATTTATCCAAATCACTTTTATTGTTATTCAAAATGAAACATTTTGCACCAAACACTTTGAAATGAGCAATGGAAGGTTTCTTACCTTTTAAAAGTTCATAAAGAGTCTTTTTGCAAAGAGGCCTTACCATTGCATGATTTATGACATAGCAGAAAGTGTTTACTACTTCTACCCAAAATTTTCTAGGCAATCCACTTTCAATCAGCATTGTTCTTGCCATTTCAACCAGTGTTCGATTTTGTCTCTCTACTACTCCATTTTGTTTAGGGGTCCTAGGTGATGAGAATCTATGAGAAATTCCTTCTTCCCTGTAAAGTTTTTCAAAATCAGTATTTTCAAATTCACCTCCATGATCAGACATGATTGAAATTATTTTGAACTTTCCTTCTTGTAGAATTTTCCTATAGAATTCATGAAATTTTATGAAGGCATCACTTTTGTGAGCAAGAAGGAATACCCAAGTAAATCTTGAAAAATCATCAACAAGTACATATCCAAACCTTTTTCCATTTAAAATGTTTGTTCTTGTAGGTCCAAACAGATCCATATGAATAAGTTCAAAAGGTTTAGATGATTGACTTTCAGATCTACTCTTGAAGGATTTTCTTGTTTGCTTACCTTGAGTGCATGCTTCACAAATTTTGAAGTTTTGCTTGAAAGAAATTTCTGGCAAGCCTTTCACCATGTTGAATTTAACTAATTTATGTAACATGTTGTAGCTAGCATGACCTAGTTTATGATGCCAAAAACAAGCAAGATCATTTTTATTGGCAGTAAGACAAAGATTATTGTTTTCAGGTTCATCCAAATCAACCATGTAAACATTATTGATTCTTTTTCTAGAAAATCTTACACAGTTTGAATTTGGTTCAAAAATTGTACAACCAAGGGAATAAAAAATTACCTTGTGGCCCTTGTCACAGAGTTGATTTATGCTCAAAAGGTTGTATTCTAATCCTTCTACCAAAAGTACATCATCAATTAAGTTAAGGATTTCTACCTACTTTAACTGAACTAACAATCTTACCTTTATTGTTGCCTCGAAAAGTTACTTGACCAGCTTTCTTCTCAGACAATAAACAGAATTTGTCTATGTCCCCCATCATATGTCTTGAACAGCCACTATCAAGATATCATTTGTTGTTTTTGGCCATAAGACATACGTGCAACACATTTAAAGAAAGATCTTTGGAACCTAAGTACATTTGGGTCCCTGCACATCACCCAATTCAAGAACATAAGAAAGCAAACTTTTTGGAATCCAAGCTTGCCTTTTTACTGTGGATTTAATGGTGTTTTTGGTTTCATGTTGTTTCTATTTTTTTTCTGTTATTTATAGGAATTTTTGAACTATTATTTCTTTTCATTTTCATGAAATTTTTTTCAGACTTCCCACCAGTGTTTCTTTGATGAAACCAAGAATTATTCTGATAGCTAGACTTCTTAGAATATTTAGACTAACCAGATCTAGCAAGACTGTAGGAGTGTGTCGACACTCTGTAGGGATAGTGTCGACTTGCAAGAGTCCACTTAGATATGTTCTGTGGTTTAGTGTATGAAGGTGTTGACCTACCATGAGTCCACCTAGACATGTTCTGTGGTCTGTTGTATGAAGGTGTTAGCCTACCATGAGTCCACCTGGACATGTTCTGTGGTTTGGTGTATGAAGGTGTCGACCTACCATAGGAAGAGTGTCGACCTACCCAATCAGGTGATTTCATGGATTTCGTCCCTTGAGGTATGTTTGTTGGTTTGATTTCTGCACTTGCCTTATTCTTTTTATTGAATTTTCCAATTTCAGAATTTTTAACAGTTTCTCTTTTCTCATTTCTTTAAGTTTTCCTCCCATTAAGTTGTTTTCTAGATAAGGAGGCTTCTGAGTTTGTTGAAGAAACAAATGTGATCATTTTCAAGCCTATTTCTTTCTTCTTTGAAAGATTAAAACCCAACCCTTCTTTATTTAAGTTCACTTTGGTTCTAAGCAAAGCTTCCAAGTTGTTTTTACCACTTACTAATTTTTCCAAGGCTTCCTGTCTTCTGGTCACTTCTTTCTGAAGATTTTCAATTTCTTTTTTCATCTCGGAATTCACACTTTTAAAGCGACATATTTCTCAGCAGCCAGAACCATCTCCTTGACATTTTCAATGTTCTTGACTTCCAATTCACGCAGTTTCTTTTAACACAGTAATTTCTTTAACAAACTCTTTTTCTTTTTCTTCTAGTGAGGTATCATGAACAATATGATTTATTTTTCTTTTAAGTACTTTGTTTTCTTTTTAACTTCATCATATTGATCAAGCAATTCAAAATACACATGCTCCCAATCACTAAAAGAAAAATCTTTGAATGGAGAAATTACCTCTTCTTCATCTCCTTCTTCTCCTCTTGCCATCAGACAAATTTTAGTATGTGATTCCTCAGCTTCTGAGCTCTTCTTCTTCATCATCTTCTTCCTCACTCCATGTTCCAACCATAGCCTTTTGTTTATTTTTTGTCCATTTGGATTGTGCTTTCTTCAAGGGTCAGGACATTCTGATTTCACATGCCACCCTTTCCTGCAATTATAACATACCACCCTTTCAGATCTCTTATTCACATACTGTTTAGGTTTTGACATATTATTTACTTGTGATTTCCTTTTTAAAAATCCCTTACCTTTTTTTCTCAGGAATTTTCTATCATTTTCAGAGGTAGATGACTCACTCTCATCAATAGCTTCTTTGATGCTGGGACTTGCCTTGAGTGCTAGTGGCTTCTTCTTCTTGACATCTTCTTCAGCTCTCTTTTAACCCAACTCATAAGTCATCAAGGATCCGATTAGTTCATCAACAGATGTGGTAGATAAATTTCTCGATTCTTCCACTACAGTAGCCTTAGTCTGCCATACAGGGGCTAAAGATCTAAGGATTTTTGTGACAAGTTTCTGTTCTGTATAAGTCATTCCTAGATTCTTTAAACCATTGGTTAACAAAGTTAATCTACCATACATCCCTGAAATTGTTTCATCATGCTTCATTTTAAATGCTTCATATTCAGAAACTAGCATGTTAGTTTTTGTTTCTTTTACTTCTGACGTACCTTCATAAATCACCATTAGGCGATTCCATATTTCCTTTGCACTTGCACATGATGAGACCCTTGAAATATCTGTGGGATGAAGTGAGCACTGCATGATGTTCATAGAACTCCAGTTTGCATTTGACTTCTTTATTTCTTCTGGGGTCCACTTCACTTCATCTTCTGATAATTAGTAGGGTCCATTACTCACCACGCACCGGATTTAATGATCTTGTGCTTGCAAAAACACCTGCATGAGAGTTTTCTAGTATGTATAGTTAGTTCCATCAAAATAGGGGGGTCTATTTACAGAATGACCTTCTGCAATATATCCTCTAGAATATATTTCACACAGATCTCTCCTGGTGTGTTAAACCAAAAGATTGGAGACCCTATCTCTGATACCACGTGTTGTGTATGGAATGAATATCTAGAGGTGGGTGAATAGTGTAACATTTCAGGTTTTGGCTTTCTTGGTGTTGTCCTTGGGATCGCGACGGATCGAGGTGTCGCGTTCTGAACGCGACGTGTTCCCTGTCGCCTTCTAGTTGAGAAGGTGACGGCCCTTGTGTCGTGTTCCTGTTGTCTATTGGCTGGTGTGCCACGTGTCCGCAGCGTAGGTGTGAAGGCGACGTGCCAGCTGTCGCGTTCACCTGAGTCGCTTGCATGTGTGACACGTGATCTGGAGGCTGTCAGCCTAGCAGAAGACCTGTCGGAACTTTTGAGAAGGTGACGAGGTAGGCGTCGCGTTCTGGTTAAGGACGCGACAGGCATCTTGTCGTGACCTCAGTTCCGAGGCCTTAAACCTGGAAGGCGCCTCTTTCTTCTCTTTTATTTCCATTCTTCTTCCCTCTTCCTCTCTGAGGTGGGGAGGTTTCCCCCTTCTTCCTCCGGTGGCTTGGGTGTGGTGGAGTCGCCGGCGAGCTCGTGGCGGAGCGGCGGAGCGGCAGAGCGGCGTGGAGAGAGGAGGAGGCAGCCGTGTTGTCATGAAGGCCCTTGATGGGTTTGGTTCTTCAAATCGATAGGGATCTCTTGCTCTCTTACCTGTTGGTGTGGATGGAGCTTGTTTTGGAGAGATCCGCCCCGTGCTCGTAGTGCTCTTGTGGTTTGCATGGGCGGATGCTTGCCGGTGGTGCTCCTTCCATGTGTTTAAGCTTTGTGCATGTTATGTGTGGGTGAGGAGAGGTGGAATTGATGCCCCTTGAGCCCTCTTTTAGTTGCTTTCGTGTTGTGCTTCCCTCCCTCTCTTGTTTGGAGGTGGTAGTGTAGCTTGGGGAACCATGGGGTGGCCCCAATGCTTCGTTCGGGCTTCTATCTGAGGTCGCGACAGGTTAGCTATCGCGACACCAAACAGGAGGCAACGGGTAACCTGTCACATTCTGGTAGCGACAGGTTGGTCGTCGCGTTCCCCTCTGCCCTCTGTTTCTAGTTTCCGATCGTGGCGGAGGATGGCTCGCGTCCAAGTTGGTAAGAGGGAGGTCTCACCAACTTGGCACAAGGTGCGGAGGATGGCTCGTGTCCAAGTTGGTAAGAGGGAGGTCTCACCAACTTGGCACAAGGCCAGTCCTCCAATTTAGGGCTTTGGCCTTGTTGCTCTTTGGGCTGTGGGCCTTGGGTTGGTCTGCCTCAAGGGCCCTGCCTTCAGATGAGGAACGCGACGGTTCGATACGTCGCATTCTGAATCTGAAGGCGACACCCTGTGTGTCGCTTTCTCGTTGTGACAGGATCCATGTCGCGTTCAGACTTCGGGTCGCGACGGGGTCCTCTCCACCTTTTGGTTTTGGTGTTAGCTAGCTGCGGGTCTGCTGACCTACTTTGGTGTTCAGCCTTCTGATGCTGAACGCAATGGGTCGATACGTTGCGTTCAGGTCAGAAGGCGGCACCCTGGTCATCACGACTTGGTGGCGACAGGTTGGTTGTCTCCTTCTTTTTTAGAAGGTGACACCTTTGTGGTCATGTTCTGGTTGCCGGTGTTTCTGGCTGCGGTTTGTGCCTTGGTTGGCCAACGGCCCTTCTGAGGGTTTTCAGAAGGGGTGCCATGCGTGCCTGTGCCTACTGAGCTTGTCTTGGCTACAAGCCAGCTGTGCCGGTTTCTGTGGTGGTTGCCCCGCCAGTTCTCTTTTCGCCCAGTGCTAGGCACTTGAGGACATGTCCGTGAGACAGGTTGTTACCGTTACCTAGGACCCCCGGTCCCCGCGTGTCTGTGTCAGAGGGAGTTTCTCCGGGCAGGGTTTGCTCGAGTCACTAACTCTGGTAGCAGTAGGGGAAAACGGTGGGGACAGCGGCGTGAGTCGTTTGTAGAGCTCTCTTAGCTGGTCTGAGTCTCTGAGGTGGTTGAGGCGCTCTTCCGATGCGGACCAGCTAGTCCTTCTCACTGTCTCACTCTGCGTTGGTTCCGGAGCCACACAGGGAGGGTAGGTGTGGGGCCACAGCTCGGGCGGGCTGTGGTGGTTTGTTAGTTGTTCTTTACTGTGGCTCACTACCCTCACTCTACCTAGGAGGTTGTAGGCAATTGTTGACGGCTGGCGAGCAAGAGGGATGGACTGTGTGTCCCGCTCTCAGCTGCCTGTGGCGGTGGTTTGGTTGCACTTGTTGTGACGAAGTTTCTCACGTTGTTCCTAAGTGAGTCTCATCGCCCTAGCCTGCACGGTGGTTGTAGCCTAGCCGTGTCTAGTTCTGTGGGTTCTATTGGTTTGGCCTTGTGGGCCATGTTTAGTGGCTTCCGCTCTGCGGGTTCTCTCGGGGTGTCCTGTGTAGACACCCGACCGCTGGTTCTGTAAACCGTTTCCTTGGTGCCGTCTGTGGTGGCACTATAGGGTGTAGTTCCCTCACCTCGTAGCGTGTCCGAGGTGCAGGGTGGTTCTGCTTGTGGGCCCTTGACCTTGTGGAGGTCTGAGTTGGCCGTGCTTGTGGTGAGACGTTAGTTCTCACTTGGTTGCTTGGTGTCTCTCGGGGTGACACCTAGTTGTTCCTTCCCGACCTCGTGGAGGTCCGGGATGTTGGTGCTTGTGTCGTGAGACTCTGGTCTCACGTGATTGCTCCGGTGTTCTGTGAGCTTCTTTGTCTCGGTGGGTGTGTGTCGAGGGTTGCTTCTGCTTTGTGTTTGACTCCGCTAGTTCTGCGGGAGTTGTGTTGGGCCCGACTCTGGTTGTGGGTCATGGAATTTCTCTGTTCCGCTGCTTTGTAGCTCTCTACAGTAGGTGTTTCCCACTTTACTGCTATGTAGAGTAGTTTTGCTTTCGCTTTGTTGGAGTTCCTGCTGCTCTGGCTGGTAAGGGACTGGTTATCCCTATTGAGCCTTGTTCACAAGGCTCACCCCCCTACTCTCTTCAGGAGGGGACTCGTTGTCGTAGAAGTTCGTTGCTGGATGGTCGTGGTGGCGGCTTGTTCTCCGTGCGTTGCCAGCAGTGTGAGTTGTGAGCGTGAGCGTGAGCGCTTGTACCGTGAGTTGAGAGTTGCCTTTTTGCAAATCCTCAGGGTATGCCCCTTAAGGACTGCGCCTTTCTTTCTGTACCTGTACTTTTATTTAGGGCATGTTGTATATAATTTCTTTATTAATGTATGAACTTTCTTGTTATAGTTATTTAAATTCATTGCTTATCTCACCAGACTAAATTCTAACCCTTCTGGGTCTTCGGATCCGTGGGTGGCAGCACGACCTTCGGGGTCCCTAGAGGGGGTCTGGGAGGTCTGGTCATTACAAATAGATATTGACCACTTAAAAATTAAACACTCGTGATAGAAATTATAATATGAGAGAACTGATGTGATCAAACTAGATGAAGCAATTTGGCCAATGCACAAGCACACCACACAATGCAAGCGAAATTTTTAAGGTGGTTGGGCTCCAGTGTGGAGACCTACATCCACCCCCTCACTAAACCAAGTGAGGCTTCTCTAATAATCCAAATGTGTGAAACACTCACACAACTTCTGATTCACAGATTCGTACAACCTGCTGATTCACAGCTTCGAACAACCTGCTTATTCACAGCTTCAGATTGTATCAATCTCACAATCCTTACACACAAAGTGTAGGATCAATTTGTCCACTCCAACTAAAGCAAACAACAAACAAATTGGTAAATAAAGAAATAGGAAAAATCAAACGAGAGAAACTTCTTAGGAATGCAGAAATGTTGCAAACACTCTGCGTGTAGCTTCGCTGGAGTTGAGATCTGGTCATATTTCCCTCGACCTCCTAATTGCATCTTCTTCAGCTTGAGCTCATCAGATTCCTCTTCTGGCCACAGCTTAGGATCAATTGTCTCTGAATTGATTTGAATTCTGATGCTCTGCTTTAATTGATCAGCGCGAGATCTTCATAGAGGGAAGAAGACATTCTAGCATCCTTTCATCTTGATGAGTTGACTCCTCCGAAGTCTGCTCTTCTCTCTGAACTCAAGCTTTCTACTCTCTCTGCACTTTTTTTTACTATCAGATGCTCTGCACTTTTTCTCTATATTTTTTTGCAGAGGACAACATGCCCTTTTTTATCAGCATCACAAAATCCTTTTAGGTGGGCCCCAATAGAATCCCAATTCGTTGGGAGATACTTTTGTTGCCAAAAAGGGCATCTTCGAGAACCTTGTAAGGTGTACCCAGAAATTCCAATCATTGGGCCTCAGGTCATGTGCCTGGAACTAATACCCTATCAGATACTTTTCATCACTGGAATATAAGGGTTAGAGAGTCGACACACCTTGAGCATAGTGTCAACGCACACAAAGAACTTGACTTGGAACAGTGAAGATGCTTCAGTAGAGTCGACTCCATGCCTTCATGAGTCGACCTCATCCAATTAACTGCTCTTCAGACTAGCTGTTTAAAAGTATAGAGTTGACCTCTCAGCATCTTAGTGTCGACCTTACATAATGGTAGAGTCGACTCAATCTTCATCTAGAGTAGACCTCATAGACTGGTGGAGTCGACCTTATAGACTGGTGGAGTCGACCTGATCCTCATTTGGAGTCAACCTCATGCAATTCCTTTCCTTCAGCTCTAGCCATAAGATCAACTAGAGTCGACCTATTTTTCAACTAGAGTTGACCTTATGCAGTACTTAAACTTTTGCACTACTAGAAATCCATCAAGTGTCGACCTATCCTTTGGATAGAGTCGACTCATGTGCATCACCGAACTCCAGTAACTCACTCATTAATACATGTGTGTCGACCTGTGAAGCAACCATAGTCAACAAACAAATGAGAACTTTTCACTTTACGAGTTTTTATGTGATACACTAAACTTGTGTTAGAAATTTATGACATTTTTGCTTGACTTATGACATCATCAAAACCAGGGACACAACAAAAGTTTCAAGTGTTTGATTTTTAATCTGTGTTTTCAGATTTCCTATTCAACCCCCCCCCCCCCCCCTTTAGGTTATCATTGTTGCCAACAAGTGGGCCAACACCTGTTTCCATTGTGTCTAATTAAGATTCAAGATTTACATCCCTTTTTGGAAAGGTTTGCATAGCACCTTGGATCCAAACTAAACTTTAGCACAACATTCCACCCCCAAACCGAAGGCCAGATGGAAGGAACCAACCAAGTGATAGAAGATATGCTCAAAGTATGTGCCCTAGACTTAAGTGGGGATTGGCATGAACACTTCCCTCTAATCGAGTTTGCCTACAACAATAGTTACCAAGCTAGTATTCAAATGGCACCATTTGAAGGACTTTATGGCAAAAGTTGTGGATCTCCAATCTGTTGGCTCCAGGTTGTAGAGAAGCAATTACTGGGACCGGACATGGTGCGAGAAACTACTCAAAAGGTGAAGCTTATTAAGGAAAGAAAGGTCATGGCACAAGATAGATAGAAGGCATATGCTGACACCAGAAGAAGAAATCTAGAGTTTCAAGATGGCGAATGCGTGTTTTTAAAGATATCCCTAGGCCGTGGAATCCCAAGATTTGGTATCAAAGGCAAACTAACATCATGATTCATTGGTCCCCTTGAGATCCTCAAAATAATAGGCGAGGTTGCTTATCATTTGGCATTACCACCCTAACATGACGAAGTACACAATGTATTCTATGTATTGATGCTCAAGAAGTACGTACGTGCCCGTACCACGTCATCCAGCATGAAGATCTAGAAGTTCGGATGGACTTGACATATGAACAGAAGCCAAGGAAGATAATAGACCGTGAAGTGCATCAGTTGAGAAGCAAGACTATTCCCATTGATAAAATGCAATGGAATGAATGTTTAAAACATGAAGCTTGGTGGGAAACGAAGGAAGCAATGCGTAGAAGATACCCAGAATTATTCACGAGTAAGTATAACCACCCTCCATACCTATATGACGATTGGTGAATTCGGGGACCAAATTCTCTTAAGTGGGAGGATGCAGCACCCCAAAAATTTCATTAATTGGAAAAAATAGAAATGAATTAAATTAAATATTTTAAATATTATCAAAATAGTAAAAACATACGTACCAATATCATATGTACTTAAACACATCGGAAAATCATAGTTCAACTCTAAATAATACTCCCAAATGACCCACGAAGAAATTCATGCGAAGAAAATTCTGATTGGTCAAGTTCAAGGCATTTTGTGACTTATTATCATAATTAGGAATAAGTCGAAAAATCATTATCACATGTACTTAAGGGAGTCCAAAAATAAATTAAAAATCATGGATGGACTCCAAACAATGGGTATTGACAATCCAACGAAGGAAATGGACTAAAGGATGTCTTTTGGGCCACAAATAAATTCATGATAGGAAAAAAAAAAATCGCACAAATGGACCATAAAAGGGTAAATTCTCACCCAATAGACATCTATTGAACTTCAAACCAAGCCCAAATTCATGGTTTACCTAAGGTAGGTTTCTATATTCTTCCCATCACGAATTGGACAGAGAAATCCTCAATTGAAGGAAGGATACACCCAAATTTGTACATAATGGTTTCCTAAATTAATTAGGCAACTAAAAACACATTCCCCTTTAAATAAGCCCCCTCTCTCCCATGGAACGACCCCTAGAGTTGCTGAGGTCGTGTTTGGACTCTTTGGAGGCTGGAATCGCAAGAGGAAGGCTGGGCAAGAAGCAAATTCGTGCTCATCTCCACCTTCAACCTTCAAACAAGGCCTTACAAGATCATCACCAAAGGTTAGTAAAACCTCGACCAAACCATGCAAGGCATATACCCATGGAACGCTCTTCTAGTCTAGTTTCTTATGGCACTATCTTGCACAATTTCTACCTAGTAGTTTGTGAGTATTAGGTGATCTTCTCCAACGGGTCAAAAATAGGATTTTCTGGAAGATGAATCTTTATTCAACCCAAAGGTTGGTGATCTCCATAACAATGTCTAATTAAACTCATTCATGCATGCATACATGTGTATAGATCATGTTCTTACTGTTTTCCCAAATTTTTTCCATGTGGATTTCGTGAATTAAATCTTGCATGTTAGGGCATTGTGTTGTCTTGTTTAAACCCTAATCTGTATTACGAGTTTTATATCTTTTTGTGGAGTTGTTTCCAGACTGAGCACTCAACCTGGAACTTGTTCCCCCATGAATTTAGTTTCATTTGGCACTATTCTGCCCAATTTTGTTGTATGTATAGAGAGTATTATCCCGTACATGAGTACTGTGTCAGATTCAGATAGACAATGACAATATACCTTATTACCCTACTAAATGACTATTGTTTCTCTATTACTTGTTACTATAAATTGTAGGAAGTCCTCTAACTAACAAAAGTGATTTCAACTGATTTGGATCATCCTACATGTTGTTTTTATTTTTCAAAGTTTCCTATGTCAAATCCAACCCGAGTTAGAGTTGGATTAAGTCATAAAAGGCAACCCAGAACTCCTATTTAGACGCGACAACTCGACATGTCGCATTAAGAAAGCGATAGGATTAGTGAGAAGGTCACAGGGACATGGTCGCTTTCTTAATGAGAAGGAGATAACCCCCACTGTCACCTTCAAGGTGGCGACAGTGAAGGGGTCGCCTTCTGCTCCATCCAGAAGGCTGGTTCGCCTATTTCTCCCCCGTTCACGTCATTTCTGGCCCGGTTTGTTCATGTTCATGGTACATATTATAAACATGCATTTATCAACCCATGGAAAAGTTAAAAACATATTCACATGATTTTTAATTACTCTTAAGTTAATGATCATGCTCTCTACCTGCCAAGTATTCCCTTTCTTAACTGATCATGAATGATTATTATTCATGATTCTTGCCATTAATAGAGTTTCCATAATCAAATTTACACCCAAGCACATTAGCGATTCTTACGCCCGGCAGGTGCATACACTCTAGCACAATAGGAAAGCCCCTTCTTGGCTTGTGGTGAACTCTTCGTCGGACATTCCTTCTATTGGACTAGTGACCCCTTGATGAAGGCCTTCGTAACTCTTCTCTAACCATGGATTACCACATGGACGACGAGTAGGTTGTACTACTAAAGTACCAAGAAGTTAGTGTGCATGTATCTCTCTTCTTTTGACATTCTTGACAAGATCTTTCTCTTCTCATCTTGACTATGGAGTAGACCTTTATTGAACATAAGACCAAGTTACTAATAAATGGGTGGACTAAATTGAAAACATGTCATTATGCTACCGGATTGAACTCTTGAACTATTGCCTTAACTATCTCGATATTATTGAACTTTTGAAATACAAACATACTTCATTGTAGGTATCTACATTTAAATTACTTAAGATGCTGGATCAGGCACGGCGAGTGTCCAAGGGCTCCAGTCTAGCCCCCTCGATAGAGAGTCAAGAATATATTGTTAACTATAGAGTATAATGATTATTGGCATTGCATCTACACTGGGAGTACTTGCGTGTAAATGCTAGATACATACACCATATTACATGCATTTGTGATATGCATTCCAAGGTGGCATAGATCCTTAGTGCATGTTAATGACTCGTGAACTAATTGTCATTCTCCGTGAAAGATACATGCTTGTTACTTGCTTGATTGCTTGCTTGTGAATATGACTAATCTCGTTACATGCTATCTTGCTCTTTCTCGTGAAATTACCTTCTTGCTAGATCATTGTTCACTCTATCTTGAAATCTTAAATACAACCTTTTGCTAGATTGATCATTATATCTCTTGATCTTACTATCTTGCATGATACAATGTTCACATGTTATTACCGTTGTCTTAATTGCATAGTGCATAGTACTATCATGCTCATACCTTGGCTTTTAAACTGTTAAATACTTATATCATTGCTGGAGATGTAAATCCTACTGGGCAAGTGCGCTCATTACCCACTTTCCATCATTTCAGGAGAACAGGAAATGGATGACATAGAGAACCAGACTATACAGGGGATGAAGAAGAGTGAAGAGTGCTTTCAAGCCCTAATATTGGAGTCATGAAATCTTAGCATCATAGTATTTTAGTTTGAGTATAAGAGTACTAGAATAATGTAGTAGGAGTGAGGATAGTATGTAATTTTCCTTTAATTGAGTCTTAGTCCTATAGTTGAACGTGAAATGGAGTAAGTATTGGTTTTTTTATTGAAATAAAATAAAGAGTTTGAGATTTATAATAAGCGTAAATTAGTTGTGTTGTATGTGATCGCTCGATGGAGGGTTATTTGCCGACTCTTCACGTCTTAACGATCAAATAATTCATCCGTTGTCATGCTTTGGGACTTGACATACTTCGACTAACACATTTCGGTCATATGATTTCCTGAAATCAATCATCCGATTTTTGATTTCTTGTTCAATTGCAAGCTCCTTCATCAATCGATTGGCCTTCTCTTCATCAATCAATTGGCCTTCTCTTCAACAATCGATTGGAAATTTCTTTAGCAATCAATTGGCCTTAAACAACAATCGATTGGCCTTGAACAACAATCGATTGGTCTTGAATAGCAATTGATTGGTCTATCACAATCGGTCGACTGATTATTAGAATTTGGTCGTCCAATTTTTGACTATTCCCAGACAAGTGGCTCTGGGAAAAATGGTCGTGACTGATTTTCTGTATAAGTGTAGAAACAACGGTTAGTCTGAAATCTAAAGTACCAAACACTTAACCACTCACTGTGGCCTTTTTTGGGGGGACTCTACACTCCTTGTAAACCCGGTAGAACTTATCTGTACATGAAATTTGTACCGAGGTTATTTCTACATGAAAAACTTCAATAAATCCACATAAATTGCATAAACTAAAAATGGCCACATGCTTCAACACAAACTCATTTTGTCAACTTCAAAACATCATAAATGCACATGGAGACAACAACAAGGAAGTGTCGACAGATTTGAGTTAAGTGTCGAGAGATATGAGTCAAGTGTCGGTAGACAATACTATGAAAGGTCAAATAAATCAAAAGTGATGAGGTTCTAAGATCTTGTAGCACCCCAAAAACTTTACTAATTGAAAAATTAGAATAAATTAAAAATAATAATTTAATATTCCCAAATTAGAAAACACATGCGTAACATTATAACGGATGTGTAAACAAATGGAAAAATTCCGTAAAATCATATTTGAACTCTGAATAATACCCCCTAATGACTCACGAAAGAATTCGTGCTAAGAAAATCGAATTATCCGAGTTTAAAGCATTTTGCAAATTATTATCGTAATTAGGGAAGAAGTCGGATAATTCTATTAATGGCACTAAAATGAGTCAAAAAATAAAAGAAAAATCATAAATGGACTTCAAACAATGAGAATTGACAACCTAATGGAATAATTGGACCAAAAGAAGTCTTTTGGGCCATGAAATAATTCGTGGTAAGAAAATAACTCGAAATTCGTAATATTCACTAATGGACGATGTTTAGGTAAATTCTCACCCAATAGACCACCATTAGACTTCAAATCAAGCCACATCTTTGTGGCTACCACCTATCGGAGGTTTCCATATTCTTTCCATCACGACTTGGGGAGGGAAATCCTCCATGGAGGGAAGGATACACCAAAATTCGTACCCATTAGTTTCCAAATTTAAATAGGCAAGTAAAGAGCCAACTCCTTTAAAAAAGCCCCCTCTCTCCCATGGATGAACCCTAGGGTGTCAGGTCGTTGCTCTTGGAGTCTTGGAGGCTGGGAAATGCAACGAGGAGGTTGGAGCAAGAAGCAAGTTCGCTGCTCTTCCTCATCTGCGACTTGCACACGAGGTCTCCCAAGATCATTACCCAGAGGTTAGTGACCAAACCATGCAAGGCATATACCTCTGGAAAGATGGTTGAGTCTAGTTTCTAATGGCACCATTTTGCCTAATTTCTAACCAGTAGATCGTGAGTATTAGGCGTTCTTCCCCGAGTGGTCAGAACTAGGGCTTTCTGGAGAACGAATCTTATTCGACCCAAAAGGTAGGTTATCTCCATACCCAACTCTAATCAAACTCGTCCATGCTTGCATACATGTGTATAGATCATGTTCTTACTATTTTACCCCAATTTTTATCATGTGGGTTTCATGAATAAATCTGGTATGATCATAGCATTGTGCTATCTTGACTAAACATTGTCTTGTCTTACGAGTTTTATACCTTTCGGTAGAGATGTTTTCAGACCGGAACATGCAATATAGAACGTGTTACCTATGAGTCTATTTTCATTTGTCACTAGTTTTTCCCAATTTTCATTGACCTTACTGAGAGTATTATCCCGAACATAAGCACTATGTCAAATTCACATAGAGTCCCAATACGCCTTATTACCCACTCAAACGACATTTGTTTCTCAATTATTTGTTAGTGTACATGCATTGGAAGTAGTCTAACTAAAAGATGTGGTTTCTTCCGATTTGGATCACAGTAGCATTAGTTTTGATTTTTCAAACCCACAGGTGTCAAACCTAGTTTGAATCGGACTAGGAAAACACCCATATAAAGCACCTTTGCACTGGAAATGGGAAGACGACGAGTCGACCTATCACCTTCAGAAGGTGACAGGAAGTCTGTCACCTTCAGGGATCAGAAGGTGACAGCCTACTGGTCACCTTCTTGAAGGCGACATCATCCCTGTCGCCTTCTGATCACAGAGGGCAGATCAGCGGTGTTTGGCCCGTTTGACGTCATTTTCATGCCCCGTCTTCTCCTGTACGAAGTTAGTTACTGATATCATGCATATATCCACCCATATAAAGATTTAAAACATGTTTAAATAAATTTTAATTTATCTTAAGTTCATGATCATATTCTCTACTTACCGATTATCTACTTCTCGCCTTGTTATCAAACTTGCTAAAACGGCATAGTTACTTGCTAAAATTTGTCATGCATGTTTTAGTACTCAAGATAATTTCCATGTATAGAGTTTTCCATTAACAAAGTTTCCATAAATGAGGTTTCCATAAATGGAGTTTCCATAATCAGATTCACACATGCACTTGAGCGATTCTCACGCGCGGCATGCGCTTACACTCTAGCATGATAGGAAAGCCCCTTCTTGGCTTGTGGTGAACTCTCCGTCGGATATTCCTTCTGTCGGTCTAGTGACCCCTTGCCCAAGGCCTCCGTAAGTCTCCTCTGACCATGGATTCCCACATGGCCGACAAGCAGGTTGTAGCATTGAAGTACCCCGAAGTTAGTGTGCACGTATCTCTCTTCTCTTGGTAGTCTTGACGAGATTCGTCTTTTCTCCTCTTGATTCTGGAGTACACCTCTATAGAACATAAGACAAAGTTATTAATAAGTGTTTGGACTAAATTTAAAATACGCCGTTATGCTGTCAGATTGAACTCTTGAACTATCACCTCAACTATTTTGACATTATTGAACTCTTGTTACTGGCCATGAATGTCTGTGCGTATCTACATTTGAAAATAGTGAGGACGTGTGTCCAAGGGCTCCAATCTAGCCCCAATCCATGGTCGAATTATCCGAGTTTAAAGCGTTTTGCAAAATATTATCATAATTAGGGAAGAAGTCGGATAATTACTATTAATGGCACTAAAGTGAGTCAAAAAAATAAAAGAAAAATCATAAATGGACTTCAAAGAATGAGAATTGACGACCCAATAAAATAATTGGACCAAAAGAAGCCTTTTGGACCACGAAATAATTCGTGCTAAGAAAATAACTCAAAATTCGTAAATATTCACTAATGGACCATGTTAGGGTAAATTCTCACCCAATAAACCACCATTAGACTTCAAATCAAGCCCACATTCATGGTTACCACCTATGGGAGGTTTCCATATTCTTTCCATCACGACTTGGGGAGGGAAATCCTCCATGGAGGGAAGGATACACCAAAATTCGTGCCCATTAGTTTCCAAATTTAAATTAGGCAAGTAAAGAGCCAAACTCCTTTAAAAAAGCCCCCCCTCTCCCATGGGATGAACCCTAGCATTGCTGAGGTCGTGCTTGGAGTCTTTGGAGGCTGGGAAATGCAACGAGGAGGTTGGAGCAAGAAGCAAGTTCGTGCTCTTCCTCATCTGAGACCTGCACACGAGGTCTCCCAAGATCATTACCAAAGGTTAGTGACCAAACCATGCAAGGCATATACGTCTGGAAAGATGGTTGAGTCTAGTTTCTAATGGCACCATTTTGCCTAATTTCTAACCAGTAGATCGTGAGTATTAGGCGTTCTTCCCCGAGTGGTCAGAACTAGGGCTTTCTGGAGAACGAATCTTATTCGACCCAAAAGGTAGGTTATCTCCATGCCCAACTCTAATCAAACTCGTCCATGCTTGCATACATGTGTATAGATCATGTTCTTACTATTTTCCCCAATTTTTATCATGTGGGTTTCATGTATTAAATCTGGTATGATCATAGCATTGTGCTATCTTGACTAAACATTGTCTTGTCTTACGAGTTTTATACCTTTCGGTAGAGATGTTTTCAGACCGAACATGCAATATAGAACGTGTTATCCTATGAGTCTATTTTCATTTGTCACTAGTTTCCCCAATTTTCATTGACCTTACTGAGAGTATTATCCCGAACATGAGCACTATGTCAAATTCACATAGATAGTCACAATACGCCTTATTACCCACTCAAACGACATTTGTTTCTCAATTATTTGTTACTGTACAATGTATTGAAAGTAATCTAACTAAAAGATGTGGTTTCATCCGATTTGGATCACCCTAGCATTAGTTTTGATTTTTCAAACCCACAGGTGTCAAACCTAGTTTGAATCGGACTAGGAAAACACCCATATAAAGCACCTTTGCACTGGAAACGGGAAGATGACGAGTCGACCTGTCGCCTTCAGAAGGTGACAAGAAGTCTGTCACCTTCAAGTGACAGGAAGTCTGTCACCTTCAGGGATCAGAAGGTGACGGCCTTCTGGTCACCTTCTTGAAGGCGACATCATCCCTGTCGCCTTCTAAACACAGAGGACAGATCAGCCGTGCTTGGCCCATTTGACGTCATTTTCATGCCGTGTCTTCTCCTGTACGAAGTTAGTTACTGATATCATGCATATATCCACCCATATAAAGATTTAAAACATGTTTACATAAATTTTAATTTATCTTAAGTTCATGATCATATTCTCTACTTGCCGATTATCTACTTCTCGCCTTGTTATCAAACTTGCTAAAAAGGCATAGTTACTTGCTAAAATTTGTCATGCTTGTTTTAGTACTCAAGATAATTTCCATGTATAGAGTTTTCCATTACAAAGTTTCCATAAATGAGGTTTCCATAAATGGAGTTTCCATAATCAGATTCACACATGCACTTGAGCGATTCTCACGCGCGGCATGCGCTTACACTCTAGCATAATAGGAAAGCCCCTTCTTGGCTTGTGGTGAACTCTCTGTCGGGTATTCCTTCTGTCAGACTAGTGACCCCTTGCCCAAGGCCCCCGTAAGTCTCCTCTGACCATGGATTCCCACATGGCCGACGAGCAAGTTGAAGCATTGAAGTACCCCGAAGTTAGTGTGCACGTATCTCTCTTCTCTTGGTAGTCTTGACGAGATCCTTCTTTTCTCCTCTTGATTCTGGAGTACACCTCTATAGAACATAAGACCAAGTTATTAATAAGGGTTTGGACTAAATTTAAAATACGTCGTTATGCTGTCAGATTGAACTCTTGAACTATCACCTCAACTATTTTGACATTATTGAACTGTTGTTACTGGCCATGAATCTCTGTGGGTATCTACATTTGAAAATAGTGAGATGCTGACAGGGGACAACGTGTGTCCAAGGGCTCCAGTCTAGCCCCAATCCATGGTCGAATTATCCGAGTTTAAAGCATTTTGTAACTTATTATCGTAATTAGGGAAGAAGTCGGATAATTACTATTAATGGCACTAAAGTGAGTCAAAAAATAAAAGAAAAATCATAAATGGACTTCAAAGAATGAGAATTGACGACCCAATAAAATAATTGGACCAAAAGAAGCCTTTTGGGCCACGAAATAATTCGTGCTAAGAAAATAACTCAAAATTCATAAATATTCACTAATGGACCTTGTTAGGGTAAATTCTCACCCAATAGACCACCATTAGACTACAAATCAAGCCCACATTCGTGGTTACCACCTATGGGAGGTTTCCATATTCTTTCCATCACGACTTGGGGAGGGAAATCCTCCATGGAGGGAAGGATACACCAAAATTCGTACCCATTAGTTTCCAAATTTAAATTAGGCAAGTAAAGAGCCAAACTCCTTTAAAAAAGCCACCCCTCTCCCATGGGATGAACCCTAGCATTGCTGAGGTCATGCTTGGAGTCTTTTGAGGCTGGGAATTCAAGGAGGAGGTTGGAGCAAGAAGCAAGTTCGTGTTGTTCCTCATCTGCGACCTGCACACGAGGTCTCCCAAGATCATTACCAGATGTTAGTGACCAAACCATGCAAGGCATATACCTCTGGAAAGATGGTTGAGTCTAGTTTCTAATGGCACCATTTTGCCTAATTTCTAACCAGTAGATCGTGAGTATTAGGCGTTCTTCCCCGAGTGGTTAGAACTAGGGCTTTCTGGAGAACGAATCTTATTCGACCCAAAAGGTAGGTTATCTCCATGCCAAACTCTAATCAAACTCGTCCTTGCTTGCATACATGTCTATAGATCATGTTCTTATTGTTTTCCCCAATTTTTATCATGTGGGTTTCATGAATTAAATCTTGTATGATCATAGCATTGTGCTATCTTGACTAAACACTGTGTTGTCTTACGAGTTTTATACCTTTCGGTAGAGATGTTTTCAGACCGAACATGCAATATAAAATGTGTTACCCAATGAGTCTATTTTCATTTGCAACTAGTTTCCCCAATTTTCATTGACCTTACTGAGAGTATTATCCCGAACATGAGCACTATGTCAAATTCACATAGACAGTCACAATACACCTTATTACCCACTCAAACGACATTTGTTTCTCAATTATTTGTTACTGTACAATGTATTGGAAGTAATTTAACTAAAAGATGTGGTTTCATCCAATTTGGATCATCCTAGCATTAGTTTTGATTTTTCAAACCCACAGGTGTCAAACCTAGTTTGAATCGGACTAGGAAAACACCCATATAAAGCACCTTTGCACTGGAACGGAAGACGACGAGTCGACCTGTCACCTTCAGAAGGTGACAGGAAGTCTGTCACATTCAGGGATCAGAAGGTGACAGCCTTCTGGTCACCTTCTTGAAGGCGACATCATCCCTGTCGCCATCTGAACATAGAGGGTAGATCAGCTATGTTTGGCCTGTTTGATGTCATTTTCATGCTCCGTCTTCTCCTGTACGAAGTTAGTTACAAATATCATGCATATATCCACCAATATAAAGATTTAAAACATGTTTACATATATTTTAATTTATCTTAAGTTCATGATCATATTCTTTACTTGTCGATTACCTACTTCTCGCCTTGTTATCAAACTTGCTAAAAAGCCATAGTTACTTGCTAAAATTTGTCGTGCATGTTTTAGTACTCAAGATAATTTCCATGTATAGAGTTTTCCATTAACAAAGTTTCCATAAATGAGGTTTCCATAAATGGAGTTTCCATAATCAGATTCACACATGCACTTGAGCGATTCTCATGCGCGGCATGCGCTTACACTCTAGCATGATTAGAATGCCCCTTCTTGGCTTGTGGTGAACTCTCCATCGGATATTCCTTCTGCCAGAGTAGTGACCCCTTGCCCAAGGCCTCCGTAAGTCTCCTCTGACCATGGATTCCCACATGGCCGATGAGCAAGTTGTAGCATTGAAGTACCCAGAAGTTAGTGTGCATGTATCTCTCTTCTCTTGGTAGTCTTGTCGAGATCCTTCTTTTCTCCTCTTGATTCTGGAGTACACCACTATAGAACATAAGACCAAGTTATTAATAAGTGTTTGGACTAAATTGAAAATATGTCGTTATGCTGCCAGATTGAACTCTTGAACTATCACCTCAACTATTTTGACATTGTTGAACTCTTGTTACTGGCCATGAATGTCTGTGGGTATCTACATTTAAAAATAGTGATATGCTGACAGGGCACGATGTGTGTCCAAGGGTTCCAGTCTAGCCCCAATGACAGCGAGTCATAAATATATTGTTAACCATGGGCTATAATGATTACTGACGTTGTATCTGCACTGGGAGTACTTGCGTGTTGAATGCTAGATACATAAACCACATAGACGTGTCCTAGTGTGCATTCCAATATGGCATAGATTGTTAGTGCATATTTGTGGCTTTGTGCCTGATTACTGTTACATGTTAAAGGTTCATGCTCTTGCGTGCTTGCTTACTTGCTAGTGAAATGGCCACCGTGTTACATGCTATCTTGCTCTTGCTCGTGAAAGTTACCATCTTGCTAGACCATTGCTCACTCTACCTTGAAATCAGGAATACAACCTTCTTGCTAGACTAATCATTATATCTCTTCATCTTCCTATCTTGCACGATGCACTATTCACGTGTTACTACAGTCATTTTAATTGCATAATACATATCATGTTCATACCTTCTAGCTTTTAAAATGTTAAATACTTATATCATTGCTGGAAGATGTAAATCCAACTGGGCAAGTGCGCTCATTACCTACTTTCCAACCTTTCAGGTGATCAGGACATTGATGACGTAGACAACCAAGACTATGCTGGGGATGAACAAGAGTGAAGAGTGCTCACCTCGAAGTCTTGTTATCTTAGCGCCATAGTACTATAGTTGAGTGAGAGGAATAGAATAATGTAGTAGGTGTGAGGATGCTATGTATTTTCCCCTTGATTTGAGTCTTAGTCTTGTAGTTTGATTGAATTAGAATATGTACCAATTCTCGTTTTCATTGAAATGAAATTAAGAGTTTGAGTTTTATTATGAGCACAAATAGTTGTGTATATGTGATTGCTCATTAGAGGCTTATTTTCCGACTGTTCACGTCTCAATGCTCAAATGAAATTCTTCTGCTGCCATGCTTTGGGACGTGACAGATCTAGTCAAGATCAACACACCAAGAGACACATATTCTTTATTAATGTATGAGAAAAGACAAGATTTCTGCATGATATATTTTGACAACTTTTCATACACTCAAAAATATATGGAAAAGAATGATCGGTCGACAGAAGTCCAGAGTTAGACTTGACCGATTTTTGTAAAGAACATAAGTTAGAAGCCACGATCGCAGGTCTTATAAGAAAAGAGAAAGGTTAATAGGAATTTGTTTAGTTTGGCTTGAGAACATGTACCTTTGATTCTTTCACCCTAGTTCTTGGTTCCTAATGATCGAAGCAGGGAGAAGATGATGACTGTTCAAGCTCCAAGCTTCTGGTTCTTCCTTCTAGCTCCAGAAGGTTGTTCTCACGCCAAGCAATAGAAAGGGATGAATGAAGTCTCCAGCCAGAGAGACCTCAGGCAGGTTTATATAAGGGTAGAAAGTTTGTAGCACCCCAGAAAATTTAGTAAATAAAAATTAGAAATAAATGGAAATTAGTAATTTCCATACTATCGAAATAATGAAAACCAATATCATGAGCATATAACATGACCAGAAATCAAATAAAAATGATGGGGGACTTCAAACAACATGTTTCAATAACCCGTTATCCGATTTGGGTCAATGGACAATTTCTGGCCCAAGAATAAAACTAGGCAAGAAAATACACCGGAAAATTCGTAACCCTAACTGAGCAAAAAATAGGATGAGGCAGTTAGGGAGAATCCCAAGGCAAGTAGCCTTACATGGCAACCCAAATTCGTGCCTAACCATACTAGAGAGTTTCGTAATGGCCAATACACTCTTTTGGGGATGAGAATCATCAAAACATGGAAAGGCCAACCTAAAGACGCAACCATTCCTTCCTATACACGTCAGGACTCCAAAAACTACCTTAACACTATAAATACTCTTCCCAAGACTATTGGGGGCAAGTTTATCATTAGTGGGGGTCGTGTGAAGGATGGTTAGAGCACCAGAGGAGGAGGAGATCGCTCACAACTGGAGCCTTTTTCCATGTGGTCGTTCTGCATCGCCTTGCAGGAGATCTTACTTAGCATCAACCAAAGGTAGGTTATCTCGTGCCAAACATGAATTAATCCTTAACTATGTTACAGATCATCGAGTCTACTTCCATATGCATTTGTTTTCCCTAAGTTTTATCAAGTGTGCATGGTGTATTAAGTGTTTCCCGAAGTCATGCATGTTCAGGGTGCTTATGTTCATGTTGTTCTCATGTATCCCGAGGCCAAATTTTGTGAAAATAAAACCATAATTCTCTTCTTCTCCTCATACGCAACAAGTTTCATGTTCATAGTTTTGTCCCAAGAGCCCTCGTTGTTGAGATATAAGTGTCTTCCAAGAGTCGTGCAAGATTAATAGGGTGTTTGGTTACACTTTTTTTTAAAAAACTCTTTCTAATCAAAATATCATACTATGTTAATTTTTGACTGAAATTTTAAAATTGAGAAAAAATACTACTATCTATTTGGCAAAACTGACATAATTTTTAAAATTTGTATAGACTTGTTTGGTAGACTCTTTTTTAACTTTATAATAAAAATGACAAACATATTTCTGATACAGGCTGGACAACTACACCACCATCGACAACGGCGTCGACCCCTCCATCGACTTGGCCTTTCTGTTGCAGCTCCAGGCACTGTACCCTACCAATGGTGACGGCACCAGGCGGGTGGCCCTTGACAACGGCAGCGTGGGCAGGTTCGACGTCTCCTTCTTCACCAACCTGAGAAACAAATCGTTGCACGACTCATGAAATATGTTAGAGATTATTGATGATGTTTTTGTTAATCACTAAAATACATATCTAATTTTCCTGTACTTAAGACTCATGAAATATGTTAGAGATTATTGATGAAGTTTTGTTAATTAATTAAAATTACATGGGGAAAGACTGATCATCATGATACAATTTCCCGCTCTTCCCTTCCATGTTTTGGTGATCTCCCCTCCCAATTGGAGTGGAAAACTTTTTAGAAGGTTGCTGCTATGGTGGGTGACGATTTGGCTTGCCATTCATGGCTAATTGCCATACTTTTAAACCCTAATTTACCCTTTCCTATTTTCTATGTAATCTCTTCTCTTGGTAGTCTTGTCGAGATCCTTCTTTTCTCCTCTTGATTCTGGAGTACACCTCTATAAAACGTAGGACCAAGTTATTAATAAGTGTTTGGACTAAATTGAAAATATGTCGTTATGCTGCCAGATTGAACTCTTGAACTATCACCTCAACTATTTTGACATTGTTGAACTCTTGTTACTGGCCATGAATGTCTGTGGGTATCTACATTTGAAAATAGTGAGAAGCTGACAGGGCACGACGTGTATCCAAGGGCTCCAGTCTAGCCCCAATGACAGCGAGTCATAAATATACTATTAACCATGGGCTATAATGATTACTGGCGTTGTGTCTGCACTAGGAGTACTTGCGTGTTGAATGCTAGATACATAAACCACATAGACTTGTCCTAGTGTGCATTCCAATATGGCATAGATCGTTAGTGCATATTTGTGGCTTTGTACCTGATTACTGTTACATGTTAAAAGTTCTTACTCTTGCGTGCTTGCTTACTTGCTAGTGAAATGGCCACCTTGTTACATGCTATCTTGCTCTTGCTCGTGAAAGTTACCATCTTGCTAGACCATTGCTCACTCTACCTTGAAATATGGAATACAACCTTCTTGCTAGACTGATCATTATATCTCTTGATCTTCCTATCTTGCACGATGCACTATTCACATGTTACTAGAGTCATTTTAATTGCATAATACATATCATGTTCATACCTTCTAGCTTTTAAAATGTTAAATACTTATATCATTGCTGGAAGATGTAAATCCAATTGGGCGAGTGCACTCATTACCTACTTTCCAACCTTTCAGGTGATCAAGACATTAATGACGTAGACAACCAAGACTATACTGGGGATGAACAAGAGTGAATAGTGCTCACCTCAAAGTCTTGTTATCTTAGCGCCAAAGTACTATAGTTGAGTGAGACGAATAGAATAATGTAGTAGGTGTGAGGATGCTATGTATTTTCCCCTTGATTTGAGTCTTAGTCTTGTAGTTCGATTGAATTAGAATATGTACCAATTCTCGTTTTCATTGAAATGAAATTAAGAGTTTGAGTTTTATTATGAGCACAAATAGTTGTGTATATGTGATTGCTCGTTAGAGGCTTATTTTTCGACTGTTCATGTCTCAACGCTCAAATGAATTTCTTCTGCTGCCATGCTTTGGGACGTGGCAATCTAGTCAAGATCAACACACCAAGACACATATTCTTTATTAATTTATGAGAAAAGACAAGATTTCTGCATGATATATTTTGACAACTTTTCATACACTCAAAAATATATGGAAAAGAATGATCGGTCGACAGAAGTCCAGAGTTAGACTTGACCGATTTTTGTAAAGAACATAAGTTAGAAGCCACGATTGCAGGTCTTATAAGAAAAGAGAAAGGTTAATAGGAATTTGCTTAGTTTGGCTTGAGAACACATACCTTTGATTCTTTCACCCTAGTTCTTGGTTCCTAATGACCGAAGTAGGGAGAAGATGATGACTCTTCAAGATCCAAGCATCTGGTTCTTCCTTCTAGCTCCGTAAGGTTGTTCTCACGCTCAGCAATAGAAAGGGATGAATGAAGTCGCCGGCCAGAGAGACCTCAGGCAGGTTTATATAAGGGTAGAAAGTTTGTAGCACCCCAGAAAATTTAGTAAATTAAAAATTAGAAATAAACAGAAATTAGTAATTTCCATACTATAGAAATAATGAAAACCAATATCATGAGCATATAGCATGATCAAAAATCAAATAAAAATGATGGGGGACTTCAAACAACATGTTTCAATAAGCCGTTATCCGATTTGGGTCAATGGACAATTTCTGGCCCAAGAATAAAACCAGGCAAGAAAATACACCGGAAAATTCGTAACCCTAACTGAGCAGAAAATAGGATGAGGCAGTTAGGGAGAATCCCAAGGCAAGTAGCCTTACATGGCAACCCAAATTCGTGCCTAACCATACTAGAGAGTTTCCTAATGGCCAATACACTCTTTTGGGGATGAGAATCATCAAAACATGGAAAGGCCAACCCAAAGACGCAACCATTCTTTCCTATACACGTCAGGACTCCAAAAACTACCTTAACACTATAAATACTCTTCCCAAGACCATTGGGGGCAAGTTTATCATTAGTGGGGGTCGTGTGAAGGATGGTTAGAGCACCAGAGGAGGAGGAGATCGCTCACAACTAGAGCCTTTTTTCGTGTGGTCATTCTGCATCGCCTTGCAGGAGATCTTACTTAGCATCAACCAAAGGTAGGTTATCTCGAACCAAACATGAATGAATCCTAAACTATGTTACAGATCATCGAGTCTACTTCCATATGCATTTGTTTTCCCTAAGTTTTATCAAGTGTGCATGGTGTATTAAGTGTTTCCCGAAGTCATGCATGTTCAGGGTGCTTATGTTCATGTTGTTCTCACGTATCCCGAGGCCAAATTTTGTGAAAACAAAACCATAATTCTCTTCTTCTCCTCGTACGCAACAAGTTTCATGTTCATAGTTTTGCCCCGGGAGCCCTCGTTGTTGAGATATAAGTGTCTTCCAAGAGTCGTGCAAGATTAATAGGGTGTTTGGTTACACTTTTTTAAAAAAAAACTCTTTCTAATCAAAATATTATACTATGTTAATTTTTGACTGAAATTTTAAAATTGAGAAAAAATACTGCTATCTATTTGGCAAAACTGACATAATTTTTAAAATTTGTATAGACTTGTTTGGTAGACTCTTTTTTAACTTTATAATTAAAATGACAAACATATTTCTGATACAGGCTGGACAACTACACCACCATCGACAACGGTGCCGACCCCTCCATCGACTTGGCCTTTCTATTGCAGCTCCAGGCACTGTGCCCTACCAATGGTGACGGCACCAGGCGGGTGGCCCTTAACAACGGCAGCGTGGGCAGGTTCGACGTCTCCTTCTTCACCAACCTGAGAAACAACCGCGGGGTGCTGGAGTCAGACCAGAAGCTGTGCACAGACGCCTCCACCAGGGTCTTCATACAACGCTTCTGCGGGCCCATCAACGCCTGGGTCGAGTACGACGGCGCCGCCCAGGTCCTCTAGGTCTTCGTCTCGTACTCCACCATCTGCCCCGGCGAGCCTGTCATCTCCTTCCTCCTGGATCTGGGGTGGTTTGTGAACGACTTCATGTACGTAGGGTTCTCCGGGTCGACGTAGGGCAGCATGGAGGTCCACAGCATCGAGTGGTGGAGCTTCGCGTCGACGGGGTCGGTGGGACCTATCGTCGAGCTGTCTCCTCCTATGGCCCTGGCATCGGCGCCTCCCCCGCCGGCCGCCGCCTCCACCACAATGGGCTCCCCTGGCCCACCGCCGAATGCTGTCACCCCATCATTTTCGGTGTCTGTGGCGGAGAGCCCTAAGAACGGTACCAATGATTCCCCATCCACGTAATGGGCTGGCGCAAGAGGGAGATGGGGGGCGCTAGGGGCTCCGCTGGCGAGGGCGCAGGGGCAGGGGGGCTCTGCTGGCGACGAGAGAGAGAGAGAGAGAGAGAGAGAGAGAGAGAGAGAGAGAGAGAGAGAGAGAGAGAGAGAGAGAGAGAGAGAGAGAGAGAGAGAGAGAGAGAGAGAGAGAGAGAGATACCTTACTGAAGGTTCGCCCATAGGAGCCGCGAGCTGCAGGTCAAGCGATCATGCGAAGGCGAAGATGAGAGTCTAAAAAAAAAATTAGGTCGACACTTGTTTTTTTTTTGGGGGGGGGGGGGGGAAGAGATATAGACGGTGTAGAATTCTCTCCCCAAAAATAAGAAATGGTCTACCAAACGTAACCCCACCTACATTTCTTCCCTTTTTAAAAAAATAAGAGAAAAAAGTGATAAAAAAGTGTAACCAAACACCCTATAAGGCTTCATGAGTTCTTATTGTGTTGTACGCAAAGCGAGGCCAAATTGGGACAAACCAAAACCGTGGTTCTCTTCTACTTGTTGTCCTCGACACTTTTCACGTTCAGAGTTTTGTCCAAAGATCCCTATATTTCAAGTTCTAAGTATGTCATGAATGATTTAAGTATTTTTCTGGGTTTTAGAGGGTCATAACTGATCCCACATCGATTCAGGTTGTAACCGATCCCACATCAATATGGGTCATAATCGATCCCACATCGATTCGGGTCATAACCGATCCCACATCGATTCGGGTCACAACCGATCCCACATCGATTCGGGTCGTGATCGATCTCACATTGATTCAGGTCTGAATCATCTCACATCGACTTGCTCTCACATCTACTTGCTCTTACAACGACTTGTTCCTACAACGACTTGCTCTTACATCGACTTGCTCTCACATCGACTTGCTCTTACAACGACTTATTCCCACTACGACTTGCTCTTTCATCGACTTATTCCCACACCGACTTGCTCTTACAATGACTTGTTCCTACAATGACTTGCTCTTACATCAACTTGTTCCCACAACGACTTGCTCTTACATCGACTTGCTCTCACATCGACTTGCTCATACAACGACCTGTTCCCACAACAACTTGCTCTTACATCGACCTGTTCCCATAACGACTTGCTCTTACATCGACTTCCTCTTACAACGACTTGCTTCCACATCGATCTG
Source organism: Colocasia esculenta (assembly GCA_014218235.1). NCBI lineage: Eukaryota > Viridiplantae > Streptophyta > Magnoliopsida > Alismatales > Araceae > Colocasia > Colocasia esculenta. Next base: position 89,417,093 of record CM024761.1, read on the forward strand.
CTCTCACATCGACTCCTGTGGAAGTCATTACAACATCGTCTCCTGTTGTAGTATCGACTCCTTCATGAATCGTTTTGACATCGACTGCCTCATAAATCGTTCCAACATTGACTACTTCATAAATCGTTCTGACATCAACTCCCGTGTAACCGTCCCGACATCGATTCCGGCAGTAATCGTTCCCACATCGATTCCTGTTGGAAAAGGCGACAAGCCCAATCGTCACGTTTCTGTCCTGAATAGATTAGCCGTATCGACTGTCTCTAAACACAACCACTAGACCCGTCGTGATTTAGAAGATTGCCTGAATCTGTGTTTTAACTGTTTTAAACTTCCTAAATAAAGACCATTGTGTCCATCGCGATTTAAAAAACCTACCTGAGAGTTGTTCTGCTCTGTCTAAGCATGAGGTTTACATGTCATGGTTATGTTATGTATGTACAGTCTGTCTAGTGGCTTAAAACCTGATAACCCATGAAAAAGCCATAAGAACATGAAAGTTTATTCTATTTACTCTTTAGTGACCTAATATGATTCTAGCAAATTATTGATTGACCATCTTGCTATTCTAGCTTGTTAAAGTGAAAGAATGTTATCTTAAAATACTGCAAATCATGTCAAGTAAAGCGCATGTTTCAATACCATGTCATCATGTTACTTCCTCGGTTATCTTGTTCTCGTGAGTGTGATTATTACCTTGACTTAAGCCATTAATATAAAGGGTTAACCAAAGCATAAATCCTATAATTATGTTGTCAAGATTATCTTTGTTTACTATTATCATGAAATCATGTCCACATGACCTATTATTTCTTGACATCATCATCATCGTCAACATGATATTACCAGTGAGTACCTCTTGAAACTTTTATTGGCCATGAATGACTGTGGGTTTCTACATTTGAAAATAGTGAGATGCAGATCAAGCACGGAGAGTGTCCAAGGGATGCAGTCTAGCCCCAATGACGGAGAGTCATAAATATACTGTTAACCATGGGGTATAATGATCACTGGCGTTGCATCTGCACTGGGAGTACTTGTGTGTTGAATGCTAGATACAATAACCACATACACGTGTGCTAGTGTGCATTTCAAGGTGGATCTTTCCTTGGTGTACATTAGTGTCTACGTGCTTGATTAGTGTTACATGATCGTGCTCGTGCTTGCATGCTTGCGTGATATGGCCATCCTACAATTTTGCAATTATTGATATCTTGCATTCTTGGAAAACTATTGACATCATGTGATATCTTTCGTGCTTGTGCCAAGTGATCTATTGCTAGTTCAATCTTGTTATCTTATTCTTGTTCTTGCTCTATCATTACTACTTATCTATCTTGCTCATGCATCATGTTTAGTGAGTTTTATCGTTTCATGCATATCTTGACAATCGTGCTTACCTTGTTCTTAAAATGTTAATCACTTATATCATTGGCCGCACATTGAGATATAAATCCTACTGGGTTAGTTTGCTCATTCCCTACTTTCAACCTCATAGGAGACAATGAAGAAGTAGAAGGAGAAAGCCAAGGCTATGATGAGATTGCATCAGAGTGATGAACGTGTTCCAACAATAGAGAGAGTACCAGTTTGCTTTGAGTGTTAGAACCGTGTAGTAGGTAGTGAGGATATATGTACTTTTCCTTTCATCCAACAATGAAAAAGTTGTATTATTTCTTTCTTGAAATGAGACAGGTGTTTGAGGTTTGAATATAAGTTTAGTTATGATCATTATTTGGGCTCAATTATGTTGTGTTATTTACACAGTTAGTGCTTGCTAGCTAGTGGCTTATTTGTCGATTGCTCACATCACAGAATATCGACTTGCTAATCATTCCCGAATATTTCCGCGGCGTAATTCTCGGGACGTGATAGTTTAGTCGTATCAGAGCCTAGGAAACAGTAGGAATATTTAAGTCCTAGGTTTAAGTGACACCATAGAATTCTACGTCATGAATCCGACATATAGTACCTAGTGAGAATGGGTAGAGACTGGGATTATATAAGAAGTATGAACTAAGCACTCCTACCCATTAACCCTTATGATGTGTCTAGAGACATTAATTGCCTCTATCCTTTTCTCAGGAATGTCATAACTCTCTCACTCAACCGCAATGGCTCGCAACCAATGGCAAGCTATGCAAGAAACGGTGGCAGGACTCACACAGGCCCTGCAAAATATAGTGCAGGCTGGAAATCAAGTTGCAGCTGCTAGGAATGGAGCTGGCGATTTACATCGCAACTTTAGGGGTATGAATCCTCCTTGCTTCTTCAGATCTCCTGACCCAGATGAAGATGAAAACTAGCAAGAAGAGATGGAACGAATCTTCCAAGTCACGCAATGCACTAATCGGGAGAGGGTAATACTTGCACTTTTCAATTTACCAAGGATACTCGGGCTTGGTGGAAGGCCACATCGGCTCACCTACCCAACTTGGCAAAACTAGAATGGGCAAGATTCCTAGAAATATTTCGGGGAAAATACTTCTCAGAATGGGTGAAAGAGAAGAAGTCTACGGAATTTGCCGCCCTCAAGCAAAAGTGTATGTCTGTGGCTGAATATGAAGCCCAATTTTCTCGCCTGGTTGTCTATGCCCCACACCTGGTGGGCACTAAAAGGCCAAAGGTGAATAGGTTCATGGATGGGCTTAGGCCCATGTTCATTGAAAATCTTGGACCGCATAACATCCAAACCTACACCGATATGGTCCAGAGAGCCCAGCTGGTGGAAGACACCATGGCCAAAGTAGAAGGTATGAGGGGTGAGGAAACTGCAAAGCCGGTCTTTGTTAGGAAGGGAGCGGCTAACACAGCGACAACTTTCCGAAACAACAACAACAACAACACCTATAACAACAACAACAAGAGGCCGAATGTTGGAAGATTCTATGCTATGGACAAGAAAGCCAAAGTGGAGGGAAGGCAGTTGGCTAAGAACTGTAAATTTTGTGACAAGATAGGACACTGAGTAGAAGAATGTTGGAAGAAGCTTGGAGCGTGTCTAAGATGTGGTGGTAGAGACCACCATATACCTGACTGTCCCATGCTGAAGGACCAGCCAGGAAAGACCCAGAACGTACCCCGGCGTCAGGGATGCCTTAATGTTGTGATAGAAACTGACCTACTCGAGGAAGGGGGTAAGGTGGAATGTGCCGTCCTTATTCACTCTCAACTTGCTTTTGTTCTAATTGATACTGGAGCTGCATACTCTTTCATTTTCACCATATTTGCTACAACTCTATATGTACCCTCTATCCCATGCCACGAAAATTTTACTGGAGAAACTGATGGCTATTAGGCATTTTTTCCCCTGAAAGCCCTAATTTTCATGCATCCTATCTTGCGAATTAATTCTTGCATCTCAACTGTTCTCAGTATTCTGTTCTCCATGTTTGATTTGGTTAAAGCCTATCGAAACCATTCTTGTTTTCCAATTCCTAATTACTGTAAGTATCCATGTGAGTCTAGATCAATTTCCAACTAGTTTCATGATTTTCCATTGCTTGTACAATTAGTTATGAATTTTTGAACGTCCCTGTGTCAAAACATGGTAAGTTTGGATCAAGAACCAAGGACATGTCAGATCTCTGTCAAACTCAGGCCAAAGACCTGAGAAGGCGACGGCCCGATAGGCTGCGTTCTCAGGCAGATCGCAACAAGCCTCACCATCGCGATCTGATCGCGACAGGAACCCCGTCGCGACCTGACCTTCTGGTCTGAAAGACCTGTCGCATTCCTCATATGAACCTGTTGCGACCTGCCTGCCCGAACCGACAAGCCCGTCGCGACCTGTACAAGACCCCATCGTGATCTCAGTTGACCCTGTCGCGACCCTCATTAGGGTGTGTCGCGATCTGACTTTTTGCAGGAAAACCCATCTTTTTGCATGTCTTGTTGTTCTTCAGCTATTCCCATATCTTGTAAACTATTTTAAACACTGAAAAATGAAGTTGTAAATATGGAATATATTTTAATTAATTTAAGTCAATCACATGATCTATCTTGTCCATGATTTTCTTATTCACGTGCACACACACTTTGAACCATCCAAATATGGCTTAATTGGCATGCACATGTTACATAATTTATCTGGTAATTTATGTCATTTAATTGCCTCATTCTTAAATATACTTGTGTACGTTTCTAGCGATGTTTTGGAACACCGACACCGACGCTCCACTGTTCTAGAATTCCTCTAGAACGTCGAGCACTTGTTTCTATATATACACTCTCTTGACTTGGACAAACTCTCCGTCGGATACTCCTTCTGCCGGACTAGTGAGTCTTTGTTCAAGGCCTCCGTAAGTCTCTTCTGTCCATGGATTCCCACATGGTCGACGAGCCGGTTGTACCCTAACACCTATTACACCATTTAGGGATCAATATGATCCAAACGGCTATTAGAAGTCTGCTCTTATCTTGAATCACGTCGGACCTCTGGACCTGTGCGTAACATGGCCAGCGGAAAGGTAGTGAGTTTCCACCTGACTACCAACACCAATGCGCGTGTTGTGCAACTGTTACTATCACCTGTTTACTCGACATGTTACGTGCCATGACCACTAGCTCTCATATATACTCTACTCGCTCATCTATTCACGTTCACTCTACTATCTCGTCTATTCATCTCGTACTCTCATATTTTCTTGGTACTCTATATTGGCCATTGACTGATTGTCTAAAGATAAACAATATAACCAATGTCTGGCAATATATAAAGGGCCCGATCTGGTCCTGGGATGTGCGCCCGAAAGTGCTACTGCCCATGGGAGTTAAATGATCAGAGTGTTTGACATTACACTCGAGTGCTATCTATCTCGACTATCTAAATGACAATCAAAAGTGCTATGTTCTCTCATTGTCTATTGAAAAAGTGCTATACTATACTCGTCGTGCTATTGCTATACTTTGTGCTATTTGTGCTATGCCATCTTGCTATTTTGTGCTATACTCGACTCTCGTGCTATATTTGGAAAGTTGTGCTATTTCGTTCACGTGCTATCCTGCTATCTATTACTTGACTCTCTCGCTCTATCATTAGTTACTCTGCCTTTTAATTCATTAATCATTTAAAGCCTGCTCGACTATTGTGATTTAAGTTCTACTGGGCGTTATCGCTCACCCTGCGTTATTTGTCGTTGTGTTCTCAGGTGAGACCGAGGATGAACTATACACTCAAGAGGACGGGAATGACCAGGAGTGATATCATGAGTACCCTAGCGTCCTAGCATTATATTCGAGTCATAGTTTAGTCTTTTGCTTATTTCAATGTAATTGGGCCCTATAGAATGGCTCTGATATTAGTGGTTGTAACTAGACATTTGAAAGATTATTAATGAAATGAATTTACTTTAGTATTTATTCTTGTCCAATGGTTTCATGTCTAGTACTCGCTCTATACCCGTTTACTTGCAACTGCCTCGCGTTCCGATATTCTACGTCCGGGCGTGACAGTTTTGTGGTATTAGAGCCTAGGTTATTCTTAAGTATAGGATGATCTAGGTTGACCAGCCTCGACTAGAGTCAATTATCCTACCTATGTGAGTTATGGTTAGAGCCATGGGTAAATAGCTAAAATGAACTCACACACGCATGAATTAAATTTCACATCAATATCATGACCATAAGTTATTTTGTAGGAACTAAGCAACAAAGATGACGGCTAAACATGCTCAAATGAGGGGCATGCAACAGACCATTCAGGAACTTACTCACGCGATTGTGCAAGCTACCCAAGGAGGTGGCAATCGTGGTGCAAGCGACCTGCATCGTAACTTCCGAAGTCTGAACCCACCTAGGTTCAGTGGATCCACGGATCCAGATGAAGCAGAACACTGGCTCAAAGAAATGGAAATAATCTTCTGTGTCATGCAATGTGCAGCGGGAGATAAGCTGCTGCTGGCCACATTCCAACTTGAAAAGGACGTCTGCGCTTGGTGGGAGTCTGTTGAAGTCACCAGAGCTTATGGTCAATTCACTTGGACCGAGTTCAAAGAAGCTTTTAATTCTAAATATTTCTCGGAGCGTGTCCAAGAAAGGAAGGCTGCCGAATTTACTCCTCTTAAGCAGCGGAGCCTAACAGTGGCCGAATATGAAGCACAGTTCTCTAGACTGGCAAGGTATGCTGAACACCTGGTGCACACGGAGAGAATGAAGGCTAAGAGCTTCCTCAACGACCTTAAGCCTCAGAATATTACCCAACTGGCACCTCTCGACATCTAGACCTATGCCGAGATGGTGAAAAAGGCTCAACTGCTGGAAGATGCTACGGACTTCACCGACCGTATCAAAGGGAAGTTCGTCAAAAAGGAAATGACCTCGGGTCAATCATCTGCTAAGCCAAACAACGGAAAAAAGCATCCCTTCAACATCACGGAGGGACCCAGCCAAGAAAGGAAACCCAAAATCCCAATCTCCAACACTCCAGTGAAAAGCAACGGCAAGCATTATGACAAGCCAGGTCACACTGCTGACGAATGCTGGAGGAAAGTCGGTGCATGTCTGTGCTACAGAAGTCGCGAGCACCGCATCCCCGAGTGCCCGCTACTGAAAGAACATGAGAGGCGCCCTAATACGCCCAAGAAACAGGGAAGACTACAAGCCCTGCATGATGAGGAACCCGCTACGGACGGTGGTGTGGTAGAAGGTACACTATAAGTTTTCTCCTTATTAGTATTTGTCTTATTTGATACTGGAGCAACTCATTCTTTTATATCTCAACACTTTGCTGATACCCTAACTAAAAAACCTATATTCATGGGTTATGAGTTCTCTGTCACAACGCCACTAGGAGAGAAGGAGAAACTGAACAAATACTTCCCATCTGCCGATGTAATGATTGGAGACCATAACCTAAAAGCCGACCTAGTGTGTATGCCCATGGAAGGCCATGATGTAATTTTTGGAGCCGACTAGTTGTCTGCTTATGGGGCAAGTGTCGACTGTAAGAAAGGGAAGGTTACCTTTAGTGACTTTCTTAAATTGGCATTCTCTGGGATTAGACATAAGAGATGGATGTCTCTAATCTCTGCCATAAAAGCCCATAACATGATAAGGAAATGGTGTATTGCTTTCCTAGCAGCCGTAGTCATGGAAAAGAAGGGTTCTAAGATAGAAGACATCCACATAGTCCAGGATTACCCCGATGTGTTTCCTGAAGATTTGCCAGGGATTCCCCCGGAACGAGATGTCAACTTCGCCATAGAGTTGATCCCTAGAGCTGCCCCGGTGTCACGTCAACCATACTAGATGTCACCTGTCGAGCTAAAGGAGTTGAAGATGCAGCTAATGGATCTATTATAGAAGGGGTTCATTAGACCGAGTACTTCCCCATAGGGAGCACCTGTGCTATTCATCAAGAAGAAAGATGGATCAATGAGGCTATGCATCGACTATCGTCAACTCAATCAGCTGACCATCAAGAATAAATACCCATTACCCAGGGTCCATGAACTATTCGACCAAATATCAGGAGCTCAATATTTCTCCAAGATCGATCTTCGATCTGGCTATCAACAAATGAGGATCAAGGATGACGATATCTTCAAAACGACTTTTAGGAGCAGGTATGGACATTATGAATTCGTCGTTATGCCTTTTGGTCTAACCAATGCTCCTGCAACCTTTATGCAACTCATGAACAGCATATATCGACCATACCTTGACAAGTTCGTGGTCATCTTCATCGACGATATCCTCATTTATTCAAAGGTTAAAGAAGAGCATGAAGAACACCTGAAGATTGCATTGCAAGTCTTGCGAGACAACAAACTGTACGCAAAGTTTAGCAAGTGTGAATTCTGGCTCGAAGAAGTGTCCTTCGTGGGCCATGTCATCTCAAAAGATGGCATCTCCGTTGATCCCTCCAAAGTCGAAGCTATACTCAATTGGGAGAGACCAACCAATGTCACAGAAATCATAAGTTTCTTGGGGCTGGCTGGCTACTATAGGCGGTTCATCAAGGACTTCTCCAAGATCGCCGTTCCTCTCACCCGACTGACACGAAAGGAGAATCCATACTCCTAGAGTAAAGAGTGTGAGAAAAGTTTTCCAAACTCTTAAAGATCGTCTTACCTCAGCACCTGTTCTCGCTCTGCCAATAGAGGGAGAAGGTTTCTCTATCTACACTGATGCCTCGGGAATTGGGCTAGGGTGTGTATTGAAGCAAAAGGAGAAAGTCATCACCTACTCTTCCCGAAAACTGAAGACTCATGAAGTCAACAACCCTGTACATGATCTTGAGTTGGCTGCTGTGGTCTTCGCCTTGAAGATCTGGAGACATTATCTCTACGGGGAAAAGTTCACTGTCTACTCAGACCATAAAAGCCTGAAGTACTTATTCTCCTAGAAGGAACTCAACATGAGACAGAGAAGATGGTTAGAATATCAGAAGGATTTTGACTTCAACATCCAATACCATCTAGGAAAGGGTAATTCTGTGGCTGATGCTCCTAGTAGAAAGCCGATGGCATCTGTTTCAAGTCTAGTCCTTGGCGAGATGCAACTACTAGAACAATTCTCAAGGTTAGACTTAAATATTGAACATAGGGATGATCGAGTCTTGGTTGCCAATATCAAGATTCAATCTAATCTGCTAGAGGAGGTCAAAGCTCAATAAGATGATGATCCATTCTTAGTTCACATCAAAGAAACCTTAGCCGAAAGACCGGACTTTGCTATGACTGAGGATGGAGGACTGGTGTTCCAAGGGAGGACATGCGTCCCTGACAATGAAGAACTGAAGAGGAAGCTAATGGATGAAGCTCACAAGACAAAGTACACTATTCATCCAGGAGGTACCAAAATGTATCAAGACATGAAAAGAACATTTTGGTGGCCGAACATGAAGAGAGAGGTAGTTGAACATGTCGCACACTGCCATACATGCCAACAAGTAGAAGCGGAACACATGCGCCCTACTGGTGTACTCAGACCGCTAGATATCCCGAAATGGAAATGGGAAAGCATTGGCATGGACTTCATCATGGGTTTACCCAAGACTCGTGGTGGACTCGACGCCATATGGGTTATTGTCGACTGACTAACCAAATCAGCCCACTTCCTAGCCATAAAGAGTAAGTGGTCGATAGAGGTACTAGCTACCCTATATGTCAAGGAGAAAGTGAGATTGCACGGAGTTCCATCATCCATAGTCTCGGATCGAGATCTGAGATTCACGTCTCATTTTTGGAAAGGACTACAAGGTGCACTGGGTACTAAACTCAACTTTAGTACCGCATTCCATCCACAAACTGATGGGCAAACTAAAAGAACCAACCAAATAGTGGAAGACATGCTGAGAGCTTGCACTAAAGACCTCCAAGGATATTGGAACGAGCATCTATCCCTTATTGAGTTCGCCTATAACAACAGTTACCAGGCGAGCATTAAGATGGCACCGCTCGAAGCACTCTACGGAAGAAATTATAGATCTTTTGCATGCTGGAATGAGGTGGGAGAACAGCAATGGCTAGGCCTGGATATGGTACAACGAACAACAAAGGACATTCAAGTGATTAGAGACCGACTTAAGACTGCTCAGTCTAGACAAAAGAGCTATGCCGACAAAAGAAGGCGAGACTTAGAATTCCAAGTCGGTGATCATGTCTTCTTAAAAGTGTCACCTACTCGTGGCATCCAAAGATTTGGTGTGAAAGGAAAGCTCAGTCCCAGATTCATCGGTCCTTTCGAAGTACTCGAAAGGGGTGGTGAGGTTGCGTACTAACTGGCGTTGCCACCGGATTTGGCATGTGCACACAATGTGTTCCATGTCTCCATGCTCAAAAAATATGTATATGATCCTACACACATCATTTGCCACGAGAAGCTGGTATTGAACAAGGATGTGACATATGAAGAGAAGCCAATCAAGATACTAGAACGAAAGGTACAACAGCTAAGAAACCATCCCATCCACGAGGTTAAGGTCTTATGGAATAACCGCGGAGTGGAAGAAGCCACATGGGAACCGAAAGGAACCATCAGACGGAACTACCCTGATCTTTTCGGTAAGACATTCTCTCCTGAATGATCATATGAATTTGGGGACCAAATTCTTTTTAAGGGGGGGAGGATGTAGCAACCTAGATTTTTCGAAAAATAAAATTTTAATAATGTAAAAAAAGAAAACTAATTAAATTAATTAGAAAATCAAATAAAAGATAATTAAATAAAACCCATTAAATGAAAAGAAGTAATGGGCTTTGTTAAATGGACCCATTAGAAATTAGTGGGCCAAAATAGGGTTTTTTAAAGGAAGAATAATAGGAAAATACCATAAATTCGCAACTAAATTATTACTTAAATAAAAAAGGGATATTTAATGCATTAAAAAGCTAATTTGAGTTAGATTTGGATTCCTAAACCCCACCCTAGGTTGGCCACGAATTTGGGTCCCAACCTAACCCAAATTAGGAGATCTCATGCCTAAAAAGGGGAGAGGGAAATAGGAAATTCGGAATAAATAGGAATTAGAGTCATAATAGGAAATAGAATGGGGAAATGCTTAAATAATCCTCTAAAACCCTCATGGCCGGCCCTAGCTCGTGCCAAGGGTCTGCTGGATGTGGGAAGAGGCCAAGGAGGAGAGAAATTCGTGGGGAAAAGGCTGCTCAAAGCTTCTTCATTCGTTCTTCATGTTCTTAACCCTAGAAGACAAAACGAGTCAAAGGTAGGCATTCTCATGAGCATGAACCATGAAAATTTATTAATAGGATGTTTCTTCCATCATGAACAAAAGCCCTTTGGTTTCATAATTTTCCATCGAGCATATCTTTTGTTCTTGATTTTTCATGTTCTGCAACTTACATGACCTCGAACACTTTTAAAAAATCTAGATCTCCATGTACCCTCTATCCCATGCCACGAAAATTTTACTGGAGAAACTGATGGCTATTAGGCATTTTTTGCCCCTGAAAGCCCTAATTTTCATGCATCCTATCTTGCGAATTAATTCTTGCATCTCAACTGTTCTCAGTATTTTATTCTCCATGTTTGATTTGATTAAAGCCTATCGAAACCATGCTTATTTTCCAATTCCTAATTACTGTAAGTACCCATGTGAGTCTAGATCAATTTCCAACTAGTTTCATGTTTTTCCATCACTTGTAGAATTAGTTATGAATTTTTGAACATGCCTGTGTCAAAACATGGTAAGTTTGGATCAAGAACCAAGGACATGTCAGATCTCTGTCGGACTCAAGCCAAGGACCTGAGAACGCGATGGCCCGATAGGCCGCGTTCTCAAGCAGATCGCGACAAGCCTCACCGTCGTGATCTGATCGCGACAAGAGCCCCGTCGCGACCTAACCTTCTGGTCTGACAGACCTGTCGCCTTCTTCATATGAACCCGTCACGACCTGCCTGCCCGAACCGACAAGCCCGTCACGACCTGTACAAGACCCCATCGCGATCTCAGTTGACCCTGTCGCGACCCTCATTAGGGTGTGTCGCGATCTGACTTTTTGCAGGAAAACCCATCTTTTTGCATGTCTTGTTGTTCTTCAGCTATTCCCATATCTTGTTAACTGTTTTAAACACTGAAAAATGAAGTTGTAAATATGGAATATATTTTAATTAATTTAAGTCAATCACATGATCTATCTTGTCCATGATTTTCTTATTCACGTGCACACACACTTTGAACCATCCAAATATGGCTTAATTGGCATGCACATGTTACATAATTTATCTGGTAATTTATGTCATTTAATTGCCTCATTTTTAAATATACTTGTGTACGTTTCTCGCGACGTTTTGGAACACCGACGCTCCACTGTTCTAGAATTCCTCTAGAACGTCGAGCACTTATTTCTATATATACACTCTCTTGACTTGGACAAACTCTCCGTCGGATACTCCTTCTACCGGACTAGTGAGTCTTTATTCAAGGCCACCGTAAGTCTCCTCTGTCCATGGATTCCCACATAGTCGACGAGCCGGTTGTACCCTAACACCTATTACACCCTTTAGGGATCAATATGATCCTAATGGCTATTAGAAGTTCGCTCTTATCTTGAATCATGCCGGACCTCTGGACCTGTGCGTAACATGGCCAGCGTAAAGGTACCTAACTGCCAACACCAAGTGCGTGTGTTGTGCAACTATTACTATCGCCTGTTTACTCGACGCGTTACGTGCCATGACCACTAGCTCTCATCTATACTCTACTCGCTCATCTATTCACGTTCACTCTACTATCTCGTTTATTCATCTCGTATCCTCATCTTTTCTTGGTACTCTATATTGGCCATTGACTGATTGTCTAAAGATAAACAATATAACTAATGCCTGGCAATATATAAAGGGCCCGATCTGGTTTTGGGATGTGCACCCAAAAGTGCTAGTGCCCATGGGAGTTAAATGATCAGAGTGTTTGGCATTACACTCGAGTGCTATCTATCTCGACTATCTAAATGACAATCAAAAGTGCTATGTTCTCTCATTGTCTATTGACAAAAGTGCTATACTATACTCGTTGTGCTATTGCTATACTTTGTGATATTTGTACTATGGTCATCTTGCTATTTTGTGCTAAAATCGACTCTCGTGCTATATTTGGAAAGTTGTGCTATTTCATTCACGTGCTATCCTGCTATCTGTTACTTGACTCTCTCGCTCTATCATTAGTTACTCTACCTTTTAATTCATTAATCATTTAAAGCCTGCTTGACTATTGAGATTTAAGTCCTACTGGGCATTATCACTCACCCTGCATTATTTGTCGTTGTGTTCTCAGGTGAGACCAAGGATGAACTAAACACTCAAGAGGACGGGAACGACCAGAAGTGATATCATGAGTACCCTAGCGTCCTAGCATTATGTTCGAGTCGTAGTTTAGTCTTTTGCTTATTTCAATGTAATTGGGCCCTATAGAATGACTCTGATATTAGTGGTTGTAACTAGATGATTGAAAGATTATTAATGAAATGAATTTGCTTTAGTATTTATTCTTGTCCAATGGTTTGATGTCTAGTACTCGCTCTGTACCCGTTTACTTGCAACTAACTCGCATTCCGATATTCCGCATCGAGGCGTGACACTTATTTACTCCAAGTCAAAGTAAGAGTGTGATGAACACTTGAAGATTGCTCTACAAGTGCTTAGAGACAATCAACTCTATTCAAAACTTAGCAAGTGTGAATTCTGGTTGGAAGCAATGTCTTTCCATGGCTATATTATATCCAAGGAGGGAATCTCTGTAGATCCATCTAAGGTGGAAGCTGTTCAGAACTGGGCGAGGCCGAAAATTATGTCAGAGATTAGAAGCTTTCTAGGTTTAGCTAGCTATTATCGCCGCTTTATTAAAGACTTTTCAAAGATAGATGTACCATTGACTAGGCTTACCAAAAAGGAGAACCTGTTCACATGGACTGCTGAATGTGAAGACAGTTTCATATCATTAAAGGAGCACCTAACTTCCACACCTATACTTACACTACCTGTAGCGGGAGGGAGCTCTGAAGTATACACAGATGCATCCGGGATTGGCCTAGGTTGTGTACTAATGCAAAACAGGAAGGTGATATGCTATGCCTCCAGACAACTGAAGAAGCATGAAGACAACTACCATGTACACGATCTAGAGCTAGCTGCTATAGTCTTCGCTTTGAAGATATGGCGTCACTATCTATATGGTGAGAAGTTCACTATATTTTCTGACCATAAAAGTTTGAAGTATTTGTTTCACAGCAAGAGTTGAATATGAGACAACAAAGGTGGTTGGAGTATCTCAAAGACTTCGATTTCACTATCCAATATCACCCAGGAAAAGCAAATGCCGTGGCAAATGCTCTTAGCAGGAAGCCAATGGCTACCTTGTCAAGTCTCATGGTGGGAGAATGGGGATTATTAGAAGACTTTACCAAGCTGGATATAGATGTCGACACTAAGAAGAAGGGATGTATGATTCCTAGTGTTAGAACACAACCTACTCTACTTGAAGACATCGTAGCACTTCAAAACAATGACCCCATGCTCGTGGAGATTAAGGTTAATCTGGACTAGAGGCCGGATTTTTTTCTAATAGAAGATGGAAGATTGTTGTTCTGCGGCCGAGTTTGTGCACCCGATCATGCGGACACAAGAAAACAATAATGGAGGAAGCTCACAAGATCGGGTATACCATTCACCCTGGAGCTACTAAATGTATCAGGACTTGAAGAGAAGTTTTTTGGTGGCCAAATATGAAGAGGAAGGTGGCGGAATATGTCGCCAAATGCTTAACCTGCCAGAAAATCAAAGCAGAACACTTACGGCCTACAGGTAAACTTAAACCCCTAGAAATCCTGGTATGGAAATGGGAAGGTGTAGGGATGGACTTCATTTTTGGACTGCCTAAATCTAGAAGTGGATTCGACGACATATGGGTAATCGTCGACCGCTTAACCAAGTCTGCTCACTTTTTAATAGTTAAGAACATATGGACAGTTGATGTTCCGGCTGCTTTATATGTGAAGGAAATTGTTAGATTACATGGGGTACCAGTGTCCATTGTGTTTGATAGAGACCCTAGGTTTACATCCCATTTATGGAAAGGACTACATTATTCCTTGGGATCTAAACTGAACTTCAGTATGGCTTTCCATCCGCAAATCGATGGTCAGACAGAGAGAACAAACCAGGTGATTGAAGATATGCTTAGAGCCTGTGTTATGGACTTTGGAGGTAGTTGGCATGAACACTTACCTCTTGTGGAGTTCGCCTAGAACAACAGTTATCAGGCCAGCATTCAAATGGCACCATTTGAAGCACTTTATAGTAGGAGCTATCAATCTCCAATCTGCTGGTACGAAGTTGGTGAAAAACAATTACTAGGACTAGAGATGGTAAGGGAAACCACAGAGAAGGTAAAGCTTATCAGAGAGAGAATGGCAGTAGCACAACAATGGCAGAAGGCATATGCAGACAATAGAAGGAGAGACCTAGAATTTCAAGTTGGTGAACACATGTTCCTAAAGGTGTTACTAGGTTGTGGGATTAGAAAATTTGGAATTAAAGTCAAGCTGTCACCAAGATTCGTTGGACCTTTCGAAATTCTCGAAAGAGTAGGTGAAGTTGCATACCATCTGGCATTACCACCACAACTTGATGGAGTACACAACGTATTCCACATATCTATGCTGAAGAAATATGTACACGATCCTTATCACGTCATAGACCATGAACTTCTGGAGTTCAACAAAGACGGAACTTATCAGGAAAGGCCAATTGAGATTGTGGACCGGGAACTACGCTAATTGAAGAATAAGGTCATCCCATTAGTAAGGGTTAGATGGAATCAACGCTTAGAAGAAGATGACACCTGGGAAACCAAGGAAGCTATGCGCAAAAGATATCTGAAATTGTTCACAAGTTAAGTACACCTCACTTGTACAATAAATCCTATCTATGAATTTGGGGACCAAATTCTCTTAAGTGGGGAGGGTGTAGCACCCCGAAAAATTCAGTAAATTAAAAGTTAGAAATAAATGGAAATTAGTAATTTCCATACTATCGAAATAATGAAAACCAACATCATGAGCATATAACGTGACCATAAATCAAATAAAAATAATGGGGGACTTCAAACAACATGTATCAATAACCCATTATCAGATTTGGGTCAATAGACAAATTCTGGCCCAAGAATAAAACCAAGCAATAAAATACACCAGAAAATTCGTAACCCTAACTTAGCAGAAAATAGGATGAGGCAGTTAGGGTGAATCCCAAGGCAAGTAGACTTACATGGCAACCCAAATTCGTGCCTAACCATACTATAGAGTTTCCTAATGGCCAATACACTCTTTTGGGGATGAGAATCATCAAAACCTGGAAAGGCTAACCCAAAGATGTAATCGTTCTTTCCTATACACGTCAAGACTCTAAAAACAATCTTAACACTATAAATACTCTTCCCAAGACCCTTGGGGGAAAGTTTATCATTAGTGGGGGTCGTGTGAAGGATGGTTAGAGCACCAGAGGAGGAGGAGATTGCCCACAACCGGAGCCTTTTTCCCTGTGGTCGTTCTGCATCGCCCTGCTAAAGATCTTACTTAGCATTGACCTAAGGTAAGTTTTCTCGGCCCAAACATGAATGAATCCTAAACCATGTTATAGATCATTGAGTCTACTTCCATATGCATCTATTTCCCGTAAGTTTTATCGAGTGTGCATGGTGTATTAAGTGTTTCCCTAAGTCATGCATGTTCAGGGCACTTATGTTCATGTTGTTCTCATGCATCTCGAGCCTAAATTTTGTGAAAACAAAACCATAATTCTCTTATTCTCCTAGTACCCAACAAGTTTCATGTTCATAGTTTCGTGCCAAGAGCCCTCGTTGTTGAGATATAAGTGCCCTCCAAGAGTCGTGCAAGATTAAGGCTTCATGAGTTCTTATTGTGTCGCACATAAACTGAGGCCAAATTGAGTCAAACCAAACCATAGTTCTCTTCTACTCGTTGTCCTCAACACTTTTCATGTTTAGAGTTTTGTCCAAAGATCCTTGTATTTCGAGTTCTAAGTCTGTCATGAATGATTAAAGTAATTTTCTGGGTTTCGGAGGGTCATAACTGATCCCACATCGATTCGGGTCGTAACCGATCCCCCATCGATTCGGGTCGAAATCGATCTCACATCGACTTGCTCTCACATCAACTTGCTCTTACAACGACTTGTTCTCACAACGACTTGCTCTTACATCATCAACTTGCTCTCACATTGATTGCTTTTACAACGACTTGTTCCCACAATGACTTGCTCTTACATCGACTTGTTCTCACAATGACTTGCTCTTACATCGACTTGCTCTCACATTGACTTTCTCTTACAACGACTTGTTCCCACAACGACTTGCTCTTACATCGACTTGTTCCCACAGCAACTTGCTCTTACATCGACTTGCTTTCACATCGACTTGCTCTTACAACGACTTGTTCCCACAACGACTTGTTCTTACATCGACTTGTTCCCACAACGACTTGCTCTTACATCGACTTGCCCTCACATTGACTTGCTCTTACAACGACTTGCTTCCACATCAATTTGCTCTCACAACGACTCATGTGGAAGTCGTTACAACATGGACTCTGGTTGTAGCATCGACTCCTTCATGAATCGTTTTGACATTGACTCCTTCATAAATCATTCCGACATTGACTCCTTCATGAATCGTTCTAACATCGACTTCCGTGTAACCATTCCGACATCGATTCCGGCGGTAATCGTTCCCACATCGATTCTTGTTGGAAAAGGCGACAGGCCCAACCGTCGCATTTCTTTCCTGAATCAATTAGCTGTATCGACTGTCTCTAAACGCGACCGTTAGACCCGTCACAATTTAGAAGACTGTCCGAACCCGTGTTTTAACTATTTTAAACTTCCTAAATAAAGACCATTGTGTCCATCGTTATTTAAAGAACCTACCTGAGAGTTGTTCTGCTTTGTCTAAGCATGAGGTTTACATGTCATGGTTATGTTATGTATGTATAGTCTGTCCATTGGCTTGAAACCTGATAACCCATGAAAAAGCCATAACAACATGAAAGTTTATTCTATTTACTCTTTAATTACCAGATCCGATTCTAGCAAATTATTGATTGACCATCTTGTTGTTCTAGCTTGTTAAAGTGAAAGAATGTCATCTTAAAATACTGCAAATCATGTCAAGTTAAGTGCATGTTTCAATACCATGTCATCATGTTACTTCCTCTCTTATCTTGTTCTCATGAGTGTGATTATTACCTTGCCTTAAGCCATTAATATAAAAAGTTAACTAAAGTGTAAATCCTGCAGTTATGCTGTCAAGATTATCTTTGTTTACTATTATCATGAAATCACGTTCACATGACCTGTTATTCCTTGACATCATCATGATCATGAACATGATATTACCAGTGAGTACTTCTTGAAACTCTTATTGGCCATGAATGACTGTGGGTATCTATATTTGAAAATAGTGAGATGCATATCAGGTACGGACAGTGTCCAAGGGCTCCAGTCTAGCCCCAATGACGGAGAGTCATAAGTATACTTTTAACCATGGGGTATAATGATTACTAGCGTTGCATCTGCACTGGGAGTACTTGCGTGTTGAATGCTAGATACAATAACCACATACACTTGTCCTAGTGTGCATTTCAAGGTGGATCTTTCCTTGGTGTACATTAGTATCTACGTGCTTGATTAGTACTGTTACATGATTGTGCTTGTGCTTGCTTGCGTGCGTGATATGGTCATCCTGCAATTCTTGCAATTATTGATATCCTGCGTTCTTGGAAAACTATTGAAATCAAGTGATATCTTTCGCGCTTGTGCCAAGTGATTTATTGCTAGTTCAATCTTCTTATCTTATTCCTATTCTTGCTCTATCATTATTGCTTATCTATCTTGCTCATGCATCGTGTTTAATGAGTTTTATCATTTTATGCATATCTTGATAATCGTGCTTACCATGTTCTTAAAATGTTAATCACTTATATCATTGGCCGCACATTGAGATATAAATCCTACTAGGCTAGCTTGCTCATTCCCTACTTTCAACCTCATAGGAGACAATGAAGAAGTAGAACGAGAAGGCCAGGGCTATGATGAGCATGCATCAGAGTGATGAGCGTGTTTGAACCTTAGAGATAGTACCAGTTTACTTTAAGTGTTAGAACCATGTAGTAGGTAGTGAGGATATATGTACTTTTCCTTTCATCCAACAATGAAAAAGTTGTATTATTTCTATCTTGAAATGAGACAGGCGCTTGAGGTTTGAATATAAGTATAGTTATGATCATTATTTGGGTCCAATTATGTTGTGTTGTTTACACAGTTGGTGCTTGCTATCTAGAGGCTTATTTGCCGACTGCTCACGTCTCGGAATATCGACTTGCTAATTATTCTCGAATATTTCCGCTGCGTATTTCTCAGGACGTGATAAAGTTAGACTATGGGTGCGGGGTTTCTTCTTGTCATGGCAGAAGTCTTCGAATATCAAGAATTTGCTTAAGTCTATCCTGACTCCACGGGAAAGTCAGTTGCACTTCCTGATAGGTTTAGAAAAGTTAGGTTTCATGGATTTGGGTTTCTAAGATAGGGTCCTACCATGTTTTGGAAATTCCATAAGTTCCTCCCAACAGAAGAAAGGAAATACCAGAGTCCTACTGTGTTTTGTGTTTAAGGGTTCTAGGTTTTCTGTCGTATTTTAAAGGAAATCTTGTAATACTTGTTCCAGTTTTGAACCCTTAGTTGCTACTTAGCACCCATTTAGTTATTTTAACCCCCTTTTTGCATGGTATTAACCAATTTCCTATAATTTTAAATTCAAAATATGGGAGTAGTGTCGACACTAATTGCAAGAATGTAAGATATCCTAATTGCAATAAATGCAGGATGGCCATATCACGCAAGCAAGCAAGCACGCACGAGGACGATCATGTAACACTAATCAGGCACGTAGACACTAATGTACACCAAGAAAAGATCCATCAATAATGTACACTAGGACATGTGTATGTGGTTATTGTATCTATCATTCAACACGACACGCACGACTCCCAGCCCAGATGCAACGCCAGTAATCATTATACCCCCATGGTTAACAGTATATTTATGACTCGCCGTCATTGGGGCTAGACTGGAGCCCTTGGACACACGCCGTGCCCTGTCAGCATCTCACTTAAATTTTAAATGTAGATACCCACAGTCATTAATAATGGCCAATGAGAGTTTCAATAAGTAAGCATGTGTAATGTCATGTTCATGATGATGATGAGAGCATGTAACAAGTAAATTGAACATGATTTCATGATAACAATGGTCAAGAGATAAATTCGGCAGCATAACGGTCCGATTTATACTTTAGTTCAATCTTTACATTAATGACTTTAATCTAGATTGTAGATCACACTCATGAGAACAAGATGAGCGAGGAAGTGCACGCTATCTCCAAGGAACTTCAATGGTACAACCAACTCGTTGGCCATGTGGGAATCCATGGTCAGAGGAGATTTACGGAGGCCTTAGAGAAAAGGTCACTAGTCTACCGATTCGGAATGATCAGTAGAGAGTTTCCAAATCCCCAAGAAAGGGCTGCCTAGATGTGCAAGTGTGTAGTGACATACACGTCTCCATTCTCAATCCATCGGTCTCAAACTCGTGGAAAACATTTAACATGATGACATGCGAATGACAATGTATTTAACTATACATGGGTTTGCAAGATTTAAAGATAATAGTCATCATTTAATCAAGCTAGAATGGTAACAAGAGTCAATCACAAGTTTCATGAATGATCATGTCATTAAGAAAGAATTTAGAATAATATTCATGTATTTAAGGCTTTTTAAATGGGTTAAACACTTTTAAGCCGTTAAATAGACATCATGCAATGATCAGACCCAAGACATATAATTTACACATTAAAATCATATTAAACAGACCTTGGGTATAGCAGTAAGATTTACAAACAAATAAGTGGGGTTTCATGCGAAAAACTGAGGTCGTGACGGATCCTGGTAAGGGTTGCGACGGGTCGGGAATAGAACGCGACAGTGCCTTGTACAGGTCGCGACAGGCATGACAGAACACGCAGGCAGATCGCGACAAGGGTATGAAGGGAACGCGATAGGTTCTGGAGCAGATCGCGACGACATGTCCTATCGCGATCAGATCATGACAGTGCGCTCTGTCGCGACGGCCTTGTGAACGCGGCCTATCGGGCCGTCGTGTTCACAGGGTCCGTGCCAGAGTACAACAGGGGAAAAGGTCATGGCATTGGATTGCTGTCCAGAACTGCCTTATATTGACACAGGGTGCTTCAAAAATAGAGAACAAATTGCACCATGCATGAAAAATAACGAAACCAGTTTTAAACTAACCTCGACATGCTAGGGTTCTTACAGTAAATAGGAATTAGAAAAAAAGGATAGTTTTGATAGGCTGTAATCACATCAAACACAAACGTAAAACCAAGTGCAAATCTGAAAACAAAGTTTCATGCAGCAACCCTCTTACCATGCTCATAACTCTCTAACTATTGACGTTTAGACAAAACGTTCAACACAAGACATGACGAGGACAACTAGTAGGAAAACGGTTATGTTGTTGGTTTGCTCTAATTCGGTCTTAAATCACATGCAATAAATAAAGAACGGGAAAAGTCCTGACAGTACGCGACTTTGGGAAAACACTTATAGTTCAAAATCTACTCAATGAAATTCGATGAAACCAGTGGGAAATGATAGTTAACTTGATTCTCTACACATTGGCATAGGATATGTTAAGGTTTGGCCCGAGAAAACCTACCTTCTGGGTTGAAGAAGTCTCATTTTTCCAGAAAACCCAAGTTCCGACCACTTGGAGGAGAACGCTTACTGCTCCGTGTATACTACATGGAATTTAGGAATTCTACTTGGTTTACAACGTAGACTTGACCCTCTTTCCAGGGGTATAAGCCTTGCAAGGTTTGGTTTAGGTTTGACCTACCTTTGGTCGACTTCAAGATGACTGTCTGTGCAGGTTGCAGCAGACACAACGGGGAAGAAGATGAGCTTCTTGTGGTCGTTCCACAGCTCCTCAGCCACCAAGAGCTCTTCCACACGACCCCAGCAAGTTCTAAACTCGTCCCTAGGGTTTGGGCGAAGAGTATTTAAGCATCTATGGGTTTTAGGAGTCCTAATGCAACAAGGAAAGAAGGGTTGCGGGATTGGCTTGTGTCTTTCCATAATTTGAAGATCTCTCCCTCCATTAGAGAGTCTTTGGCCATCAAGCAACATCCATGGGTGGGTAGGCACGAATTTGGGTTGCCAAGAATGCATGATTGCATCCCAATTAAACCTTAATTACCACTTTCTAATTTCAACTTATTTATGGCTACGAATTTCCATGCATTTTCTTACTTCATTTGATTTTTGGGTCATATGAGGTCCAATGGCCCAATTATGATAATGGGTCATCAATATATAATGTTGGAAGTCTCCCCAACCTTTTTATTGAATTTATAGTTGCTTCGTGTTTTCGTGTTAACGATTTTCCGACTTGCTTCCTAATTTGGATAATTGGTCACACTAATTCATAAACCTAGCCCAAACGATTTTTCTTGACCCAAATTTCTTGATGGGTCATTAGAGGATATTATTTGAAGCCCATATATGATTTTTATTTAATTTTCGGACTCATCCAAGTACGTGTGATAATGATTTTTCAACTTATCCATGAATTACGATAATAAGTCGTGAAACACTTTAAACTTGGCTAATCTGATTTTTATTGGCATAAATTTCTTTGTGGAACATTTAGGAATGATGTGTGGGGTTGATTTATAATTTTTACGGAATTTTCCGTTGTGTTTTAGCACATACGATAATGGTACGTATGTTTTAAATAATCCGTTATTATGGAAATTATTTATTTCCATTTAATTAAATATTTATTAAATTAAAATTTCCGGGGTGCTACACCCTCCCCCACTTAAGAGAATTTGGTCCCCAAATTCATGTATAGAAAGTTATTGTACAAGTGAGGTGTACTTACTTGTGAATAGCTCCGAGTATCTTTTGCGCATTGCTTCCTCAGTTTCCCACGTGTCGTCTTCATCCATGCGTTGATTCCATCTAACCTTTACTAGTGGGATGACCTTGTTCCTTAGTTGGCACAGTTCCCAGTCCACGATCTTAATTGCCTTCTCTTGATATGTTCCGTCTTTGTTGAATTCCAGGAGCTCATATTCTATGACATGCCACGGGTCTCTTACATACTTTTTCAACATGGATATGTGGAACACATTGTGTATTCCCTCCATTTGTGGTGGTAAAGAGAGACGATAAGCGACCTCACCAACTCTTTCAAGAATTTCGAAAGGCCCGACGAACCTTGGTGACAACTTGCCTTTAATACCAAAACGCCTGATCCCACGGCCCGGGGACACTTTCAAGAATACATGTTCACCAACCTGAAACTCCAGGTCTCTTCTTCTATTGTCTACATATGCCTTTTGTCTTTTCTGCGCCACTGCCATTCTTTCTTTAATAAGCTTTACCTTCTCTGTTGTTTCCCTTATCATCTCTGGTCCTAGCATTTGTTTTTCGCCAACTTCATACCAGCATATTGGAGATCGGCAACTCCTGCCATTGAGTGCTTCAAATGGTGCCATTTGAATGCTAGCTTGATAGCTATTATTGTAGGCAAACTCCACAAGAGGTAAGTGTTCATGCCAGTTACCTCCAAAATCTAGGACACATGCTCTAAGCATATCTTCAATCACCTGGTTGGTTCTCTCCGTCTGACCATCTATCTGTGGATGGAAAGCCGTGCTAAAGTTTAGTTTAGATCCCAAGGAGTAGTGCAGTCCTTTCCAAAAGTGGGATGTAAACCTAGGGTCTCTATCAGACATGATAGACACCGGTACTCCATGTAATCTGACTATTTCCTTCACATACAATGCAGCCAGAACATCTACTAACCATTTATTCTTCACTGGCAAGAAGTGAGCCGACTTAGTTAAGCGGTCGACAATAACCCAGATACCATCGAATCCACCTCTAGATCTGGGTAGTCTGAAAATAAAGTCCATCCCTATACCTTCCCATTTCCATGCCGGGATTTCTAGGGGTTTGAGTTTACCTGCGGGTCACAAGTGTTCCGCCTTGACTTTTTGACATGTTAAGCATCGGGCGACATATTCCGCCACCTCTCTCTTCATATTAGACCACCAAAAGCTTCTTTTCAAATCTTGATACATTTTGGTAGATCTAGGATGAAGGGTATACCTGGTCTTGTGAGCCTCATCCATAATCATTTTCTTTGTCTCCGCATAGTCGGGTACACAGACTCGATCCCGGAACAATAGTCTTCCATCTTCAGTTAATGAGAAATCCGGCCTCTGGTCTAGATTAGCCTTAATCTCCACAAGTACGGGGTCATTGTGTAACGTCGCGTGCTTTTCGGATCCATGCGGATCATGTGCATTGTGGTTGTGGCGGCCGTTGTGAGGCCAGTGTGAGTTGGGTGTGTGGAATGTGTGGTGTGATTGCGTGGCTTGAGCAGGTGAAGAGCAGGGTAGGTCCTGAATTGGAATAGACCTGCTGCTGTTCTGTCTGAGTTGGCGTCCAAGGGGTGGTCGTTACTGTTGGCGTCCAGGTTTATGGACGTTGACTTCTTGAACTTGGCGGCAGCTTTTGTGGACGTTTAGTCTGGCGGTGCATGTGGGCGACAAGGGGGTTGACGCCAACCTGTCAGTTCAGCAGGTTATATGTTCACCCGAGGGCAGCTCTCTCAGCTCACCCTCTCTCCCTCTTGCCCCAGCTTGCTGCCCCCGAGTCTTTTAAGGTTCTAACAGGTATCGAGGAGTGGCTGGTCGATCGTGGGACGCGCGGCGTCGCCGAATTGCGCGAGGAAACGTCGCGGCGTGGTGCAATTCGCGTGGGAGCTCGCGGAGGGCTCGGCGTAAACCGGGGGGTTGCGGGAGATTCTAACGCGTTCTGAGGTAGGGGACGAACCCTGGTAGCTCCGTAGAAACATTAAAACACATCATAACTACTTGAACCAGCATGATAATCCATGTTTGGATAGAGTTGCACCATATGGGATAATGGGTGGTTTGAGTAGTTTATTGTTCGAATCATGTTTAAACGGGTTGCATTGGGTTCTGTCATGCTAGAGGGTATGCATTTGCATGTTTTCCAGTAATTAGAACAGCTAGAAAACTCGCAGGACCGGATTAGGGTTTCTGCAGGGTTTAAGGCCGGGGAACTTGGCGTCAACATCGTTTGCCGCCAAGATCTTCAGCCAGGAGGTTGACGGCCAGGGACCTTGCCGTCTACTTCCTGTAAGCGGCAATCGATGTGGCCGCCTACTCCTACATGAACAGAAATGGCTAATTATGGTGTTTTATCGATAATGCATGCGTGGAATTATACGAGGTGCACTAAGTGCACATGGTTCTCGTGTTTAGCATACAAGGTATGCTGTTAGTTGTTTACTTCGGTGACTGCGCGTTGTGTACGCGAGTCAGTTGGGTTCACATGTAGTGGACCAGTGGTTACTTGTGGTTTACGTGAGGTTTCACGTGGTTTGTGTGTGACGTGCACGTGGTTTTGTGTACGTGACGAGTAGTACGACGCCTACCGTGGTTACCTCTCCAGTTGGGTGCCCCAGGTTCTTTGTGAGCCAGGCTGTTAGCTCGGGGCCTTGTCCCGGTACTTGTGTTGTACCGTTGAGGTCTGTGTCGTCTGACCTGGACACCCTCACTCTTGTGTTAGAGTTGTACGTCCGGCTGAGGGAAAGACGACAGTGGGACAGTGACAGTTGTGGTTGTTTTTAGTCACTTGTAGCGCGCTCGTAGTTGGGGGTACGGACACCAGTAGACGTACTGGACCCCAGCTAGTCCTTTTCCAGTGCCTCACTCTAGCGAGCCCAGGCCAGGGTCTCTGGAGGTGCCAGGCATGGGCCTGTGACCGTGTGGTCTGCAGGTTGTGGTGTTTTAGTTGGTCTCCACAGTTGTTTGACCTTTTTACGTGGAGCGGCAGCTGGACCTTTCGTCCGTGGCTGCGAGACTGAGAGGTGGACCTGTGTTAGTTGTCCGAGTCAGTTTCTGGTGTCGCGAACCAGTTTACGTGGCTCGTGTTGGCTGTCTCTACTTTGGCTTGTACACCTGTTTGGGTTTGCCGTTTAGTTACTACAGTTGTTTCTCGTAGTCGACAGACGGTGAGTACTTTTACAGCTTTACTTACCTGCTTAGCTGTTTTATATGTTGTTGGTACTGTTTACTGTTTTGTACCTGTGGTTTGTGGTTTGTTCGGCTTTGGGGGAGTTCCCTACTGAGCCAGTGACTAGAGAGGCTCACCCCTACCCCCACAGGTGAGGGCGAGGAGGACGTTTCCCGTCCGACGTCCAGTTCTGGGCCGCGTCGTAGCGGAGCAGGGTCAGTACCTCCAGCGGAGTAGTACTCAGCAGTGTAGCCTTGTAGCTTTGTAGTTGTTTACTTTCTTTTGTTGTACCTCGGGGTATGCCCCAGGCTTTTGTACACCTTTCAGTTTTAATGGAATATGGCTATGTAAATTGTGAAAAATTATATATGAAATGTGGTGTGTTCCTTTATGTTTACACGGACTGTGGTTTGGTTTCCCTTGCGAGGCTTCGGCCCGTTCGCGGGAGGCGGACTCGGATCAAGTGCGTTATTGGTTTAACGGGCTTGGCCGAGGCGTTCCGTCACAGTTGGTATCAGAGCAAGGTCCGTGTTAATATAAGGGAATTGGAAGAATACATAGCCTTATTTCGGTCATTATACACTGCTGGTAGGGACCCTGGTTTTTGATAATTTGTGGTTTTGATTTTTGCCTGGTGTTTTGTGTATGTAGAATTTCTGGAATGGCTGATAGGAGAGATTGGGGTGGTGGAGGAGATGATCCGGAGGAAAATACCCAGCGTATGATTGAGAGAATCTGGGAGAGCCTCACGGATATTCGAGCGAGAATGGATCAGCAGGCGCCTATACCACCAGTTGCAGTGCCACCTGGGGAAGGAGAGGCAGTACCTGTTGCTCCAGTTCCGCCGAGGGTGGAGGTACCTTTTGTAGCACCTGTGCCACCACCACCGCCAGTGCATAGTAGAAGAACCAGTGATACAGGTGGAGAAATTTCTGAGATTGCAGCCGTCTACTTATTCAGGAGGGCCGAATCCAGATACAGCTGAGCACTGGATTCATGAAATTGAGAGGGTTTTTGCGACTATGCGGTGTCCTGAAGCAGACAGAGTTGTATTGGCTGCTTATCAGTTGAGAGGTTTTGCTTTAGAATGGTGGCGATTGAAGATGCAGACCACCTTCGCAGGTAGAAGAGAAGAAGCTATCACTTGGTCGGAGTTTCTCGAGGTATTTAATGATACATTCTTTCCGATTCAAGTGCAGCAGGTAAAAAGAGAGCAATTCCGGACTCTTCAGCAAGGTAACTCTTCGGTTCTAGAGTATCAGATGAGATTTATGGCACTCAGCCGTTATGCACCTTATGTTGTTTCTAATAATAACATGATGGTTGAGTATTTTATCAGAGGATTGAGAGTGGAATTGCAGAATGCGATAGTTCCTCTCATGTGCAAGACAGTGGAAGAGGCAGCGCAAATGGCAGCTATTTTAGAGAGGTCTATCCGGACTCGTCAGGCAGGTGAGTCAGGTTCTGGTAGTTTCCGGTTACCGCAGCAGTCAGTGGGTGCAAGCAAGGGCAAGGCACCAGCAGGACCTTCTTCATCAGGCTTTGAGAAGTGGGGACAGAAATTAAAGCAAGCACTTAAAGGAAAAGGAAAAGGATTGGGAGGTCGTCCGCAGTATCAGCAAGGCCGTGGTAGGCCTGAGGTGGAGGAGTCTCAGCAGAGTACAGCCAGGCAGCCTATATTTCCTCCAGGATACAGGTGTTATAATTGTAATCAGCCGGGACATTTGATCCGCAATTGTCCGTATGCAAGAGAGTATGGGTATGGCAGAGGTGTGCAGCAGCAGCAGCCTCAGCAGTTCCAGCAGCCACAGGCAGGTCGTGGCAGAGGAGCACCGCAGCAGCAGGGGAGAGGCCGGGTTATGGCTATCACCCGAGCCCAGGCAGAGGCATCAAATATGATAGAAGGTACTTTACCTCTTTATGAATATTCAGCAAGAGTCTTATTTGATTCGGGTGCCTCTCATTCTTTTATTTCCGAAGAATTTCTGGATTGCATAGCTCATCCATTAGAAGAGAAGTCTTGTGAGTTAGTGGTAGAGGTTCCTTCAGGTGAGTTCTTACTCACTTCGAGCTACATAGATGAAGCTCCTGTTATGATTGAAGGGAACCAGATGCCGGGTCGGTTGTATGCCCTGCAGTTGTCAGATTATGATATTATTCTGGGTATGGACTGGCTAGAGATGTATGGAGCAATGCTAGATTGCAGAAAGAAAAGGATCAGGTTTTATCATCCTAATGGTGCAGAGTTTGAATATCAAGGTATGCCTTTTTATACCTCAAAGTTTCTAATTTCTGCAATTAAAGCTAGAAAGTTGATTAATGATGGGTGTGTGGCCTATTTAGCCTCAGTAAGTTTGGTAGAAGCCAGTCAGCCAATGGAAGCAGTTCCCGTGGTTAGGGAATTTGCTGATGTCTTTCCGGAAGATTTGCCTGGTGTAGCTCCACATAGAGAGGTGGATTTTACTATTGAGTTGCTGCCGGGTACTATGCCGATCTCTAAAGCCCCATATCGGATGGCACCAGCAGAACTCAAGGAGTTGAAAAGCAATTAGAAGAATTGTTGCAAAAAGGGTTTATTAGACCGAGTCATTCCCCGTGGGGAGCGCCGGTTTTATTTGTGAAAAAGAAAGATGGAAGTTTCGGATGTGTATAGATTATAGAAAGTTGAATGATGTGACCATCAAGAATAAGTACCCGTTGCCAAGAATAGATGATTTATTTGATCAGTTGCAATCAGCAAAAGTGTTTTCTAAAATTGATTTGAGGTCCGGGTACCATCAGCTGAGAATCAGAGAAAAGATATAGATAAAACAGCGTTCAGAACCAGATATGGTCACTATGAGTTTGTGGTAATGCCTTTTGGGTTGACTAATGCTCCTGCAGGTTTTATGGATCTGATGAATAGAATATTTCATCCGTATTTAGATCAATTTATTGTGGTCTTTATTGATGATATTCTAATTTATTCAGCATCTGAGGAGGAGCATGCAGCTCATTTGAGGTTTACTTTGCAGTTGTTAAGAGATAACCAGTTGTTTGCTAAATTCAGTAAGTGTGAATTCTGGTTAAAGGAAATTCAGTTTTTGGGTCATGTTATTTCTGCTAAAGGAGTAGCTGTAGACCCAAGTAAAGTGGAAGCTGTGTCGAGGTGGGAAGTGCCTAAGTCAATAACCGAGATTAGAAGTTTTCTGGGGTTGGCAGGTTATTATAGGCGCTTTATTCAAGATTTTTCTAAAATTGCAGCACCTATGACTAGACTGACCAGAAAGGGTGTGCCTTTTGTGTGGTCCGGTGAATGTCAGAGAAGTTTTATGGAATTGAAGAAAAGACTTACATCAGCACCTATATTGACATTGCCGGCAGGGAGTGGTGGTTTTGTGCTGTATACTGATGCTTCAAGGAGAGGTCTTGGAGCAGTGCTTATGCAGCATGGTAAAGTGATAGCCTATGCGTCTAGGCAATTGAAGCCAGCAGAGGAGAATTACCCCACTCATGATTTGGAATTAGCTGCAGTTGTATTTGCTTTGAAAATGTGGAGGCATTATCTGTATGGCGAAGATTTGAAATTTTTACAGATCATAAAAGCTTGAAGTATATCTTCTCGCAGAAAGATTTAAATCTTCGCCAGCGCAGATGGGTTGAGTATCTGAAGGATTATGATTTTAGTTTGGCTTACCATCCGGGTAAGGCCAATGTTGTGGCCGATGCCTTAAGCAGAAAGGCTTATGTGAATTTGATGATGATTAAAGAATGGAAGTTGTATGAAGAGGTAGCAGAGAATTCTTTGTATGTGCCCAGCAGTCAGCGTCGGGCAATTCTAGCTGCTAGTGCTGTAGAGCCGTCTTTATATTGGCAGATTATTGAGGCTCAAAGAGCAGATGCAGGTTTACCTGAAATTGTGAAAATGGAAGGAGTCTCTATTGATGATAATTGTGTAGTCAGGCTTAGGGGCAGGTTGTTTGTTCCTGCAGAAAGAGAAGTGAAGCAGCGTGTTCTAGAAGAGGCTCATAAATCAAGGTACACTATTCATCCGGGTAGTACTAAAATGTACCATGATTTAAGAAAGCATTTTTGGTGGCCTCATATGAAGAAAGAAATAGCAGAATTTGTGGCAAGATGTGCCGTTTGTCAACAAATTAAAGCAGAGCATCAGAAGCCGGGAGGTCTATTGCAGCCGTTGCCTATTCCACAGTGGAAGTGGGATGATATTGCAATGGATTTTGTGGCAGGTTTACCAAGGACAAGTTCTGGGCATAATGGAATATGGGTGTTTGTTGACAGATTGACAAAGGTTTGCAGATTAGTGGCAGTAAGTATGTCTTGGACAGTGGACAAATTGGCAAATGTTTATGTTGAAAGAATTGTTCCACTGCATGGTATTCCAAAGACTATTGTATCGGATAGAGATCCAAGATTTACTTCTGGTTTTTGGAGAAGTTTGCAAAAGGTGATGGGTTCTGAATTGAGATATAGCTCCGCTTATCATCCCCAGACAGATGGTCAACAGAAAGAACCATTCAGACAATTGAAGATATGTTGCGGGCTTGTTGCTTAGTTTGGGGAGGCAGTTGGAGCATCATTTGGGAATGGTTGAGTTTGCCTATAATAATAGTTATCATACCAGTCTTGGAATGGCACCGTATGAAGCTTTGTATGGAAGGCCATGTAGAACTCCGTTGAACTGGCATGAAGTGGGAGAAAGGCAATTAGTGGGTCCTGAATTAATTCAGCAAACCACGGAAATAGTGAAGCTTATTAAAGAAAAATTGCAGGCAGCTCAAAGTAGGCAGAAAAGTTATGCAGATGTGCGGAGGAGACCACTTCAGTTTGAGGTGGGAGATTTTGTTTTTCTGAGAGTTTCCCCAAGTAAAGGTATAATGAGGTTTGGTAAATCTGGAAAGCTGAGTCCAAGGTATGTGGGACCTTTTCAGGTAATTGAAAGAATTGGGGAAACAGCTTATAGACTGGATTTGCCAGCTGATTTTGCAGATGTGCATGATATTTTCCATGTCTCCATGTTAAGGAAATGCATTGAAGATCCAGCTCAGATAATTAGATATCAAGGTGGTGACCTGAGGCCGGACATGACAATGCCAGAATATCCGGTGCAGATCACAGATCGAAAGATGAAGAAGCTAAGAAATAAGGAAATTGAGTTGGTTAAGGTAAGATGGGAAAATAGGTTGGGTGGTGAGGATACCTGGGAGTTGGCCGCTGAAATGGCTAAAGGGTATCCCTATCTGTTTGTGTAAGTTTTGTATTTTCTTTTTAGATGATAGTGCTTGTAAAGTTGTGTATGTTTAAATCGTTTGACTTTGTGTTGTGTTATGAATTTCGAGGTCGAAATTTTCTTTTTAGATGATAGTAATGTAACGTCGCGTGCTTTTCGGATCCATGCGGATCATGTGCATTGTGGTTGTGGCGGCCGTTGTGAGGCCAGTGTGAGTTGGGTGTGTGGAATGTGTGGTGTGATTGCGTGGCTTGAGCAGGTGAAGAGCAGGGTAGGTCCTGAATTGGAATAGGACCTGCTGCTGTTCTGTCTGAGTTGGCGCCAAGGGGTGGTCGTTTACTGTTGGCGTCCAGGTTTATGGACGTTGACTTCTTGAACTTGGCGGCAGCTTTTGTGGACGTTTAGTCTGGCGGTGCATGTGGGCGACAAGGGGGTTGACGCCAACCTGTCAGTTCAGCAGGTTATATGTTCACCCGAGGGCAGCTCTCTCAGCTCACCCTCTCTCCCTCTTGCCCCAGCTTGCTGCCCCCGAGTCTTTGAAGGTTCTAACAGGTATCGAGGAGTGGCTGGTCGATCGTGGGACGCGCGGCGTCGCCGAATTGCGCGAGGAAACGTCGCGGCGTGGTGCAATTCGCGTGGGAGCTCGCGGAGGGCTCGGCGTAAACCGGGGGGTTGCGGGAGATTCTAACGCGTTCTGAGGTAGGGGACGAACCCTGGTAGCTCCGTAGAAACATTAAAACACATCATAACTACTTGAACCAGCATGATAATCCATGTTTGGATAGAGTTGCACCATATGGGATAATGGTGGTTTGAGTAGTTTATTGTTCGAATCATGTTTAAACGGGTTGCATTGGGTTCTGTCATGCTAGAGGGTATGCATTTGCATGTTTTCCAGTAATTAGAACAGCTAGAGAACTCGCAGGACCGGATTAGGGTTTCTGCAGGGTTTAAGGCCGGGGAACTTGGCGTCAACATCGTTTGCCGCCAAGATCTTCAGCCAGAGGTTGACGGCCAGGGACCTTGCCGTCTACTTCCTGTAAGCGGCAATCGATGTGGCCGCCTACTCCTACATGAACAGAAATGGCTATTTATGGTGTTTTATCGATAATGCATGCGTGGAATTATACGAGGTGCACTAAGTGCACATGGTTCTCGTGTTTAGCATACAAGGTATGCTGTTAGTTGTTTACTTCGGTGACTGCGCGTTGTGTACGCGAGTCAGTTGGGTTCACATGTAGTGGACCAGTGGTTACTTGTGGTTTACGTGAGGTTTCACGTGGTTTGTGTGTGACGTGCACGTGGTTTTGTGTACGTGACGAGTAGTACGACGCCTACCGTGGTTACCTCTCCAGTTGGGTGCCCCAGGTTCTTTGTGAGCCAGGCTGTTAGCTCGGGGCCTTGTCCCGGTACTTGTGTTGTACCGTTGAGGTCTGTGTCGTCTGACCTGGACACCCTCACTCTTGTGTTAGAGTTGTACGTCCGGCTGAGGGAAAGACGACAGTGGGACAGTGACAGTTGTGGTTGTTTTTAGTCACTTGTAGCGCGCTCGTAGTTGGGGGTACGGACACCAGTAGACGTACTGGACCCCAGCTAGTCCTTTTCCAGTGCCTCACTCTAGCGAGCCCAGGCCAGGGTCTCTAGAGGTGCCAGGCATGGGCCTGTGACCGTGTGGTCTGCAGGTTGTGGTGTTTTAGTTGGTCTCCACAGTTGTTTGACCTTTTTACGTGGAGCGGCAGCTGGACCTTTCGTCCGTGGCTGCGAGACTGAGAGGTGGACCTGTGTTAGTTGTTCGAGTCAGTTTCTGGTGTCGCGAACCAGTTTACGTGGCTCGTGTTGGCTGTCTCTACTTTGGCTTGTACACCTGTTTGGGTTTGCCGTTTAGTTACTACAGTTGTTTCTCGTAGTCGACAGACGGTGAGTACTTTTACAGCTTTACTTACCTGCTTAGCTGTTTTATATGTTGTTGGTACTGTTTACTGTTTTGTACCTGTGGTTTGTGGTTTGTTCGGCTTTGGGGGAGTTCCCTACTGAGCCAGTGACTAGAGAGGCTCACCCCTACCCCCACAGGTGAGGGCGAGGAGGACGTTTCCCGTCCGACGTCCAGTTCTGGGCCGCGTCGTAGTGGAGCAGGGTCAGTACCTCCAGCGGAGTAGTACTCACAC
Organism: Colocasia esculenta; assembly: GCA_014218235.1. Classification (NCBI taxonomy): domain Eukaryota; kingdom Viridiplantae; phylum Streptophyta; class Magnoliopsida; order Alismatales; family Araceae; genus Colocasia; species Colocasia esculenta. The sequence continues at coordinate 89,450,158 of CM024761.1, forward strand.
GTGTAGCCTTGTAGCTTTGTAGTTTTGTAGTTGTTTACTTTCTTTTGTTGTACCTCGGGTATGCCCCAGGCTTTTGTACACCTTTTCAGTTTTATTGGAATATGGCTATGTAAATTGTGAAAAATTATATATGAAATGTGGTGTGTTCCTTTATGTTTACACGGACTGTGGTTTGGTTTCCCTTGCGAGGCTACGGCCCGTTCGCGGGAGGCGGACTCGGATCAAGTGCGTTATTGGTTTAACGGGCTTGGCCGAGGCGTTCCGTCACACATTGCCTTGGAGTGTTGTGATGTCCTCCAATAGTGTTGGTTGTGCCCTAATACTAGCAATAAGGCATCCCTTCTCTTTGATGTCAGGATCAATATTTAACTTGGAGAAGTCCTCTAATAACTTCCATTCGTCCACCATTAAACTTGACAATGTGATCATTGGCTTTCTACTTAGAGCATCCACCACAGCATTTGCTTTTCCTGGATGGTATTGGATCGTGAAGTCGAAGTCTTTGAGATACTCCAACCACCTCCGCTATCTCATATTCAAGTCCTACTGAGAAAATAGATACTTCAAGCTTTTATGGTCAGAAAACACAATGAATTTCTCGCCATATAGATAATGACGCCATATCTTCAAGGCGAAGACTACAGCAACTAGCTCCAGATCATGTACAGGATAATTATCCTCGTGCTTCTTCAATTGTCTGGATGCGTAGCATATAACTTTCCCATTTTGCATCAGCACACAGCCAAGGCCGATCCCGGATGCATCGGTGTATACTTCAAAACTACCCCCAGCAACTGGCAGTGTCAGTACAGGTGCCGAGGTAAGGTGCCCTTTCAATGCCTTGAAACTTTCATCACATTCATCAGTCTATGCAAATGGATTCTCCTTCCTGGTAAGCCTGGTCAATGGTACAGCTATCTGTGAGAAATCTTTGATGAAGCGACGATAATAACCAGCTAAACCCAGAAAACTCCTAATCTCTGACACAATTGTCGGCCTTTCCCAGTACTTTACCGCCTCCACCTTGGATGGGTCCACAGAGATTCCCTCCTTGGATATAATGTGACCAAGGAAAGACACTTCCTCCATCCAGAATTCACACTTACTAAGTTTAGCATAGAGTTGATTATCTCTGAGCACTTGCAGAGCAACCTTCAAGTGTTCCTCATGTTCTTCCTTGAATTTAGAGTAAATAAGAATGTCATCAATGAACACCACTATAAACTGGTCCAAGTATGGCCTATAAATATTGTTCATAAGTTGCATGAAAGCCGTTGGAGCATTTGTTAAACCAAACGGCATGACCACGAACTCATAGTGACCATATCTACTCCGGAATGCAGATTTGTGAATATCTTCTTCCTTTATTCTCAGTTGATGGTAGCCTGATCTTAGATCTATCTTGGAGAAGTATTGTGCACCAGAGATCTGGTCAAACAGCTCATCGATGCAGGGCAGTGGATACTTATTCTTTATTGTCAACTGGTTTAACTGACGGTAATCAATGCATAACCTCATTGTCCCGTCCTTCTTCCTGACAAATAGCACTGGCGCTCCCCACGGGGATGTGCTAGGCCTGATAAAACCCTGATCTAGAAATTCTTGGATTTGTCTCTTCAACTCCTGCAATTCCACAGGGGACATGCGATACGGAGCTCTTGAAACAGGGGCTGCCCCAGGGAGTAACTCAATGGTGAAGTTTACCTCCCGCTCCGGTGGTATACCAGGTAATTCCTCTGGAAATACATCAGGATAGTCCCTGGCTATTGGAATGTCTTCTAGGAATGGTTTCTTCTTTTCAGTTGCCAAGACTGAAACTAGGAAAGCATCACAACCATGGTTGATCAGCTTAGAAGCCTTTGAGGAGGATATCAAGATAGGGTATTTGTGATAACGGGTGCCAAGTAGTGATAGAGTTGGGAGGTTTGGTCCTTTGAAAGTGACCATCCTATGGCGACAGTTTACATCAGCATCATATTTGATTAGCCAATCGACCCCCAAAATGGCATCATAACCCTTCATATCTAAACAGATAAGGTCTGCAGGGAGATTGTGTCCTCCAATTATAGTTTCACATTTTGGCAAGTAGTAGGTAAGTTTAGATTCTGAGCCAAGTGGAGAAGCTACAGTGATCTTGGATTTTAAGGGTACAGGTTGGACAGGTAGAGTTGCAGCAAATGTGGTGGAAATAAATGAATATGGAGCTCCAGTATCAATAAGCACGAATGCAGGTTGCGAGTGTATGAAAATGGTACCTTCCACCATACCCCCTTCCTCGGGTAGGTCATCTTCTAAAACAGCATTAAGGCGTCCCTGACGCCGTGGTACATTCTAAGCTCTACTTGGCTGATGCTTCAGCATAGGACAATCAGGAATACGGTGGTCACGACCTCCGCATTTCAAGCATGCCCCGAGCTTCTTTCAGCATTCTTCAGCTCGGTGCCCCGGTTTATCACAGAATTTGCAGTTTTCAGCCAACTGCCTACCTTCCACTTTGACTCTCTTATCTCCGGCAACATCTCTTCCGGTATTCGGCCTCTTGTTGTTGTTGTTGACGTTGTTGTTACGAAAAGTTAGAGCAATATTGGGTGCTCCCTTCTTGACGAAGACCGGCTTGGAGTTGTCCTTGCCCCTCATGCCCTCTACTTTGGCCATGGTGTCTTCTACCAGATGAGCTCTTTGGACCATCTCAGTGTAAGTTTGAATGTTGTGTGGTCCAAGCCTTTCAATGAACATGGGCCGGAGCCCATCCATGAACCAATTTGCCTTAAGTCTTTCAGTTCCCACCAGGTGTGGGGCATACATAGCAAGACGTGCGAACTGAGCCTCATACTCAGCCACGGACATCCCTTTCTGTTTTAGTGCGGCAAACTCTGCTGCCTTCTTCTCCTTGACTCTCTCAGAGAAATACTTTCCCCAGAATATCTCTAGGAATCCGGCCCACTCCAGTTCGCCAACATTAGGCAGGTGGGCCGATGTGGCCTTCCACCATGCTCGAGCATCCTTAGTGAATTGAAAAGTGGCCAGTACCACTTTCTCCCTATTGGTGCATTGCATTACTTGGAAGATCCTTTCTATTTCTTCCTGCCAATTTTCTGCTTCGTCTGGGTCGGGGGATCCAGAGAAACGAGGAGGGTTTAAACTCCTAAAATTCCGATGCAGATCATCGGCTCCATTCCTTGCAGCTCCAGCCTGATTTCCAGCCTGAACTACATTTTGTAATGCCTGGGTCAATCTAGCCACAGTTTCTTGCATAGCTTGCCACTGGTTACGAGCCATTGCAGTTGAGTGTAGGAGTTATGAAGGTTCCTGAGAAAAGGATGGAAACCAATTAATGTCTCTAGATACATTACCAGAGTCAATGGGTAGGAGTGTTTTAATTCTTTCTAACATATTCCCAGTCTCTACCCATTCTCACCAGGTACTGTATTTAATTTCCATGACCTAGGCTCCATAGGTATCTCCTATTCCTGAGACATATATCCTATATGGTATTCCTAGGCTCTGATACCACTAAACTGTCACGTCCCGAGAATTACGTAGCGGATATTAATTAATAATTCAGAATAATAATTCGAGTCGATATCCCGAGACGTGAATAGTCGGCAAATAAGCCTTTAGCTAGCACGCACTAAATATATAACAACATACATCATCATAGGGCCCAAATATTGAACTCAACTAATCTTTTATTCAAATCTCAACTCATCGTATTCCAAATGGAAACTATTACAGGACTAAGACTCAATAAAAGCAAAAATACATAATACCTCACTTCCTACTACATTGTTCTATCACTCAAAATAAACTAACTATAGATAGACTCATAATTGGAACACTCTTCACTCGGACGCATTCCCATCCTCGACTTGATCTTCCTCTTGAACTTCATAGTCACCTAGATTGGGTAAAAGTAGGGGATGAGCAAACTAGCCCAGTAGGGTTTATATCTCAATGTGCGGGCAATGATATAAATGATTAACATTTTGGAACTAGGTAAGAACGATGATTGTCATGATATGCATGTACGAATTAAACTCGTTAAAACATAATACATGTAACAAGCTAGATAGAGAGATCATGATAGAACGAGATCTAGAAGGTTATAACGAGATAGAACTAGCAATAGATCACTTTGTACAAGCACGCAAGATTTCACTTGATGTCAATAGCTTTCAAGAACGCAAGATATCACTAATTGCAATAAATGCAGGATGGCCATATCACGCAAGCAAGCAAGCACGCACGAGGACGATCATGTGACACTAATCAGGCACGTAGACACTAATGTACACCAAGAAAAGATCCATCAAGAATGTACACCAGGACACGTGTATGTGGTTATTGTATCTATCATTCAACACGACACGCACGACTCCCAGCGCAGATGCAACGCCAGTAATCATTATACCCCATGGTTAACAGTATATTTATGACTCGCCGTCATTGGGGCTAGACTGGAGCCCTTGGACACACGCCGTGCCCTGTCAGCATCTCACTTAAATTTAAATGTAGATACCCACAGTCATTAATAATGGCCAATGAGAGTTTCAATAAGTAAGCATGTGAAATGTCATGTTCATGATGATGATGAGAGTATGTAACAAGTAAATTGAACATGATTTCATGATAACAATGGTCAAGAGATAAATTCGGCAGCATAACGGTCCGATTTATACTTTAGTTCAATCTTTACATTAATGACTTTAATCTAGATTGTAGATCACACTCACGAGAACAAGATGAGAGAGGAAGTTCACGCTATCTCCATGGAACTTCAATGGTACAACCAACTCGTTGGCCATGTGGGAATCCATGATCAGAGGAGATTTACGGAGGCCTTAGAGAAAAGGTCACTAGTCTACCGATTCGGAATGACCGGTAGAGAGTTTCCAAATCCCCAAGAAAGGACTGCCTAGATGTGCAAGTGTGTAGTGACATACACGTCTCCATTCTCAATCCATCGGTCTCAAACTCGTGGAAAACATTTAACATGATGACATGCGAATGACAATGTATTTAACTATACATGGGTTTGCAAGATTTAAAGATAATAATCATCATTTAATCAAGCTAGAATGGTAACAAGAGTCAATCACAAGTTTCATGAATGATTATATCATTAAGAAAGAATTTAGAATAATATTCATGTATTTAAGGTTTTTTAAATTGGTTAAACACTTTTAAGCCATTAAATAGACATCATGCAATGATCAGACCCAAGACATACAATTTACACATTAAAATCATATTAAACAGACCTTGGGTATAGCAGTAAGATTTACAAAGAAAATAAGTGGGGTTTCATGCAAAAAACTGAGGTCGCGACGGATCCTAGTAAGGGTTGCGACGGGTCGGGAACAGAATGCGACAGTGCCTTGTACAGGTCGCGACAGGCATGACAGAACACGCAGGAAGATCGCGACAAGGGTATGAAGGGAATGCGACAGGTTCTGGAGCAGATCGTGACGACATGTCCTATCGTGATCAGATCACGACAGTGCGCTCTGTCGCGATGGCCTTGTGAATGCGGCCTATCGAGCCGTCATGTTCATAGGGTCCGTGCCAGAGTACAACAGGGGAAAAGGTCAGGGCATTGGATTGCGGTCCAGAACTGCCTTATATTGACACAGGGTGCTTCAAAAATAGAGAACAAATTGCACCATGTATGAAAAATAACGAAACCAGTTTTAAACTAACCTAGACATGATAGGGTTCTTACAGTAAATAGGAATCATAAAACAAGGATGGTTTCGACTGGCTTTAATCATGTCAAACACAAACGTAAAACCAAGTGCAAATCTGAGAACAAAGTTTCATGCAGCAACCCTCCTACCATGCTTATAACTCTCTAACTATTGACCTTTAGACAAAATGTTCAACACAAGACATGACGAGGACAACTAGTAGGAAAATGTTTATGTTGTGGGTTTGCTCTAATTCGGTCTTAAATCACATGCAATAAATAAAGAACGGGAAAAGTCCTGACAGTGCACGACTTTGGGAAAACACTTATAGTTCAACATCTACTCAATGAAATTCGATGAAACCAGTGGGAAATGAAAGTTCTTGATTCTCTACACATTGGTATAGGATATGTTAAGGTTTGACCCGATAAAACCTACCTTCTGGGTTGAAGAAGTCTCATTTTTCTAGAAAACCCAAGTTCCGACCACTTGGAGGAGAACGCTTACTGCTCCGTGTATACTACATGGAATTTGGGCATTCCACTTAGTTTAAAACGTAGACTTGACCCTCTTTCCATGGGTATAAGCCTTGCAAGGTTTGTTTTAGGTTTGACCTACCTTTGGTCGACTTCAAGATGACTGTCTGTGCAGGTCGCAGCAGACGCAACGGGGAAGAAGATGAGCTTCTTGTGGTCCTTCCACAGCTCCTCAGCCACCAAGAGCTCTTCCACACGACCCCAGCAAGTTCTAAACTCGTCCCTAGGGTTTGGGTGAAGAGTATTTAAGCATCTATGGGTTTTAAGAGTCCTAATGCAACAAGGAAAGAAGGGTTGCGGGATTGGCTTGTGTCTTTCCATAATTTGAAGATCTCTCCCTCCATTAGAGAGTCTTGGCCATCAAGCAACCTCCATGGGTGGGTAGGCACGAATTTGGGTTGCCAAGAATGCATGATTGCATCCCAATTAAACCTTAATTACCACTTTCTAATTTCAACTTATTTATGGCTACGAATTTCCATGCATTTTCTTGCTTCATTTGATTTTTGGGTCATATGAGGTCCAATGGCCCAATTATGATAATGAGTCATCAATATATAACATTGGAAGTCTCCCCAACCTTTTTATTGAATTTATAGTTGCGTCGTGTTTTCGTGTTAACAATTTTCCGACTTGTTTCCTAATTTGGATAATTGGTCACACTAATTCTTAAACCTAGCCCAAACGATTTTTCTTGACCCAAATTTCTTGATGGGTCATTAGAGGATATTATTTTAAGCCCATATATGGTTTTTATTTAATTTTCCGACTCATCCAAGTACGTGCGATAATGATTTTTCGACTTATCCATGAATTACAATAATAAGTCGCGAAACACTTTAAACTTGGCTAATCCGATTTTTCTTGGCATAAATTTCTTTGTGGAACATTTAGGAATGATGTGTGGGGTTGATTTATAATTTTTACGGAATTTTCCGTTGTGTTTTAGCACATACGATAAAGGTACGTATGTTTTAAATAATCCGTTATTATGGAAATTATTTATTTCCATTTAAATAAATCTTTATGAAATTAAAATTTCTGGGGTGCTACGCCAATCAATAATCATCTTTCTCATGGAAATTGGAATGTTTTCTCCTCTTACAATTCAAGATGGAATAAGTCTTGGAACCAAAGGTACAATGGTAACCAATGGTTCAATCCTTATTTCTATCATTCATCTCTTCCTGCATACCAACAACAATACATGCCAAGTTTTTCACAATGGAACAAACCAACTAAAAGGCATAATGTTCATAAAATTGAAAATAAAAAGTTGAATCTTCTGTTTCAAAAAACACTGTGAAGAAAAATACACAAATTTGGGTTAGAAAGGATTTATTATCTCTTCTCACTCAGGATGTTGGTACCAATCTCATGTGGGTACCAAAACTTTTCTTGTCTAATTTGTTATGTGCAGGAAAGTCGTGCATCCAATTCCAACAACATCTGGATTCTTGACAGTGGATGTTCATGGCACATGATAGGAGACAGAGATAAATTTTCATGCTTGATTGAAAAGGAAGTTGGATCAGTCATCTTTGGAGGTAATAATAAAGGAAAAATAATTGGCAAAGGAAAAATTGGTAAGTCTTGCATTACCCTAAGTGATGATGTTTGTTTAGTTGAGGGCTTGAATTACAACTTGCTTAGCATTAGTCAATTGTGTGACAATGGTCACAAGATTCTTTTTGAACATGACTCATGCAAAATAATTGACTCCTCTTCTAAGCAAATTAAATTGATTGGGAAAAGAGAAAATAATGTCTACATGATTGATTTGTGTGATACTTCCTCCTTAAATGTTTGCTTGATTGCAAATAAAAATGACACAGCTTGGTTGTGGCACAAAAGGTTGGGTCATGCAAGTTTCACAACCATTAGTAAACTCATAAAAATGAATCTTGTAAAAGGTCTTCCTGAATCTCTCCCAGTCATTGACAATCCTATTTGTGGGATATGTGTTCAAGGAAAACAAACAAGAAAATCTTTTAAAGTGTTCAATGAAGTACTTACATCTAAACCACTTGAGTTGCTTCATATGGATCTTTTTGGTCCAACCAGAACTCAAAGTCTCAGTGGTAATAGATATGGATTTGTGATCATTGATGACTTTACAAGATATACTTGGGTCTTATTCCTATCCCATAAAAGTGATGCATGTTCAGAATTCAGAAGATTTTACAATTCTGCCTTAGTGGGTTTACCTTTTAAACTGAATTCCATCTTGACAGATCATGGGGGTGAATTTGAAAAAAAATCATTTTCTGATCTCTGTACTGAACTAAAAATTCTCCATAAGTTTTCTTCCCCTAGAACTCCAGAACAAAATGGAGTTGTAGAAAGAAAAATAGAACTCTTGTGGAAATGGCCAGAACTATGCTCATTGAAAGTAAATTGTCTAAATCTTTTTGGGCAGAAGCTGTAAATACAACTAATTTCATTTTGAATAGAGCATTAGTAAGACCAAAGATCAGAAAAACCCCTTATAAGTTGTTCAAGAATAAAAAGCCAAGTGTGTCATATTTCAAAATTTTTGGTTGCAAATGTTTTGTTTACAATAACAACAAAGAAAATCTTGATAAATTTGATGCAAAAAGTTTTGAATCAATCTTCTTAGGTTATTCTGAAACTTCCAGAGCTTACAGAGTTTACATCTTGAAAAATAAGACTGTGGAAGAATCTCCACATGTCCTTTTTGATGAAAATTTGCAAAAGATTGACTTTTCTGATTTGTGCAGAACTCAAAAATGTGATGATGAAGATGATCTTATTGAACATCCATCTACAAATCTTGAAGATCAAGAAGTACCCAATGTTCATGAGGTTCTTGAAATGCCAACTTCAAGTAATTCAGGTAATCATGTTCCTGAAAATCATGCAAACTCTGAGGTAATTTCTGAACCCAGATTTTTAAGAGATCATCCACTTGAAAACATTGTTGGTAATTTGCAAGATGGAATAAAAACCAGATCATCTTTTCATTCTGTCTTAGTTGAAGATTCGTTGGCTCTACTTTCCCAAATTGAACCCAAAAATGTTGATGAAGCTTTATCTTGTGAAAACTGGATAAATTCTATGCATGAAGAGCTTCATCAATTTGAATGAAATCAAGTTTGGAATTTAGTACCAAAACCTTCAGATTTAACTTCTGTTATAGGAACTAGATGGATTTTTAGAAATAAATTGAATAAATCTGGTCAAATTGTTAGAAATAAAGCTAGACTTGTTGCTCAAGGGTATAACCAAGAACTTGGTATTGATTTTGAAGAATCTTATGCCCCTGTAGCAAGACTTGAAGCTGTTAGAATATTCCTTGCATTTGTTGCTTCTTTGAAATTCAAAGTCTTTCAAATGGATGTCAAGAGTGCTTTCTTGAATGGTTACATAAAAGAAAATGTCTTTGTCAAACAACCCCCTGGTTTTGAAAATGACAAATTTCCCAATCATGATTTTAAACTCAATAAGGCTCTATATGGTCTTAAGCAAGCTCCAAGAGCTTGGTATGACTGGTTGAGCTCCTTTCTTGTAAATAAAGGTTACATAAGAGGAAAAATTGATCAAACTTTGTTTACAAAAACTAAAAAAAATCATTTTATTGTTGTTCAGGTTTATGTTGATGATATCATTTTTGGCTCCACAGATAATAATTTGTGCAATGAGTTTGCCCATCATATGCAATCTGAATTCGAAATGAGTCTAATGGGTGAACTTACATTCTTTTTAGGTCTGCAACGACATCAAACTGCTGAAGGAATTTTTTTGAGTCAAACAAAATATGTCAAGGAGTTGCTCAAGAGGTTTGACTTCCAGAATATCAAGCCATCCAACACACCAATGGCCACAAGTGTAAGACTTGAGAATGACGCTTCTGGTAAGCCAGTTAATGCTAAACTTTACAGAGGTTTGATTGGGTCTCTTCTCTATCTAACTACCTCTAGGCCAGATATTCAATTCAGTGTCTGCATGTGCGCCAGATTTCAAGCTAATCCTAAAGACAGTCACATGTCTGCTGTTAAAAGGATTTTCAAATATCTTCTTTCTTCATGTGATTTGGGTCTTTGGTATCCTGCTGGGTGTAAATTGGACTTAATTGCATATAGTGATGCTGATTATGTCGGGTGCAAACTTAATAGAAAAAGCACTAGTGGGTTGTGTTTATATCTAGGAGGGTGTCTTATTTCTTGGGCTTCCAAAAAGCAACATTCTGTAGCTCTTTCAACTGCAGAAGCTGAGTATGTTGCCGCTGGTAGCTGTGGTACCCAAGTCCTTTGGGTCAAACATCAACTTCTAGATTATAATCACACATTAGGTTGCATCCCCATTCTTTGTGACAACACAAGTGCTATCAATCTGTCCAAAAATCATATTCAGCATTCCCGCTCAAAACACATTGACATTCGGCATCATTTCCTTCGAGATGAAGTCTCAAAGAATTCTTTTGAACTCCACTTCATTGACACAGAAAAAAAAATTGCAGACATTTTCACTAATCCTCTTGCAGAACCTAGATTCACTTCTCTTAGAAGGGAACTTGGTTTATGCAAGTTTTCTCATGTCTGATATCTTCATCTCATCTCTTTGTGCAAATAAAAGTCAGTCTCTCTTGCAAATAAATTCCTACTTCTCAGTTGCATTGGAATTCTTGGTATATCAAATAGTGATTTGAAGAAAGGCAAGTTAAGCTTGTCTGGACACTTTCACTATGCGTTAGTATATGTCTTCGCCAAGTATCAAGATTCCTTTATGCAATTGTTGAGGGGGAGTTATTGTCTATTCTTCACTCATTTCTGTTGACATTTGTTGTCTATATTGAGCCCCAATCATCAGAATTTTTGAGTCATTGTGCTATTTTCTTATGAGAGAATTAAAGCATTGAACCTAAACTCATTGTGCACTTAGTTTAATTTCAAAGATTCATTATCATTTCAGGGTTAAGCAATCTTAATACTAAATGTTTTTAAAATTATTTGTAAAACACTTGTAGGCACATGAGTGACTTTACTATTCAACAAGTGCATGTTTAAGCTTCAATTTTACCACATGTTAAGAATAATTTTGTTGGCCCTTTTGGTACGGCAGAAAGCTAACCTAGAGGGGGGGGGGTGAATAAGTTTTCTGAAATCTGAAACAGAAACTTAAACACAGAAAATTATCACTGCAAAGTTTGGTTAGTTTAGTGTGATAAAGAGTAGCAGTGCGGAAGCAAATAAACAATCACACAAAGGACACAAGATATTTATCCTGGTTCGGCCCTTCCCACATGGAAGTCCTACGTCCAGTCTCCAAGCAACCTCTTGGGATTTCACTAACCAAGGGTACAGTCCCCCTCAAGGACACTACAACACCCAGCACCCCAGCTGGTCTTCTTCTCTTTCCCGGGCAAGAAGGCAGCCCACTTCTCTTACAGGTATAGAAGCCAACCTCCTGGTACAAACTCCAGTGCGGTTCTGCTAGACACAAACCTCTAGCTGGGTTAACTACTGTATACAGTCCTACAGCTGGACAGGATGTCTTTCTTATAAAAGAAAGAACAATGCTGACAGTTCTACAAGAATGGCCTCTACCTAAAAACTCTCAACAAAAAACTCTCCCCAAGAATTACAATAAGCACAGGGAGAATGAATAGAGAAAAGAAAGCTTGAAGGCTTGAATGCTTGAGACGCTTTTGTTTGCTTCTTCTTGGCTCAGGCTCTTTCTCTCTTTCTTTAAGTGTATGTGGCGTTGAGGTTGCTCACTGGATGTACACTCCTTCAAAGATTTTCAGGAAAGCTCTCTACTTGTTCTTCAGCCATGCTTCATCTTTTATATGAATAGCTTTTTGAATGGATCCGTTGAAGAGATCCGTTGGAGTTCTAGCCGTTGCTCTTCATTTGTCTTAATCAACCTTTGGTGGTCTTTGAGATCTGTGAGCATGGAGCAGTGTGTTAGCACAAAGTAGTGTTTACTCGATAACAGTGCATACTGCTGTATTTCTCTTAACATGCTAAAACTGATAGGTCAAAGATCTTTTCTGACAAAGCTCTGAAACAAGCAAGCAGCTTTATCTGTCAGAAGATATTTTGACTTTTCATTAGGTGCCAAACATATTTAAAACATCTGAATATAAAGGAAATCGATGTGTACATGAAGTCGATGTGATCACTTATGAAATCGTTACGAGACCCAAATCGATATGAAACTTATCAAATCGTTATGAGAACGAAATCGATATGAGGTCAAATCGTTGTGGCTATAAAAGGAATCGTTCTGAGATCGATTTCTTAACAAATCGTTAAGGCCATTTAAGAAATCGTTGTGAGATCGATTTCTTAACAAATTGTTATGGCCACTTAGCGAATCATTCTGAGATAGATTTCTTAACAAATCGTTAAGGCCACTTAAGAAATCGTTGTGAGATCGATTTCTTAACAAATCGTTATGGCCACTTAGCGAATCGTTCTGAGATCGATTTCTTAACAAATCGTTAAGGCCACTTAAGAAATCGTTGTGAGATCGATTTCTTAACAAATTGTTATGGCCACTTAGCGAATCGTTCTGAGATTGATTTCTTAACAAATCGTTAAGGCCACTTAAGAAATCATTATAGCGCTTTAAAAAAATCAATTAAAACCAAATCGTTGTAGCGCTTATTAATTTTGGCACTTGAACTGAAATCGATGTATATAGATTAGACATCGATTTTATCATTTTAGTGCGCCAATATTGCATCAAAGTGAGACTCAACATTTTTCTATGAGATTGATGCGACACAGATGAAACAAAATATTCAATTTAAATTACATCATAAATTTTGTTAGCACCAAAATATGAAGGTAATAAAGTGTGGTTCAACAATCTCCCCATTTTTTGTGATGACAAAATTTATGTGAATTTTCTGACACAATTATATGAAGCATAGAAAAAGCAGAAAATTCATAGAAGATACAAATTCTCCCCATTTTTGTCACTAACCAAAAGGGAAGGATCTTACCATGCATTCTTTCCCCTTAAAAAAATTCTTACCATCGAGAGTTCAACAATAATAGACATTTAATGAATGACTCCCCCTTCGTCTGTGCTCCCCCTGAATGAGAGATTCCACCTAAATGAAACTTGCAAATAATTGTTAGTAATAAAGACCAATTTAATTTTTGTGACTACTCTTTCTTCAGATGTGATTTGAATGAAGAGTCTGCAGTCACTCCTGCCTTGAGCATCCTTGGTTTTTGATGCTCCAAGGCTAACCTGCAAGTAAATTACTCAAAGGTAGGTACCCAAATCCTTTTAGGTTCTTGATGGTTAGATGCATGAAAATATCCTTTAGGGATCCAAACTAAGTGCCTTGTTGTGCAGGTGTTTACAGTGTGTCCTAGTTTATTGCAATGAGAACAACAATGAATATATATTGTTTTATTGTTCTTATTTTCTTTGTGCTGAGTTTTTAGAACATGATTTCTGTAAACTTTTTCTTTTATAGGGGCCTTTTTCTTAGGTAACTTGGTTTCTCTTACAAAATTTGGTAATGGATATTTTTAAGGAATTATGACTTATTTTTCTTTTTCAGGAGGTTTGTATCCAAGGCCTTGCTTGTTATTTCCAGGTTTTGACCCTTTTATACATAGAGCTAAAGAAGTTTTTCCTTTTGTTAATTTTCTAACTGATTCTTTAGGTAGAGATTTTCTTCAGTTAGAGTTTTTAATTTTTCTTCTAACTCTAACTTTTCATTATTTTTCTTTTCAAATCTTCATTCAAAAGATGATTATTTTCTTTACTATCTTTTAATTCTCTTTCTAATTGCTCCATTTCTGATGTGAGATTAGAATTAGTATTTTCCAAACAGGTAAGGTTGTTCTTGAGTTTTTTTAGTTCTTTTACAACAACCTTGTGTTTATCATATCATTAAAAACATGATCTAAATATTCAGATTCTGATCCTGAATCTGTGCAAGAATCAAAAGATGAGTTAGGATGTACCTCATCTAGTCCTACCATGAGGGCTAGATTTACCTGCTCTTTCTTTGATTTTGAGCTTGATGATTCTGAGCATGTGGTCTCTTCATTTTCCCAAGCAGTCGCCATGGCTTTTCTTTTGAATTTCTTGTGCTTCATTTTGGACTTTTCTGGTTGACCAGTCTTCTTTAGTCTAGGACAATCTGGTCTTAGATGTCTAGGTTTTCTGCATTCATAGCAGACTGGTTCTTTTTCTTTTCTCTCTTTCTTTTGGAACCTTCTTGATCCATTTTTTCTTCTTCTTGAGAATTTTCAGAAGCTTGGACAGTACTTCATCTACGTCACTGTCTTCAAAATCTGCATTTTTGGAACTAGAAGAAGAAGAAGTGGAAGGAGCAGCTGCAACTTTAAAAGCATTAGTACATTTTTTCTTTGATGAGCTTTTAGATAGTCGCTCCATATTAATTTCATGTGCCATGAGGGAACCTATTAAGTTATCAATAGAAAGTTTGGTTAAGTCATGGGCTTCTTCAATAGCAGTTACTTTAGGTGTCCATGAAAGAGTTAAGGGCCTAAGTATCTTTCTAACAGTTTCCTCATCAGAAAGATTTTTACCAAGAGAACTTAAACCAACTACTATGCTCGAAAATCTATTATACATCTGAGTGATATTTTCATTTGGAAGCATTTTAAATTGCTCATATTGTGAGACAAGAATATCTATCCTAGTTTGTTTTACTTTATATGTTCCTTCATAAGTTATCTGCAGTTTATCGCATATTTCTTTAGCTGATTTACATGCAGATACTCTAATAAATTCTCTTTTGGATAAAGCACAACATAAGTAGTTCTTAGCTTTAAAGTTTAAAGATAATTTACTTTTATCTACGGCTGTAATGGCAGTAGTGCCTGGAATAGGAACAATAACATAATCACCTACCTCGATTACCTATCATAGATCAAAGTCTGTGCCTCGAATGAAGCATTCCATTCTCATCTTCCAATATTGGTAGTCCTCTCCATCAAAGAATGGAGGTCTGGTGACTGATTGACCTTCAGCATATCCTTGAGCTGCCATGGATCTTTGCTCTAAGATCATTGGATCTTCTTTGAATGTTCAGAGACCCGCTCTGATACCACTTGTTGGCCCTTTTGGTACGGCAGCAAGCTAACCTAGAGGGGGGGGGGTGAATAGGTTTTCTGAAATCTGAAACAGAAACTTAAACATAGAAAATTATCACTTCAAAGTTTGGTTAGTTTAGTGTGATAAAGAGTAGCAGTGCGGAAGCAAATAAACAATCACACAAAGGACACAAGAAATTTATCCTGGTTCGGCCCTTCCCACATGGAAGTCCTACATCCAGTCCCCAAGCAACCTCTTGGGATTTCACTAACCAAGGGTACAGTCCACCTCAAGGACACTACAACACCCAGCACCCCAACTGGTCTTCTTCTCTTTCCCGGGGAAGAAGGCAGCCCACTTCTCTTACAGGTATAGAAGCCAACCTCCTGGTACAAACCCCAGTGCAGTTCTGCTAGACACAAACCTCTAGTTGGGTTAACTACTGTATACAGTCCTACAGCTGGACAGGATGTCTTTCTTATACAAGAAAGAACAGTGCTGACAGTTCTACAAGAATGGCCTCTACCCAAAAACTCTCAACAAAAAACTCTCCCCAAGAATTACAATAAGCATATGGAGAATGAAGAGAGAAAAGAAAGCTTGAAGGCTTGAATGCTTGAGACGCTTTTGTTTGCTTCATCTTGGCTCAGGCTCTTTCTCTCTTTCTTTGAGTGTATGTGGCGTTGAGGTTGCTCACTGGATGTACACTCCTTCAAAGATTTTCAGGAAAGCTCTCTACTTGTTCTTCAGCCATGCTTCATCTTTTATATGAATAGCTTTTGAATGGATCCGTTGAAGAGATCCGTTGGAGTTCTAGCCGTTGCTCTTCATTTGTCTTAATCAACCTTTGGTGGTCTTTGAGATCTGTGAGCATGGAGCAGTGTGTTAGCACAAAGTAGTGTTTACTCGATAACAGTGCACACTGCTGTATTTCTCTTAACATGCTAAAACTGATAGGTCAAAGATCTTTTATGACAAAGCTCTGAAACAAGCAAGCAACTTTATCTGTCAGAAGATATTTTGACTTTTCATTAGGCACCAAACATATTTAAAACATCTGAATATAAAGGAAATCGATGTGTACATGAAGTCGATGTGATCACTTTTGAAATCATTACGAGACCCAAATCGATATGAAACTTATCAAATCGTTATAAGAACGAAATCGATATGAGGGCAAATCGTTGTGGCTATAAAAGGAATCATTCTGAGATCGATTTCTTAACAAATCGTTAAGGCCATTTAAGAAATCGTTGTGAGATCGATTTCCTAACAAATTGTTATGGCCACTTAGCGAATCGTTCTGAGATCTATTCCTTAACAAATCGTTAAGGCCACTTAAGAAATCATTGTGAGATCGATTTCTTAACAAATCGTTATGGCCACTTAGCGAATCGTTCTGAGATCGATTCCTTAGCAAATCGTTAAGGCCACTTAAGAAATCGTTGTGAGATCGATTTCTTAACAAATCGTTATGGCCACTTAGCGAATCGTTGCGAGATCGATTTCTTAACAAATCGTTAAGGCCACTTAAGAAATCGTTGTGAGATCGATTTCTTAACAAATTGTTATGGCCACTTAGCGAATCGTTCTGAGATCAATTTCTTAACAAATCGTTAAGGCCACTTAAAAAATCGTTGTGAGATCGATTTATTAACAAATTGTTATGGCCACTTAGCGAATCGTTCTGAGATCGATTCCTTAACAAATCGTTAAGGCCACTTAAGAAATCGTTGTGAGATCGATTTCTTAACAAATCGTTATGGCCACTTAGCGAATCGTTCTGAGATCAATTTCTTAACAAATCGTTAAGGCCACTTAAGAAATCGTTGTGAGATCGATTTCTTAACAAATTGTTATGGCCACTTAGCGAATCGTTCTGAGATTGATTTCTTAACAAATCGTTCAGGCCACTTAAGAAATCGTTGTGAGATCGATTTCTTAACAAATTGTTATGGCCACTTAGTGAATCGTTCTGAGATCGATTTCTTAACAAATCGTTAAGGCCACTTAAGAAATCGTTATAGCGCTTTAAAAAATCAATTAAAACTAAATCGTTGTAGCGCTTATTAATTTTGGCACTTGAACTGAAATCGATGTATATAGATTAGACATCGATTTTATCATTTTAGTGCGCCAATATTGCATCAAAGTGAGACTCAGCATTTTGCTATAGAATGATGCGACACAGATGAAACAAAATATTCAAATTAAATTACATCATAAATTTTGTTAGCACCAAAATATGAAGGTAATAAAGAGTGGTTCAACAAATTTCTCTAAATTCATAGTCATGACTTGTCTGGTCAAAGCAAACATATTCCTGCAAAACATCAAAAGAAAATGATGAAAATGATCAACAATCTGGAAAGATACAAACAGAGCAATGTAAATTCTTGAACCACTGAGTAACCGGGCCATTTCACCTAAAAAGTGATATGTTTCACGTCAAAAAGTGGAGATAAAAATTTTTTAACTCTGTATAAGATAATGAAAGTTAAACCACTGAGTAATCAGGAGATCTTGCATCTGATCAATGTGATCTCTTGCACTGAAAAGTGAGATTTAACTAATTTATTCTTGTATTCTTTCCCAGCTAAAATTGAAAGAAAATAAAAAAGACAGGATAGAAAAGCTTAAGACCTTCATAAAGTTCATGTATACTGAGTTTAGACCTATTATTTTACATTGTGTTAAACTTAAAGCTCCTAACATCCTTGTTAAATATTTCTGCTCACTCATATAAGTCACTTTACTTCACATTTGCCTCATTATTTTAACCACATTCAGATCATTATTCTTTGCTATACTTTGTGTTGAGTGTGTCTTTGTGATTAAACTTTGTTGCACAATAACAAAAACACAATAATTTCATCATATGTCAATATCAATTTGCCTCATTTATTTTGATCATTTTGTCCATTCATTCCCTCATTTCATATCTTATAATCTTTGTTTCTCTCTCTTATCTATCTTTTTGATGTTGTCAAAAAGGGGGAGAAGTCTCTAGAGGGAGAAAGTCTTTATGGGGAGTAAGTTCAAAGGTGTACATGATGGTCAAGGGGAGTTGTTGCAGTTAAGGAAGTCAGGTTATTGGGAGATTGTTCATATGTTTTGTCATCATCAAAAAGGGGGAGATTGTTGGGTTGAGTGTGTTTTGAAATTTCCTAAAGTTGTATTTCAATGATAACCAATGAACATCACTCATACTTTGATTTTCATGATGACATATGTGATTTTGATGATGATATGCTCTTGATGTTTAATATCTCATATTTTAATGATAATATCTTGTACTAATGATTTATGTGTTAATTTTGCAGGTGTATGCAGATTTTGTCAAGGTGGTGTCGACACACCCTCTACTGGTGTCGACACAATGCTTCAAACCCAAGGCAAAATGATGAAGAAATGGTCAAGTGGTGTCGACACAGGATCAAGTAGTGTCGACACTTGTCCCAGTTCCCAGAGAACCCAATTGACAGGTCTGTACTGTGTGTCGACACAACCTCAAGTAGTGTCGACACTAGATCCAGTTCCCAGAAGACTTGTTTGGCAGTTCTGGACAGTGTGTCGACACAACCTGAAGTAGTGTCGACACTAGTGACTCTTCCCAGAGATCCAATTCTGCTAGTTTGGGACAGTGTGTCGACACACTCTGTAGTAGTGTCGACACACTCCGGCTAAAACTCAATTTCATGAAATCATATAGACACGTGGCCGCTTGGGGTTCAAGGGGATCTGCCTAGGTTTTTGTGCCTACATACCCTAAGGCCTTTTATGGACATATGGGGGTATAAATACCCATGTCCTTGGCACTCCAAGGCATCCCACGACAGAGCAAGCCAAGACTATTCTGGAAAAAGGAGATTTGAGCGGGAAAGAGGCATCTGCATCCAGAGGAGCAGAGCAGCGCCGCCAAAGGGAGAAGAAGGAGAAGAAGAGGAGGAGCTCGAGATTGCAAGAGTGCTGATCCGAAAGGCGATCCAGCCAAGTTTGTAATTGGTCAGAGTCCTGAATTTTCTAGGGAATCTATGTATGTGTTCTACACAGATCTCCCAATTCGATTTGTTTCTATCATTTCTATTGTATTGAGATAGTTCGTGCTAGAGGATCTATTCTCTGAGTGTGCTTGTGCTAGCAGAACTTGGATCTATTGTGATCCAGAGGGTTGAGTACTTTGTACTCTATTTTGGAGACCTAGTGCTCTGAGTTGGAGCCGTGTGCTCTGGTGCTTGAGCCGTAGTGCTCAAGGGCTTGTGAATTTGTTGAATTCACAAGTGGTCTTTGGAGTAGGTCGTTGTGCCTATCTCCTGGGTTTCTTTGAGTTTTTGAACTCAAAGAGGTTAGAGTCTTCGTGCTCTAGTTTGTACTGCACTTGTGCTAGTGGTTCCTTTGTTGTGAGGGGGTGGACGTAGGAGACACAAGTTGTGTTCTTCGAACCACCTTAAAATTCTTAGTGCACTATGGTTTGTTGTGTGGTTTGCTGTTCTCAATCACTATTCTCACCACCACACTTGGGTCTAATCGAATTGTGTATTTTACTCATTTTAATTCTGCTGCTATTCACACAATCTCTTAGTTCATTTACCAAAGTCACCTATCCGATTCCCAACACTAGCTTGGTCTCCATGAGGGAATCCACAGAGTACGGAGTCTTACGGAGGTCTTAACAAAAGGTCTCTTGTCTACCAGAACGAAATGTCCGATACAGAGGTTCCAACTTGTCAAGAGAGTAGTGTTTAGAGGAAACAAGTTGCTCGACATTCTAGAGGAATTCTAGAACAGTGGAGCGGCGATATCGGTGTTCCAAAACCACGTACTAAAGTGGAACCAATGTCATAATTAAAATGGGGAATAATGTGTAATTATTAAAGTCATTTACCAGATAGTTTATTCAAGTATTTTCTCCATGATTTTATGGCAAGGATAATCGTTTGAAGTGTGTGCATGTGTATGAAATCATGAACATTGAATGATCGTGCATATTATCATTTAAATTAAAGAATTATGTGACATAAATCAAATTTTAATAACATGATGGTTTACTGTTCATTACACAACTTTATAGTGTGTACACATGCTTAAATAATCCAAATAATCATTTAAATAAAGTTAAATTCGGTGCTGGAATAATGCAGGTAAATCGTGACGGGTATTATGGTCGCGTTTATCAAGGGGTCAGAAACGCGACGACGGAGACCGTCGCGTTCTTGAAACCCTAAATGTCTGAACGGCGCACTTTCCCAGGGGCCGGAAAACACAGTGAAACACGACGACCTTAGCAGTCGCATTTCAGCGGTCGTCTGATAGGTCAACGACACACAGTTTGAGGCACTGGACGTGCCCAAAATGCGTCGACTTGGCTTGTTGCCTTTCAGGTAATCGCGACGGCTAAGGCTAACGCGATACCAGTCACTTGAGTCGCGTCACCTGAAGCGGTCGCGATTCAAGGTCCAGACCGAAAACGCAGGAACATATAATGATCATCATGAAACGAATATATCTCTCAAACTAGGGCACATGGGACAAAGTGATGAACATGAAACTGGTAAAGGACATCAAGATGAAGAGATCTATGCCTTTGGACCGAATCAATTTGGTCTCGTAAGACATGCAAACAAGCATGAACCAGAAACGGGACAGTCATGCGCATCGATGGGAAAACACTTATAACTCGACGATTACATAGACAAGTTGCACTACATGATAGGATTACTTAGATTCGTCTTTGGCCCGAGAATACCTACCTTTATGAAGCTTCAAGTCTAGGTTGTGCACAGGTCACAGCAGAGCACGGTTGGGGAAGAAGCACCCTTCTCCAGCCATTCTCCTCCGTTCTTGATGCCCTAGCTCTGCCTCCCACGACCCCAGCAAGTGTGTGAACCTTCCCCTTTAGTCTTAGGACAAGTTCTTATGTGTTTAGGGTTTTTCCATGTCCTAGTGTAACTAGGAAAGGTGGGATATGTTGCCCAGTTGACGAGCCCAGAGGGGGGGTGAATGGGTCTTTAAAATTAATCTAGAAGATACCTGTAAGTAAAAACATTCACACAAACGTTCTTCGATGGAGGTTAGTAACTGTTAGTTCAAATAACAATCACACAAGGAAAGCAAACACACGATACAAAGAATTATCCTGGTTCGGACCTCCTCTCCCTAGGAATCCTATGTCCAGTCCCTGAGCAACAACTCAGGATTTCACTAGATAGGGTACAGTCCCCTAAGGACGCTACAACACCCAGCTCAGCTGGTCTTCCTTCACACCCGAAGGGAAATACCACCCTGGATACCCCACCAGGTCTTCCTTCACAACCGAAGGGAACAGCACCCTGGATACCACCAGGTCTTCCTTCATAATCGAAGGGAAACAACACAAGAGAAAGAAATGTTTTCAAGCCCCTAGATCAAGCTTTTGACAAGCCAAGATCTGAAGCAACAAGCACTGAGGGCAAAGAATCTAAGCTTAGCACACTCTCAGAACTACACAAGCTCTCTCAAGATTTTCACTACAGAGTGGAGAGCAAAGAGCGAAAAACAAAGTGGAATAAAGTTCTTGGCTCTAGAAATCTTTCAGAAGATTTGAAAGCTTGATCGAAGTTGATCTGTCTTTGTGTCTGTTGGTGTGTCTTATCTTCTGAACTTCTGACTTGTATTTATATCTCCAGTTTGAAATTCGCCCGTTGAAGTAACCGTTGTCTCTTAGATTGGTAGTCGTTAGACTGCTTGACACTTGGAAGCTTCAACAATCTTTTATCTGTTTGAGCACGCAAAGAGATAATGTCTTCTGCCGTCTGTATGGTGCAACGTTGTATGACAGAACGTCTTTAGGACCCTGCATAAATTAAATGCTAGAATAGTAGACAGTTAGGCTGTCTTTAGTTGTCAGTAAACATTGATAAGAATATTCACCAAAATAGCAATGCCAAATATTTTCTTCTAAAAGATATTGACAGGATATGCACGATAATGGATAATATCGTCTGTATGCATGCAGAGGTACGTTCAGATCTCATAAATGCAGGAGTGTCAGAGAGATATATACGTGGACTTAGACTAGTCAACGCTTCAAGAGATAAGATAAATGTCAAGTCGATGTAAGATATGAAATCGATGGCTATATGACTTATGAAATCGTTATGATTAAGTCATTTTAACCAAGTCGTTATAAGCCACAGCAAATCGTTGCATTCACAGAAGAAATCATTATAAGTACTTAACAAATCGTTATGAATGCAAGTCATTGTGTTCTGTAAAGAAATTGTTATGGAAAGCAAGTCGTTGTGTTCACTGAAGAAATCTTTGTGAAACACTTAACAAACCGTTATGGAAAGCAAGTCATTGTGTTCACTGAAGAAATCATTGTGAAACACTTAACAAATCGTTATGGAAAGCAAGTCGTTGTGTTCACTGAAAAAATCGTTGTGAAACACTTAACAAATCGTTATGGAAAGCAAGTCGTTGTGTTCACTGAAGAAATCATTGTGAAACACTTAACAAATTGTTATGGAAAGCAAGTCGTTGTGTTCACTGAAGAAATCGTTGTGAAACACTTAACAAATCGTTATGGAAAGCAAGTCATTGCGAGTTCTAAAGAAATCGTTACGAAGACTTATAGAATCGTTACGTCGAGCAAGTCGTTGCGAGTTCTAAAGAAATCGTTACGATGACTTATAGAATTGTTACGGAGAGCAAGTCGTTGCGAGTTCTAAAGAAATCGTTACGATGACTTATAGAATCGTTACAGAATCGACTTGTATGTACAACATGACTTTCCATCTTATAGGGAAATCGTTAAAAACACTTATGAAATCGTTATGACTTTTAACAGAAGTCGATGTGGACTTAGAGAAATATCATTTTGAAAAGATTAAAGCTTCAGTAAGACAATACTTACCAACATTGACTTGATTGACCTTGGTAATTTTCCTGTACTTAAGACTTATGAAATATGTTAGAGATTATTGATGAAGTTTTGTTAATCACTAAAATACATATGTAATTAATTAAAATTACATGGGGACAGACTGATCATCAATCTCCCCCTTTTTGGTGATGACAAAACTGAACAATAAGCATGAATGAAAATTCTCTCTATTTAACAATAATCATAATACATGAAGAGTCTGAATAAAAATTTTGTTTTTGGAATGTATTTCAGACATGCTAATTTTCTCCCCCTTTTTGTCAGTAAGCAAAAAGATAATCTGAGACAAAGAAAGAAGAGAAAGGGAAACTAAGACAAATTAATGTATTTCATTCATCTTGAGGAGGTACAGGTAAATAATAAGCAGGAGACAAAAGAGAGGCAAAATGGGAGATGGTTTCCCATGCTTGTGCTTCCTGCTCTTCAAAATGAGTTTTAAAGACTCCAAAAGACAAAGAGTAGGTTGGTCCCATGGAGGAAGCCATCCTTTGGAGATGAAGATCTAGGTGCTTGTAGAGAAGATCAGCATAAGCATCCTTATCCATAGTCATCTTTAGGAAATGACGAGTCCCAAAGCTGGCACAGGTAAGAAACTGATCCATGGGCACAGGATAGTGATTGTGATTATCTCTGAGAGTTTTATGTAGAGCTACATACACCTTGTACCTTTCCTCCCAAACTTTGAAGGGGTCATTTCCAAGATGAACGGAGTTCATGCCCAAGAATGTGGCTGGAGAGACAGTAGGTTTGCCTTCCTTGGCTTGAGCTTCATTCAGAGAAAACAACTGCTGAGCAGACAAAGGGTAGAACTTGGACCATTCTGAGGATGTCAGCCTTTCACATTCAAACAGGATTGGGGCTAGAACTTTAGCACTTACATGCCCCTAGTGATATTCTCTAAATAGGAATCTAGGAAATGCAACCAGACAGCCTTTCTGTACTTTGATTCTGCCCATCACTCTGGTAAAACGTTCAAAGATGATGGATCCTACAGAAGATTCCATGACAAGAAAATGAATCTGTGGTAGTGCTATCTCATCAGGCACAGGAAGGGTAGCAAAGTCTACCTGAATATCTGAAGATTGTGAGATGTCTGGATTTAGAGCAGAGATAGCCCTTTTGAATTGGCTCAGCTGAACTTCTGGAAGTCGATGGACATATCTGTAGTTATTGAACAACACAAAGTGTCTGACCATCTTGATTTCTTTCTGAATGAAGGGTGCCCAAATTTCTCTATGATAAATTCTGAACCACTCTGATAAGGTCAGGGAGTGGTCCCTTGGAGGGAATCTGGCAGATTTGGCAAGAATGTATCTTTTGAAGAGATCTTGGTGACCTTTGCCCCACTGCTCTTCGGTTTTGGAGTGGGCAATAGAGAAGATTTTTGATTTTTCGGATTTGGAAAGAGAAGTGAAGGGTAAAATGGTGTTTAAATGATCTGTTAGATTGAGGAATGGAAGGTTAATGATGGTGGCAAGAACGACCTTTGAGAGATATTCTCTATACAGTGGTTTATTTTTGTTGTCCACTGTGAGGGAAAACCACAAAGGAGGGTATTTAGGCTCAGAGGAAATGGAGGAGGTAGAAGAAATTTTCCTCTTCTTAGGTGCAGAACTGGAAGAGTCTGCCCTATGGATGTGCTCTCCAACCTTCAGCAAACCTGAGAATGCCTTCCTCAAACTCATCCTTTATTTTTTCTATAAAGGGAGAGTCAAGTTGAGCTGTCTCAGGGATATAGTGATGAAAGAGGGTGGAGGAGGAGGATGAAGGAATGAATGAGAGAAGTGGGAAGGTCATCAACTGGTCCAGGGAGGGACCAGAGGAGGATGAGGCTCCAGCAGAGGATGCTGGGGGCACCTCAGAAATAGGTGGAGGTGGAAGTATATGAATAGAGGATGCAGGAGATGAGGTGGATTGAGAAGGAAATGGTGTTGGAGAGGAGATGGGTCTGGATTGAGGCTTTTTGAATGGCTGAGGAGCAGGGGGTGCTGTAGGAGCTGAGGGAGGAGATGGAGGAACTGGTGTGTGAGAGGGAGGAGAAGGAGCTGGAGGCTTAGGTGACCTCTTCTTCAAGCACAGGTCCACTCTCCAATGGCCCTGATGGCCCTGACACTTGCTCTGCCCTGCCCTTCACCTGTCAAGCCCAGATGGCCTTGCATATTAACTTCTGCCTCTGCTGCTACTGGTGCTGGCCCTGATGGCCCTGACTCTTGAACTGATGGCCCTGATGGCCTAGACTCAGGAACTTGGGCTGCAGGAGGTGGAGGAGGAGGAGCTTGGGCTCCAACCACCTTCAGGATTTCACTCAGCATATTCTTCATGCTGCCCATTTCTTTGTTGAACCACTTCATGGCATTCCTGATGTTGGAAATTTCCTTTGAAGCTGAAGCTTGGCTCATGAAGATGGAGGATACATCAGATTGAAGAGAACATAGAATAGTTCCTTGGGCATCAAGTCTCTCAATCACAGGCTTCAAATTTATCACAATCTTCTGCCTCATTAGCCTTTCATGTGGAGTATTTGATAAGAGTGGTACTTCGGGCTCCACTTCTTTCCCTTTCTGCCTAGCCTCTGAAGCTGGAGGAGGCTGATCATCATCAGAATCAGAGGAGCTGGCTGTCTCCCCATCTCTAGGATCAAAGACTGGAGGATTGACATGTCCCTCCCCCTGAGTAGGAGCATCCTCTTCCATTGGCTCTTGCTCCCCTTGAATGGGAGCATCCTCTTCCAAAATAATATTATCAGGAGCATCTGATTGCTCCTCCTGAACTGGTATTGCAAGTGATTCTTCAATGTGGCCGGATGCCACAGCTTCTTCTTCTGCAATTCCACCAGTCTCTGAGGTGACTGGGGTGGTGAGAACAGAATCCACTACCTCTCTTAGGATAGAGGCAACAATGGAGGTGGACAAAGTGTCTGCTGCACCTACCACTGCTCCTCCTACTGGAGCTTCTGGAGGGTGAGATTCAATTATTAAAGGGGGTGACCCTACTTGCTCTGCAGCTCTTGTTTCTGCTGCTACTGATTTTGCTGGTACTGCTGGCACAACTTCTGCTGGTACAGTTGGTGGTTCTGCTAATTCAGCTGGCTCAATTTCTACTCTTGGTTCTGCTACTGCTTGATCCGCTGCTGGTTGTTCTGTTGCTGGTTCTACTGCTTCTTCCTGAACATCAGGAATATCTCCTATGATGGCCTCTCCCTCTGCTACTGAGGTCTTAGACCAGACACCATTGATCACTGAGAAACCACTCTTCCTTAGATTTCTGGACCTAATTGATTGGCCCATTTTCTCAACTACAGCTCCGGTCAGATCAATACCAAAATGCCTGAAAACTTTGGTAAGCAGATGAGCATAAGGCAAAGAGACATTAAGCTTGCTCTTTGTATCCCAAATTTGATCACGGGCAAATCTCATCCTTCAATCATCACTGCGGCCATATTGATGTCCTTGTTCTGTATGGCCCAGAACATCATGTCTGAGTCTGCCTTGGTACAGGTGGAGAAAGTGGCGCTTCTTGGAACCAAAATCTGACAGACTATGAAATGGAGGAGGCGGTTGAAAGCATTCAGTTGGTTAATGTCTAATTTACCATCTTTCAATCTGAATCCCGGTCCTACAATACCAAGACCTTTAACTTGGGCGTCCACGGTGTGAACCCCACTGTGCCCGGATGTCTTTACTCCAAACAACGAATGTAACAACTCATGATCTATCTTGATCTGGGTTCCCTTGACAGATGAAATCAGGGACCCATCTTCCTCTGTTCTCAGACAAACATAAAAGCCTTTACGAGGTCCGGATAACTTACCTCGGAAAGGGTGGTGATTCCCATCCACTGCATCCTGTTCATTGCTTCAACTACACTGTGCATGCCATTCTTCTCTAGATCTACTATATCCATTGCCTTATTTCCACAGACTTTCGTCTTCACAAAGGTGAACCTTTCCTACTGCTCAGGAGCAAGAAACTCGGTGCTGTAGCCACCCAAACTCCCGAAAATGGTGGATGCGGCCATGGAATCCGTTGAGGAGGTTTTCTGGAGGGTTGAGGAGGAAGGAGGAGTGAAAGCCCTCAAGAAATTTTGCGGGAAGATGAGAGAAGCTTCAAACTTAGTAGAGAGTCGATGTCGAAATTGCTAGGGCATCGGCTCAAGCAACCAGACGAAAGGGGGAAAAGGTAGAAGATGAGATACGAATCGTTCTCTCATCAATTTTATGAATAAATAAATGCGCTGAGGAAAGTGAGGAGCCAAATAGCGGTAGAAAACGACAAACAAGTTTGACTATTCAAAACGACTTCAATAAAAGAGCGACCAGGAGGAATAATATTACTATTTTTGCTTAAACCCATGGAGAGAAAGATTGTTTAAGTCTGAAAAATTTATATGCCAGTTTTCAACAAGACTCTTTTCACAAATTGCACATGCCCAATTCCCTTCTAAGAGATGTGAATCTCTCTTCAGGTAAGGCTTTTGTGAAGATGTCTGCTAGCTGGCCATTTGTATCAATAAAAGATATTTCAATATTACCATTTGCTACATGATCACGAATAAAATGATATCTAACCTCAATATGCTTAGTCCTTGAATGTTGAACTGGATTCTTGGTGAGATTAATGGCACTGGTGTTGTCACACAACAGTGGAATCGATTTGATGTTTAATCCAAAATCTTCAAGTTGTTGCTTTATCCATAAGAGTTGTGTACAACAACTTCCAGCAGCTACGTACTCAGCTTCAGCTGTAGACAGTGCCACTGAATTTTGTTTCTTTGAAGACCGAGATATCAAACATCCTGCAAGAAATTGACAACTACCACTGGTGCTTTTTCTATCTACTTTGCATCCAGCATAGTCAGCATCAGAGTATCCTACTAAATTGATTTCACAAGATTTTGGATACCACAGACCTAAGTCATGAGTTCTAGCTAAATATCTAAATATTCTTTTTACAGAAATTTAATGTGATTCTCTAGGATCTGCTTGATACCTAGCACACATGCATACACTAAATAAGATATCAGGTCTACTAGCTGTCAAATAGAGTAGTGAACCTATCATACCTCTGTAGATCTTTTGATCTACTTTCTTACCATCTTTGTCACTGTCCATCCTCGTTGATGTGCTCATTGGTGTTGACAGTGGCTTGGTATTTTCGAATCCAAACTTCTTCAGGAGTTCTTTTGTGTACTTGGCTTGACAGATGTGAGTTCCTTCCTTTCCTTGTTTGATTTGTAATCCAAGGAAGTAATTAAGTTCTCCCATCATGCTCATTTCAAATTCTCCCTGCATCAACTTTTCAAAATACTTGCAAAGGGATTCATCAGTAGAACCAAAAATAATATCATCTACATAAATTTGAACCAGTAGTATGTGTTTGACCTTTGACTTTATGAAAAGAGTGCTATCTACTTGACCTCTACTGAAACCATGGTTTAAAAGAAATGAACTAAGCCTTTCATACCAGGCTCTAGGTGCTTGTTTTAAACCATATAATGCCTTATGAAGTTTGAAAACATGATTAGGAAATTCTGTGTCATCAAAACCCGGGGTTGTTCCACATAAACTTCCTCTTTTATGAAACCATTTAGAAATGCAGATTTGACATCCATTTGAAATAGTTTTAAATCTAATGCTGATGCATATGCAAGTAGTATTCTAATAGCCTCAAGTCTAGCTACAGGTGCATAGGTTTCATCTAAATCTATGCCTTCCTCTTGAGAATAGCCTTGAGCTACCAATCTGGCCTTGTTTCTTAAGATTACACCAGTTTCATCCAGTTTATTTCTAAACACCCATTTGGTGCCAATGACTGGATGGTCTGACGGTCTAGGAACAAGTGACCATACTTGGTTTCTCTTGAACTGATTTAGTTCATCTTGCATGGCTATTATCCAAGATTCATCAGTAAGAGCTTCATTGACTGTCCTAGGCTCTATTTGAGAAACAAAAGCTAGGTAATCACAAGGAATTACATTACCTCTTTTCTTACCCCTACAGATGGATCACCAATAACATTTTCGAGTGGGTGATCTTTCTTATATCTCCACTCCTTTGGAAGATTTTCATGTATAATTTCCTTTTGTTACATGTCTTCCAGTAGTGGATCAACCTTGTCCTCAATTGATGTATTCTTCAGTTTCTTGGACAGTACATATGTATCATCATTATCACTATCTTCTTCTTTTCTCAAGGAAGGGTTAGTTTCATCAAAAATAATATGTACAGACTGTTCAATTAATAATGTACGTTTATTAAATACTCTATAGCCTTTGGGTTTAGAGGTGTACCCCATGAAGATGTCTTCATCTGATTTGGCATCCAACTTACCAATATCTCGCTTGCCGTTGTTGTGTATAAAGCATGGACATCCAAAGGTTCTGAAATGACTGATCCTTGGTTTCTTTCCTTTGAACAGTTCATATGCAGTCTTCTTTAGAATTGGCCTGATCATCACTCTGTTGATG
The DNA here is from genome assembly GCA_014218235.1 of Colocasia esculenta. Taxonomy (NCBI): domain Eukaryota; kingdom Viridiplantae; phylum Streptophyta; class Magnoliopsida; order Alismatales; family Araceae; genus Colocasia; species Colocasia esculenta. The sequence continues at coordinate 89,479,824 of CM024761.1, forward strand.
ATGTAGCTTGCTGTGTTGACTGCTTCAGCCAAAAGTATCTCGGCAGATCATATTCAGATAGCATAGTTCTTCCATATCCAATAGGGTTCTATTCTTTCTCTCAGCAATTCCATTTTGCTGTGGTGTCCTTGGTGCTGAGAAATTATGCTCAATTCCCTGATCCTCACAAAACTTAGCAAACTTTTCATTTTGAAATTCACCACCATGATCTGATCGGATAGAAACAATGCTGAACTTCTGATCCTTCTGGACTTTCTTGCTGAAACTGACAAAGTTTTCGAATGTGTCATCTTTATGCTCCAGGAATGATACCCATGTGAATCTTGAATAGTCATCGACTATGACAAATCCAAAGTTCTTTCCTCTAAGACTGGTAGTCCTCATTGACCCAAATAGATCCATATGAAGGAGCTCTAAGGGTTTTGAGGTGGTCACCACCGTCTTTGACTTGAAGGAGCTCTTGGTGTGCTTTCCCTTAGCACAAGGTCTACAGATATCTTCCATTTTTGCACTGACCTTTGGTAGACCTTCCATAAGATTTTTCTTCAGCAATTTTCTCATGCCATCTATACTGCAATGTCCTAGACGTCTGTGCCATAATTTAGTAGACTTATCTTTATTTGCTGCCAGACAAACATTTTGTTCTTTGAGTTCCTCAAGATAGAGCACATATAAATTCTTTTCTCTGTTTGCTTCAAAAATGACTGCTCCATCCTTCAGTATGCTGCATTTTGATTCTTGAAATTGGATCTGATGGTCTCTGTCACACAGTTGGCTGATACTAATAAGATTATGCTTCAATCCTTTGACCAACAACACATCCTTTATAACCGTTTTTCCTTTATTGTTCACGGAGCCACTGTCTATCACAGTTCCTTTTCCATTATCTCCATAAGTGACTGTTCCTTCTTCATCTTGGAGATGAGTGAACAACTTCTGGTTTCCTGACATGTGCCTTGAGCACCCACTATCCAAATACCATTTGGATGCTCGAGGGTTAACCTGAAATAAAACCATCAAGTTTTAGGTACCCAAATTCTTTTGGGTCCTGATGGGTTAGTATCATCAATTTTTCTTTTTATTACCCATTTCTAATGTCTTATTGGACATGTGGTTTTTATGTGACCTAACCTATTGCAATGACTACAACAAGATGTTTTTGTTACTCTTTCAATATATTTAAAATTAGCTTTATAGGCTATATCTTGTTCAGGGACAAATTTTGGAGTCGGATATACTTTAGGTGGAATTATTATTTCTGCATTTTCTGGTGGTGTGTATCCTACACCATCTTTCTTCTTTCCTGAACGTCTAGCTCCTTTTAATACTAATAATTTTTACCATTTGTGAATTTTTCTAGTGTGCTTGATAATTTATCAATTTCTTCATTTAAGTTTTTAATTTCTTTCCTTAATTCATCTACACTCTCCTGTTTTTCTAATTTTGTTATTTGTTTATTTTTATCTTTTAAATCTTCACATAGTAGTTCATTCCTTCTTTTAAGTTCAGTTATTTATTTTTCTAGTTCTTCATTTTCTATTTTTAGATCAGAGTAGTGTTTTCTAAACAAGTATTATTTCTCTTACTTCCTTTTAATAGTTTAGTTATTTCTTTATATTTATCATAAAGTTCATTAAATACTTCCTCTAAATTATCTGAATCAGAGTCATTACATGAATCGAAAGAAGAGTCAGAAGTTACCTTGTCTTCGGTATTTGCCATGAAAGCCAGATTGGCTTCTTCTTCATCGCTGCAGGAGCTTGACTCACTGTCTGAGTCACTACTGTTTTCTTATGTTGTTGCCATCGCCTTCTTTTTGTACTTTCTGAACTTCTTGGAGTTGTCTTTCTTCCTGAACTCCGGCTTCTTGATTTTTGGACACTCAGCTTTGATGTGTCCTAGCTTTTTACATTCATAGCAGATGGGTTCTCCTTTCTTCACATCCTTTCCATCTGATCTCTTGAAGTCCTTATTCTTTTTGAAGTGCCTTCTTCCAGACTGGAACTTCTTCTTCTTGGCCAGAATTCGCTGCAATCTTCTAGAGAGCATTGCTTCCTCATTTTCACTGTCCTCAACACTCTCACTCTCATCTGAGCTTGCTTCTGTTGAGTCTTCTTCAACCATTAAAGCGTTGGAGTGCTTCTTTCTACTTGAGGACTCTCCTAGCCTTTCCATATTGATCTCATGGGCCATAAGGGACCTGATGAGCTTTTCTAAAGACATTCTTTGTAGATCATTAGCTTCTTCAATGGCTGTTACTTTTGGGGTCCATAAGGATGGCAAAGATCTAAGAATCTTTCTGACCATATCTCCCATTTCATCGGTCTTTCCTAGTCCAGCTAGCCCATTTGTAATATCTGTAAATCTACTGAACATTTGGGTAATGGACTCACCTGATTGCATTTGAAATCTTTCGTACTGTGCTACAAGAATATATATTCTTGTTTCCTTTACCTTATCTATGCCTTCGTAGGTGATTCTGAGCTTTTCCCACATTTCCATTGCGGATTTGCAGGCTGAAACTCTGTTGAACTCCTTTTTACTAAGGGCACAGCACAGAATACTCTTTGCTTTACAATTCTGCGAGATCTTCTTCCTGTCGTCGTCTGTCCACTGGACTTTCTCATTTGTGACTAGAAGATCTCCTTCTTCCACTATGGACCATATCTGATAATTGTGGCCTTGCAGAAAGTACTCCATTCTTGTTTTCCAGTAAGTGTAATCCTCTCCATCGAACAATGGTGGTCGGTTGACAGACTGACCTTCGTTGTGACTTTGGGCTGCCATGGATCTTTACTCTTCAGATCGTTAGATCCTTTCTTTGTCGAAGAGACTCGCTCTGATACCACTTGTTGCCCAGTTGACGAGCCCAGAGGGGGGGGGGTGGATGGGTCTTTAAAATTAATCTAGAAGATACCTGTAAGTAAAAACATTCACACAAACGTTCCTCGATGGAGGTTAGTAACTGTTAGTTCAAATAACAATCACACAAGGAAAGCAAACACACGACACAAAGAATTATCCTGGTTCGGACCTCCTCTCCCTAGGAGTCCTACGTCCAGTCCCTGAGCAACAACTCAGGATTTCACTAGATACGGTACAGTCCCCCTAAGGATGCTACAACACCCAGCTCAGCTGGTCTTCCTTCACACCCGAAGGGAAATACCACCCTGGATACCCCACCAGGTCTTCCTTCACAACCGAAGGGAACAGCACCCTAGATACCACCAGGTCTTCTTTCACAACCGAAGGGAAACAACACAAGAGAAAGAAATGTTTTCAAGCCCCTAGATCAAGCTTTTGACAAGCCAAGATCTGAAGCAACAAGCACTGAGAGCAAAGAATCTAAGCTTAGCATACTCTCAGAACTACACAAGCTCTCTCAAGATTTTCACTACAGAGTGGAGAGCAAAGAGCGAAAAACAAAGTGGAATAAAGTTCTTGGCTCTAGAAATCTTTCAGAAGATTTGAAAGCTTGATCGAAGTTGATCTGTCGTTGTGTCTGTTGGTGTGTTTTATCTTCTGAACTTCTGACTTGTATTTATATCTCCAGTTTGAAATTCGCCCGTTAAAGTAATCGTTGTCTCTTAGATTGGTAGTCGTTAGACTGCTTGACACTTGGAAGCTTCAACAATCTTTTATCCGTTTGAGCACGCAAAGAGATAATGTCTTCTGCCGTCTGTATGTTGCAACGTTGTATGACAGAATGTCTTTAGGACCCTGCATAAATTAAATGCTCGAACAATAGACAGCTTGTAACACCCCGAAAATTTAGTGATTTAAAAACTTTCGAAATAAAGGAGGATAAATTAAATAAATATATTAGAGAGACTTCCAACACCATGTATTAATGACCCATTAACAAGATTGGGCCAATAGAGCACATTTGGCCCAAGGATATAAATAAACTAGGACAGGAAATTTCCCAGAAATTCGTGTATGTAATTATGCCATAATTAGAGAGGGCAAGTTAGGGTTAAAATTAAGGTAATTAGTCATGCAAGGTAATTCAAAGCCGAACCCAACCCCAATTTGTGGTTTCCTAAACCGTTGCTACCTCTTTTGGGTGAGAGAATCCCAGATTTTGTGGAAAGTGGGAAACAGAACTCGTAGCCCCTTTCCTAGTCCCGTTAAGACTCTTAACTACACCCTAAAACTATAAGAACTCATCCCTAAACTCTTGGGGAAGGTTTAGAAACAAGTTGGGGTCGAGAGTAGCAAGTTTGGAGTGCTGGGGAAGTGGAGAACGGCTGGGAAAATCGTAGTCTTCCTCAACCTCACTCTGCATCAACCCAGAAATCTGCAGAGAGTTCTTAGCGTTCAAAGGTAGGTGTTCTCGGGCCAAGATTAAAGAAAACCAGCACCATCATGTAGATCTTCGAGTCTAGGATCATTTGCACTTGGTTTGACTCAATTTCATGGAGTATACATTGCGTATTCGTAGTTTTCCCTAAGTCGTGCACAGTTAGGGCTTTTCCCATTCTTCTTATTAGGCACGTGATTCTAGATCGAATTTGACTAAACTTTCTTCATAACAATTCTTCTACTCGAAGTCATGATCATCTTTTATGTTGGATGTTTTGTCCAAAAGTCTTTCGTTAGAGAGTTATGGGCATGGCAAGAGAGTCTCTGCATGATACTGCGATTTCGGGTTGCACTTAGCTTTATGTTCTTCACCTGTTTTCTCGGGATTCGACCGAATTTGATCAAACTCCCAACATCAAAGTTCTTCTACTAGTTGTCCACGTCATCTTTCGTGTTGAATGTTTTGTCTAAATGTCAGTCTTTAGAGAGTTATAAGCGGGGAAAGTAAAGTGCTGCATGAGATGTGTGTTCGGGTTACACTTGACCTATGGTTTTGTTCTGGGAGGGCCTCTAGTGTCGACACTGCTTGATCTAGTGCCGACACACTATCCCAAAATAGCCCAAAAGGTGTTCTGGGAAGGCCTCTAGTGTCGACACTACTTGAGCTAGTGTCGACACACTGTCCCAGATTGGCCAGAAGGTTTTCTGGGAGCTGTCTCTAGTGTCGACACTACCTGATCTAGTGTCGACACTACTTGACCTTTTTGCCTTGTATTTGAAGCACTGTGTCGACACTACCTGAACTAGTGTCGACACTACTTGACCAGTTTTGCATTATTTTGTCTTGTGTTTGAAGCATTGTGTCGACACCAGTAAGGGGTGTGTCGACACTACCCTTACAAAAAATTACATAATTTGGGTCTGATCATTTCATGATGTCTACTAGCATGTGCATGATGTTATATGGTATGCATGGACCTAAAATAAATCAACCCATTGAAAAATAGTAATGATATGAATACGATTCTAATGTGTAATTGTGATTGATCTTATGTCCATTGGATTATCTTGTGATCTTGCTTATTGTCAATTGATAAGATAAGAATATGATATGAATGTGGGGATGAATACATGTTGGTATGGACTTGCTAGTGGAGTTAATGTCATAATTTGCATATGAGTTTCAATAGTTTTATGTTTTCCGGTGTTCAAATAATCATTTGTCAATTGCATACATGATAGGAAAGATCCATAACTCGTCACTTACATATTTGCACGAATAGGCACACCTTCTTGGGAAATTGAGAGCACATGTTCTGCATATGATTTGTCTTTTGAAACATCCTCATGTCAAGACATTAATGAATTATAAAACATAAGATACGACGTTATCCTGCCTTGTTCTCTTGAGCTATTTGTCATACCTTGACTCTATGAATGATCATGTTTCTTTTACTACGAGCTTGTTATTGAAACTCTGTGGCCATAATGTGAATCTGTTTGTTCGGCACAACGTGGGACTCCGATCCAAATTTGAACCAATGCCTGTGCAATAGGGGCCCTGTCTGGTCCTGGGGAGGAGCACCCTAACGTACTTTTTAACTGCGGGAGTATGGACTTGTGGTGCATGGCATGGTACTGATACGATATGCAAGATTTGTGTGAATGTGCCTTTGTTTGATATGATAAGTCTGATGTGATCTGATATGATATGATTTGATATGATACGTCTGATCATGTGAACGCATGATGTCTGTCTGAATATGGCCAATCTCTTTGATACGATTCTATTCTTGAAATATCTGTCCACTGTATGTATGCAACTCGACATTTGATCTGAAATGATATCCGTTCTACTTTTCTATTCGATCTGTTAGTATTGCATGCATTGTCATCATGTTCATATCTTGCCTTTTAAAATGTTAATCATGTATACTAGTGCCCGCACCATATTGAGATGTAAATCCTACTGAGCTAGTTCGCTCACCCTATCATCCTACCTTTTTTCAGGAAGTGATGAAGAACCAGTGGAGTCCGATGGGGCAGGGCAAGAGTGATGAGCACCCTCCATATGAGTCGATGATAGTTTAGAAATAGACAATTGAGTAGTCTATGTAATAGTTAACTTTTCTGGAAGTTTTATTTGAATAATGGACCTTTAGTTGGTTCTTTCTCATGTAAGGTTGGATCTAGTTGAATGGAATGAAATAAAGTATACTTTGGGGTGATCATAATTTAGCCTCAAATGTGTTATTATATTCAATTGTGACTCTGCGTTACTCAACTGTGATACGCCTGTTTGTAACGTTCATGTCCCCCGGTATTTATTCCGCTGCTAAATGTCGGGGCGTGTCACAGCTAGGCTGTCTTTAGTTTTTAGTAAACATTGATAAGAATATTCACCAAAATAGCAATGACAAATAGTTTCTTCTAAAAGATATTGACAGGATATGCACGATAATAGATAATATCGTCTGTATGCATGCAGAGGTATGTTCAGATCTCATAAATGTAGGAGTGTCAGTGAGATATATACGTGGACTTAGACTAGTCAACGCTTCAAGACATAAGATAAATGTCAAGTCGATGTAAGATATGAAATCGATGGCTATATGACTTATGAAATCGTTATGATTAAGTCATTTTAACCAAGTCGTTATAAGCCACAGCAAATCGTTGCATTCACAGAAGAAATTGTTATAAGTACTTAACAAATCGTTACCGAATGCAAGTCGTTGTGTTCTGTAAAGAAATCGTTATGGAAAGCAAGTCGTTGTGTTTACTGAAGAAATCATTGTGAAACACTTAACAAACCGTTATGGAAAGCAAGTCGTTGTGTTCACTGAAAAAATCGTTGTTAAACACTTAACAAATCGTTATGGAAAGCAAGTCGTTGTGTTCAATGAAGAAATCGTTGTGAAACACTTAACAAATCTTTATGGAAAGCAGGTCGTTGTGTTCACTGAAGAAATCGTTGTGAAACACTTAACAAATCGTTATGGAAAGCAAGTCATTGCGAGTTCTAAAGAAATCGTTACGAAGACTTATAGAATCGTTACGGCGAGCAAGTCGTTGCGAGTTCTAAAGAAATCGTTACGATGACTTATAGAATTGTTACGGAGAGCAAGTCGTTGCGAGTTCTAAAGAAATCATTACGATGACTTATAGAATCGTTACAGAATCGACTTGTTTGAAACAACATGACTTTCCAGTCTTACAGGGAAATCGTTAAAAACACTTATGAAATCGTTATGACTTTTAACAGAAGTCGATGTGGACTTAGAGAAATATCATTTTGAAAAGATTAAAGCTTCAGTAAGACAATACTTACCAACATTGACTTGATTGACCTTCGTAATTTTCCTGTACTTAAGACTCATGAAATATGTTAGAGATTATTGATGAAGTTTTGTTAATCAATAAAATACATATGTAATTAATTAAAATTACATGGGGACAGACTGATCATCAATCTCCCCCTTTTTGGTGATGACAAAACTGAACAATAAGCATGAATGAAAATTCTCTCTATTTAACAATAATCATAAATACATGAAGAGTCTGAATAAAAATTTGTTTTTGGAATGTATTTCAGACATGCTAATATTCTCCCCCTTTTTGTCAGTAAGCAAAAAGATAATCTGAGACAAAGAAAGAAGAGAAAGGGAAACTGAGACAAATTAATGTATTTCATTCATCTTGAGGAGGTACAGGTAAATAATAAGCAGGAGACAAAAGAGAGGCAAAATGGGAGATGGTTTCCCATGCCTGTGCTTCCTGCTCTTCAAAATGAGTTTTAAAGACTCCAAAAGACAAAGAGTAGGTTGGTCCCATGGACGAAGCCATCCTTTGGAGATGAAGATCTAGGTGCTTGTAGAGAAGATCAGTATAAGCATCCTTATCCATAATCATCTTTATGAAATGATGAGTCCCAAAGCTGGCACAGGTAAGAAACTGATCCATGGACACAGGATAGTGATTGTGATTACCTCTGAGAGCTTTATGTAGAGCTACATACACCTTGTACCTTTCCTCCCAAACTTTGAAGGGGCCATTTACAAGATGAATGGAGTTCATGTCCAAGAATGTGGCTGGAGAGACAGCAGGTTTGCCTTCCCTGGCTTGAGCTTCATTCAGAGAAAACAACTGCTGAGCAGACAAATGGTAGAACTTGGACCATTCTGAGGATGTCAGCCTTTCACATTCAAACAGGATTGGGGCTAGAACTTTAGCACTTACATACCCCTGGTGATATTCTCTAAATAGGAATCTAGGAAATGCAACCAGACAGCCTTTCTATACTTTGATTCTGCCCATCACTCTGGCAAAACGTTCAAAGATGATGGATCCTACAGAAGATTCCATGACAATAAAATGAATATGTGGTAGTGCTATCTCATCAGGCACAGGAAGGGTAGCAAAGTCTACCTGAATATCTGAAGATTGTGAGATGTCTGGATTTAGAGTAGAGATAGCCCTTTTGAATTGGCTCAGCTGAACTTCTGGAAGTCGATGGACATATCTGTAGTTATTGAACAACACAAAGTGTCTGACCATCTTGATTTCTTTCTGAATGAAGGGTGCCCAAATTTCTCTATAATAAATCCTGAACCACTCTGATAAGGTCAGGGAGTGATCCCTTGGAGGGAATCTGGCAGATTTGGCAAGAATGTATCTTTTGAAGAGATCTTGGTGACCTTTGCCCCACTGCTCTTCGGTTTTGGAGTGGGAAATAGAGAAGATTTTGGATTTTTCGGATTTGGAAAGAGAAGTTAAGGGTAAAATGGTGTTTAAATGATCTGTTAGATTGAGGAATGGAAGGTTAATGATGGTGGCAAGAACGACCTTTGAGAGATATTCTCTATACAGTGGTTTATTTTTGTTGTCCACTGTGAGGGAAAACCACAAAGGAGGGTATTTAGGCTCAGAGGAAATGGAGGAGGTAGAAGAAATTTTCCTTTTCTTAGGTGCAGAACTGGAAGAGTTTGCCCTATGCATGTGCTCTCCAACCTTCAGCACAGACCTGAGAATGCCTTCCTCAAACTCATCCTTTATTTTTTCTGTAAAGGGAGAGTCAAGTTGAGCTGTCTCAGGGATTATAGTGATGAAAGAGGGTGGAGGAGGAGGATGAAGGAATGAATGAGAGGAAGTGAGAATGTCATCAACTGGTCTAGGGGAGGGACCAGAGGAGGATGAGGCTCCAGTAGAGGATGCTGGGGGCACCTCAGAAATAGGTGGAGGTGGAAGTATATGAATAGAGGATGCAGGAGATGAGGTGGATTGAGAAGGAAATGGTGTTGGAGAGGAGATGGGTCTGGATTTAGGCTTTTTGAATGGCTGAGGAGCAGGGGGTGCTGTAGGAGCTGAGGGAGGAGATGGAGGAACTGGTGTGTGAGAGGGAGGAAAAGGAGCTAGAGGTTCAGATGCCAAGACCTCTTCTTCAACCTCTGCCTGCACAGGTCCACTCTCCAATGGCCTTGATGGCCCTGACACTTGCTCAGTTGGCCCTGGAGGCCCTTCAACCTGTTCAACTGGCCCAGATGTCCCTTGCATATTAACTTCTGCCTCTGCTGCTGCTGGTGTTGGCCCTGACTCTTAAACTGATGGCCTTGATGGCCTAGACTCAGGAACTTGGGCTGCAGGAGGTGGAGGAGGAGGAGCTTGGGCTCCAACCACCTTCAGGATTTCACTCAGCATATTCTTCATGCTGTCCATTTCTTTGTTGAACCACTTCATGGCATTCCTGATGTTGGAAATTTCCTTTGAAGCTGAAGCTTGGCACATGAAGATGGAGGATACATCATATTGAAGAGAACATAGAATAGTTCCTTGGGCATCAAGTCTCTCAATCACAGGCTTCAAATTTATCACAATCTTCTGCCTCATTAGCCTTTCATGTGGAGTATTTGATAAGAGTGGTACTTCGGGCTCCACTTCTTTCTCTTTCTGCCTAGCCTCTGAAGCTGGAGGAGGCTGATCATCATCAGAATCAGAGGAGCTGGCTATCTCCCCATCTCTAGGATCAAAGACTGGAGGATTGACATGTCCCTCCCCCTAAGTAGGAGCAAACTCTTCCATTGGCTCTTGCTCTCCCTGAATGGGAGCATCCTCTTCCAAAACAATATTATCAGGAGCATCTGATTGCTCCTCCTGAACTGGTATTTCAAGTGATTCTTCAATGTGGTCGGATGCCACAGCTTCTTCTTCTGCAATTCCACCAGTCTCTGAGGTGACTGGGGTGGTGAGAACAGAATCCACTACCTCTCTTAGGATAGAGGCAATAATGGAGGTGGACAAAGTGTCTGCTGCACCTACCACTGCTCCTCCTACTGGAGCTTCTGGAGGGTGAGATTCAATTATTAAAGGGGGTGACCCTACTTGCTCTGCAGCTCTTGTTTCTACTGCTACTGATTTTGCTGGTACTGCTGGCATAACTTCTGCTGGTACAGTTGGTGGTTCTGCTAATTCAGCTGGCTCAATTTCTACTCTTGGTTCTGCTACTGCTTGATCCGCTGCTGGTTGTTCTGCTGCTGGCTCTGCTGCTTCTTCCTAAACATCAGGAATATCTCCTATGATGGCCTCTCCCTCTGCTACTGAGGTCTTAGACCAGACACCATTGATCACTGAGAAACTACTCTTCCTTAGATTTCTGGACCTAATTGATTGGCCCATTTTCTCAACTACAGCTCCGGTCAGATCAATACCAAAATACCTGAAAACTTTGGTAAGCAGATGAGCATAAGGTAAAGAGACATTAAGCTTGCTCTTTGTATCCCAAATTTGATCACGGGCAAATCTCATCCTCTCAATCATCACTGTAGCCATATTGATGTCCTTGTTCTGTATGGCCCAGAACATCATGTCTGAGTCTGCCTTGGTACAGGTGGAGAAAGTGGCGCATCTTGGAACCAAAATCTGACAGACTATGAAATGGAGGAGGCGGTTGAAAGCATTCAGTTGGTTAATGTCTAATTTACCATCTTTCAATCTGAATCCCGGTCCTACAATACCAAGACCTTTAACTTGGGCGTCCACGGTGTGAACTCCACTGTGCCCGGATGTCTTTACTCCAAACAACGAATGTAACAACTCATGATCTATCTTGATCTGGGTTCCCTTGACAGATGAAATCAGGGACCTATCTTCCTCTGTTCTCAGACAAACATAAAAGGCCTTTACGAGGTCCGGATAACTTACCTCGGAAAGGGTGGTGATTCCCATCCACTGCATCCTGTTCATTGCTTCAACTACACTGTGCATGCCATTCTTCTCTAGATCTGCTATATCCACTGCCTTATTTCCACAGACTTTCGTCTTCACAAAGGTGAACCTTTCCTGCTGCTCAGGAGCAAGAAACTCGGCGTTGTAGCCACCCAAACTCCCAGAAACAGTGGATGCGGCCATGGAATCCATTGAGGAGGTTTTCTGGAGGGTTGAGAAGGAAGGAGGAGTGAAAGCCCTCAAGAAATTTCGCGGGAAGATGAGAGAAGCTTCAAACTTAGCAGAGAGTCGATGTCGAAATTGCTAGGGCATCGGCTCAAGCACCAGACGAAAGGGGGAAAGGTAGAAGATGGGATACGAATCGTTCTCTCATCGATTTATGAATAAATAAATGCACTGAGGAAAGTGAGGAGCCAAATAGCGGTAGAAAACGACAAACAAGTTTGACTATTCAAATCGACTTCAATAAAAGAGCGACCAGGAGGAATAATATTACTATTTTTGCTTAAACCCATGGAGAGAAAGATTGTTTAAGTCTGAAAAATTTATATGCCAATTTTCAACAAGACTCTTTTCACAAATTGCACATGCCCAATTCCCTTCTAAGAGATGTGAATCTCTCTTCAGGTAAGGCTTTTTGAAGATGTCTGCTAGCTGGCCATTTGTATCAATAAAAGATATTTCAATATTACCATTTGCTACATGATCACGAATAAAATGATATCTAACCTCAATATGCTTAGTCCTTGAATGTTGAACTGGATTCTTGGTGAGATTAATGGCACTGGTGTTGTCACACAACATTGGAATCAATTTGATGTTTAATCCAAATCTTCAAGTTGTTGCTTTATCCATAAGAGTTGTGTACAACAACTTCCAGCAGCTACACTCAGCTTCAGCTGTAGACAGTGCCACTGAATTTTGTTTCTTTGAAGACCGGGATATCAAACATCCTGCAAGAAATTGACAACTACCACTGGTGCTTTTTCTATCTACTTTGCATCCAGCATAGTCGGCATCAGAGTATCCTACTAAATTGATTTCACAAGATTTTGGATACCACAGACCTAAGTCATGAGTTCTAGCTAAATATCTAAATATTTTTTTACAGATATTAATGTGATTTTCTAGGATCTGCTTGATACCTAGCACACATGCATACACTAAATAAGATATCAGGTCTACTAGCTGTCAAATAGGTAGTGAACCTATCATACCTCTGTAGATCTTTGATCTACTTTCTTACCATCTTTGTCACTGTCCATCCTCGTTGATGTGCTCATTGGTGTTGACAGTGGCTTGGTATTTTGAATCCAAACTTCTTCAGGAGTTCTTTTGTGTACTTGGCTTGACAGATGTGAGTTCCTTCCTTTCCTTGTTTGATTTGTAATCCAAGGAAGTAATTAAGTTCTCCCATCATGCTCATTTCAAATTCTCCCAGCATCAACTTTTCAAAATACTTGCAAAGGGATTCATCAGTAGAACCAAAAATAACATCATCTACATAAATTTGAACCAGTAGTAAGTGTTTGACCTTTGACTTTATGAAAAGTGTGCTATCTACTTGACCTCTACTGAAACCATGGTTTAAAAGAAATGAACTAAGCCTTTCATACCAGGCTCTAGGTGCTTGTTTTGAAACCATATAATGCCTTATGAAGTTTGAAAACATGATTAGGAAAGTTTGTGTCATCAAAACCCAGGGGTTGTTCCACATAAACTTCCTCTTTTATGAAACCATTTAGAAATGCAGATTTGACATCCATTTGAAATAGTTTTATATCTAATGCTGATGCATATGCAAGTAGTATTCTAATAGCCTCAAGTCTAGCTACAGGTGCATTGGTTTCATCGAAATCTATGCCTTCCTCTTGAGAATAGCCTTGAGCTACAATCTGGCCTTGTTTCTTAAGATTACACCAGTTTCATCCAGTTTATTTCTAAACACCCATTTGGTGCCAATGACTGGATGGTCTGACGGTCTAGGAACAAGTGACCATACTTGGTTTCTCTTGAACTGATTTAGTTCATCTTGCATGGCTATTATCCAAGATTCATCAGTAAGAGCTTCATTGACTGTCCTAGGCTCTATTTGAGAAACAAAAGCTAGGTAATCACAAGGAATTACATTACCTCTTGTTCTTACCCCTACAGATGGATCACTAATAACATTTTTGAGTGGGTGATCTTTCTTATATCTCCACTCCTTTGGAAGATTTTCATGTGTAATTTCCTTTTGTTGCATGTCTTCCAGTGGTGGATCATCCTTGTCCTCAATTGATGTATTCTTCAGTTTCTTGGACAGTACATATGTATCATCATTATCACTATCTTCTTCTTTTCTCAAGGAAGGGTTAGTTTCATCAAAAATAATATGTACAGACTGTTCAATTAATAATGTGTGTTTATTAAATACTCTATAGCCTTTGGGTTTAGAGGTGTACCCCATGAAGATGCCTTCATCTGATTTGGCATCCAACTTACCAATATCTCGCTTTCCGTTGTTGTGTATAAAGCATGGACATCCAAAGGTTCTGAAATGACTGATCCTCGATTTCTTTTCTTTGAACAGTTCATATGCAGTCTTCTTTAGAATTGGCCTGATCATCACTCTGTTGATGATGTAGCTTGCTGTGTTGACTGCTTCAGCCCAAAAGTATCTCGGCAGATCATATTCAGATAGCATAGTTCTTTCCATATCCAATAGGGTTCTATTCTTTCTCTCAGCAATTCCATTTTGCTATGATGTCCTTGGTGCTGAGAAATTTTACTCAATTCCCTGATCATCACAGAACTTAGCAAACTTTTCATTTTGAAATTCACCACCATGATCTAATCGGATAGAAACAATGCTGAACTTCTGATCCTTCTGGACTTTCTTGCTGAAACTGACAAAGTTTTCGAATGTGTCATCTTTATGCTCCAGGAATGATACCCATGTGAATCTTGAATAGTCATCGACTATGACAAATCCAAAGTTCTTTCCTCCAAGACTGGTAGTCCTTTTTGGCCCAAATAGATCCATATGAAGGAGCTCTAAGGGTTTTGAGGTGGTCACCACCGTCTTTGACTTAAAGGAGCTCTTGGTGTGCTTTCCCTTAGCACAAGGTCTACAGATATCTTCCATTTTTGCACTGACCTTTGGTAGACCTTCCACAAGATTTTTCTTCAGCAATTTTCTCATGCCATCTATACTGCAATGTCCTGGATGTCTGTGCCATAATTTAGTAGACCTATCTTTATTTGCTACAGACAAACATTTTGTTCTTTGAGTTCCTCAAGATAGAGCACATATAAATTCTTTTCTCTGTTTGCTTCAAAGATGACTGCTCCATCCTTCAGTATGCTGCATTTTGATTCTTGAAATTGGATCTGATGGCCTCTGTCACACAGTTGGCTGATGCTGATAAGATTATGCTTCAATCCTTTGACCAACAACACATCCTCTATAACCGTTTTTCCATTATTGTTCACGGAGCCACTGCCTATCACAGTTCCTTTTCCATTATCTCCATAAGTGACTGTTCCTTCTTCATCTTGGAGATGAGTGAACAACTTCTGGTTTCCTGACATGTGCCTTGAGCACCCACTATCCAAATACCATTGGATGCTCGAGGGTTAACCTGAAATAAAACCATCAAGTTTTAGGTACCCAAATTCTTTGGGTCCTGATGGGTTAGTATCATCAATTTTTTTTATTACCCATTTCTTATGTCTTAATGGACATGTGGTTTTTATGTGACCTAACCTATTGCAATGACTACAACAAGATTTTTGTTACTCTTTAATATATTTAAAATTAGCTTTATAGGCTATATCTTGTTCAAGGACAAATTTTGGAGTCGGATATACTTTAGGTGGAATTATTATTTTTGCATTTTCTGGTGGTGTGTATCCTACACCATCTTTCTTCTTTCCTGAACGTCTAGCTCCTTTTAATACTAATGAATTTTTACCATTTGTGAATTTTTCTAGTGTGCTTGATAATTTATCATTTTCTTCATTTAAGTTTTTAATTTCTTTCCTTAATTCATCTGCACTCTCCTATTTTTCTAATTTTGTTATTTGTTTATTTTTATCTTTTAAATCTTCACATAGTAGTTCATTCCTTCTTTTAAGTTCAATTATTTGTTTTTCTAGTTCTTCATTTTTTGTTTTCAGATCAGAGTTAGTGTTTTCTAAACAAGTATTATTTCTTACTTGCTTTTAATAGTTTAGTTATTTCTTTATATTTATCATAAAGTTATTAAATGCTTCCTCTAAATTATCTGAATCAGAGTCATTACATGAATCAAAAGAAGAGTCAGAAGTTACCTTGTCTTCGGTATTTGCCCTGAAAGCCAGATGGCTTCTTCTTCATCGCTGCAGGAGCTTGACTCACTTTGAGTCACTACTGTTTTCCCATGCTGTGCCATCGCCTTCTTTTTGTACTTTCTGAACTTTTGGAGCTGTCTTTCTTCCTGAACTCCGGCTTCTTGATTTTTGGACACTCAGCTTTGATGTGTCCTAGCTTTTTACATTCATAGCAGATGGGTTCTCCTTTCTTCACATCCTTTCCATCTGATCTCTTGAAGTCCTTATTCTTTTTGAAGTGCCTTCTTCCAGACTGGAACTTCTTCTTCTTGGCCAGAATTCGCTGCAATCTTCTAGAGAGCATTGCTTCCTCATTTTCACTGTCCTCAACACTCTCACTCTCATCTGAGCTTGCTTCTGGTGAGTCTTCTTCAGCCTTTAAAGCATTGGAGTGCTTCTTTCTACTTGAGGACTCTCCTAGTCTTTCCATATTGATCCCATGGGCCATAAGGTACCCGATGAGCTTTTCTAAAGACATTCTTTTTAGATCATTAGCTTCTTCAATGGCTGTTACTTTTGGGGTCCATGAGGTTGGCAAAGATCTAAGAATCTTTCTGACCATATCTCCCATTTCATAAGTGTTTCCTAGTCCAGCTAGCCCATTTGTAATATCTGTAAATCTACTGAACATTTGGGTAATGGACTCACCTGATTGCATTTGAAATCTTTCGTACTGTGCTACAAGAATATCTATTCTTGTTTCCTTTACCTTACCTGTGCCTTCATAGGTAACTCTGAGCTTTTCCCACATTTCCATTGCGGATTTGTAGGCTGAAACTCTGTTGAACTCCTTTTTACTAAGGGCACAGCACAGAATACTCTTTGCTTTATAATTCTGCGAGATCTTCTTCCTGTCGTCGTCTGTCCACTAAACTTTCTCATTTGTGACTAGAAGATCGCCTTATTCCACTATGGACCATATCTGATAATCGTGGCCTTGCAGAAAGTACTCTCCATTCTTGTTTTCCAGTAAGTGTAATCCTCCCTCTCATCGAACAATGGTGGTCAGTTGACAGACTGACCTTCGTTGTGACTTTGGGCTGCCATGGATCTTTACTCTTCAGATCGTTGGATCTTTCTTTGTCGAAGAGACTCACTCTGATACCACTTGTTGCCCAGTTGACGAGCCCAGAGGGGGGGTGAATGGGTCTTTAAAATTATCTAGAAGATACCGTAAGTAAAAACATTCACACAAACGTTCTTCGATGGAGGTTAGTAACTGTTAGTTCAAATAACAATCACACAAGGAAAGCAAACACACGACACAAAGAATTATCCTGGTTCGGACCTCCTCTCCCTATGAGTCCTACGTCCAGTCCCTGAGCAACAACTCTGGATTTCACTAGATAGGGTACAGTCCCCTAGGGACGCTACAACACCCAGCTCAGCTGGTCTTCCTTCACACCCGAAGGGAAATACCACCCTAGATACCCCACCAGGTCTTCCTTCACAACCGAAGGGAATAGCACCCTAGATACCACCAGGTCTCCTTCACAACCGAAGGGAAAACAAAAGAGAAACAAATGTTTTCAAGCCCTAGATCAAGCTTTTGACAAGCCAAGATCTAAAGCAACAAGCACTGAGAGCAAAGAATCTAAGCTTAGCACACTCTCAGAACTACACAAGCTCTCTCAAGATTTTCACTACAGAGTGGAGAGCAAAGAGCGAAAACAAAGTGGAATAAAGTTCTTGGCTCTAGAAATCTTTCAAAGATTTGAAAGCTTGATCGAGTTGATGTCGTTGTGTCTGTTGGTGTCTTATCTTCTGAACTTCTGACTTGTATTTATATCTCCAGTTTGAAATTCGCCCGTTGAAGTAACCGTTGTCTCTTAGATTGGTAGTCGTTAGACTGCTTGACACTTGGAAGCTTCAACAATCTTTTATCCGTTTGAGCACGCAAAGAGATAATGTCTTCTGCCGTCTGTATGGTGCAACGTTGTATGACAGAACGTCTTTAGGACCCTGCATAAATTAAATGCTAGAACAGTAGACAGCTAGGCTGTCTTTAGTTGTCAGTAAACATTGATAATAATATTCACCAAAATAGCAATGACAAATAGTTTCTTCTAAAAGATATTGACAGGATATGCACGAATAGATAATATCGTCTGTATGCATGCAGAGGTACGTTCAGATCTCATAAATGCAAGAGTGTCAAGAGATATATACGTAGACTTAGACTAGTCATGCTTCAAGAGATAAGATAAATGTCAAGTCGATGTAAGATATGAATCGATGGCTATATGACTTATGAAATCGGTTATGATTAAGTCATTTTAACCAAGTCGTTATAAGCCACAGCAAATCGTTGCATTCACAGAAGAAATCATTATAAGTACTTAACAAATCGTTACCGAATGCAAGTCGTTGTGTTCTGTAAAGAAATCTTTATGGAAAGCAAGTCGTTGTGTTCACTGAAGAAATCGTTGTGAAACACTTAACAAACTGTTATGGAAAGCAAGTCGTTGTGTTCACTGAAGAAATCGTTGTGAAACACTTAACAAATCATTATGGAAAGCAAGGCGTTGTGTTCAGTGAAGAAATCATTGTGAAACACTTAACAAATCGTTATGGAAAGCAAGTCATTGGTTCACTGAAGAAATCGTTGTGAAACACTTAGCAAATCGTTATGGAAGCAAGTCGTTGTGTTCACTGAAGAATCGTTGTGCCACTTAACAAATCGTTATGGAAAGCAAGTCGTTGCGAGTTCTAAAGAAATCGTTACGAAGACTTATAGAATCGTTACGGCGAGCAAGTCGTTGCGAGTTCTAAAGAAATCGTTACGATACTATAGAATCTATTACGGCGAGCAGTCGTTGCGAGTTCTAAAGAAATCGTTACGAGACTTATAGAATCGTTACAGAATTGACTTGTTTGAACAACATGACTTTCCAGTCTTACAGGGAAATCATTAAAAACACTTAGAAATTGTTATGACTTTTAACAGAAGTCGATGTGGACTTAGAGAAATATCATTTTGAAAAGATTAAAGCTTCAGTAAGACAATACTACAACATTGACTTGATTGACCTTGGTAATTTTCCTGTACTTAAGACTCATGAAATATGTTAGAGATTATTGATGAAGTTTTGTTAATCACTAAAACATATGTATTAATTAAAATTACATGGGGACAGACTGATCATCAGGATACAATTTCCCGCTCTTCCCTTCCATGTTTTGGTCATCTCCCCTCCCAATTGGAGTGGAAAACCCTTTAGAAGGTTGCTGCTATGGTGGGTGACGATTTGGCTTGCCATTCATGGCTATTGCCATACTTTAAATAACCCTAATTTACCCTTTCCTATTTTCTATGTAATTAGAGTGATGAATTTCTTCGGTATTTTCCTCTCAACCCATAATCTAACTCCTGGCTTGGCCCATTACCCTTTAAGTGAACCAATATAACAAGCCCATTACTATTTGATGTTTATTGGGTTTTATTTAATTCATTTCTCCCATTATTTTCTATTTATTTAATTATTTTAAATATTGGGTTGCTACATCCTCCCCCTCTTAAAAAGAATTTGGTCCCTAAATTCATATGACCATAAAGGAGAGAATGTCTTACCGAAAAGATCGGGGTAGTTTCACCTGATGATTCCTTTAGGTTCCCATGTGGCTTCTTCCACTCCACGGTTATTCCACAGTACTTTAACCACATGGACGGGACGGTTCCTGAGTTGCTGCATCTTTCGTTCTAGTATCTTGACCGATTTCTCCTCGTACGTCATGTCCTTGTTCAACACCAACTTCTCATGGCGAATGATGTGCGTAGGATCGTATACATATTTTCTCAGCATGGAAACATGAAACACATTGTGTACACATGCCCATTTGGTGGCAATGCCAGCCGGTAAGCAACCTCACCAACCCTTTCGAGCACTTCAAAAGGTTTGATGAATCTTGGACTGAGCTTTCCTTTAATACCAAATATTTGGATGCCACGGGTAGGAGATACCTTCAAAAGCACATGATCTCCCACTTGAAATTCTAGATCTCGCCTTCTCTTGTCAGCATATCTCTTTTGTCTGTACTGAGCAATCTTGAGCCGATCTCGAATCACTGTATATCTCTAGTTGTAATTTTCTATGTCCGCACCTAGCCATTGCTGTTCTCTGACTTCATTCCAGCATGCAGAAGATCTATAGTTTTCTCCCATAGAGTGCCTCGAATGGTGCCATTTTGATACTCGCCTGGTAACTGTTGTTATAGGCGAACTCAATCAAGGATAAGTGCTCATTCCAGTACCCTTTAAAATCTATAGTACAGGCTCTTAACATGCCTTCTACTATCTGATTAGTTCTCTCAATCTGCCTATCAGTCTGTGGGTGAAATGCGGTACTAAAATTGTGCTTAGTACCAAATGCAGCTTGCAGTCCCTTCCAGAAAGGAGAGGTGAATCTCAGATCTTGATTTGAGACAATGGATTGGCACTCCATGCAGTCTCACGATCCTCTTGACATATAGAGCAGCTAATACTTCCACAGACCACTTACACTTAATAGGTAGGAAGTGTGCGGATTTGGTTAGTCAGTCGACAATGACCCTATGTGTCGAGTCCACCACAGTCCTTGGATAAACCCATGATGAAGTCCATGCCAATGCTTTCCCATTTCCACTCAGAATATCTAATGGTCTGTAGTGCCCAGGGCACATGTGTTATGCCTTTACCTGTTGGCAAGTAAGGCAATGAGCGGCATGCTCGGCAACCTCTCTCTTCATATTCGGCCACCAAAATGTTCTTTTCATGTCCTGATACATTTTGGTATCACCAGGATGGATAGTATACTTCGTCTGGTGAGCTTCGTCCATTAACTTTCTCTTCAGTTCTTCATTGTCTGGGACACATGTCCTTCCTTGGAATACCAGCCTTCCATCCTCGGTCATAGCAAAATCAGGTCTTTCAAATAAGGTTTCTTTGATACGAACCAAGAATAGATCACTGTCCTGTTGCGCTTTGATCTCTTCTAGCATATTAGATTGAATCTTGATATTGGCCACCAAGACTCGATCACCCTATGTTCAATATTCAAGTCTAATCTTGCAAATTGTTCTAGTAGTTGCATCTCGCCAAGAACTAGACTTGATAACGATGCCATCGGCTTTCTACTAAGAGCATCAGCCCACAACATTTCCCTTCCCTGGATGGTACTGGATGTTGAAATCAAAATCCTTTAGGTATCTAGCCATCCCTCTGCCCATATTAAGTTCTTTTTGTGAGAATAAGTACTTCAGAAATTTATGGTCTGAATAGACTATGAATTGCTCACCATATAAATAGTGCCTCCAAATTTTTAAGGTGAAGACCACAGTAGCCAACTCAAGATCATGCACGGGGTAGTTGACTTCATGCGTCTTCAGTTGTCTTGAAGAGTAGGCAATGACTTTCTTCTTCTGCATCAATACACAGCCAAGCCCAATTCCTGAGGTGTCGGTATAGACATAGAAACCTTCTCCCTCTATTGGAAGAGCGAGAACAGAAGCGGAGGTCAGACATTCCTCGAGAGATTGAAACTCCTCTCACACTATTTATTCCAAGAGTAGGGATTCTCCTTTCATGTAAGACGTGTGAGAGGAACGGCAATCTTGGAGAAGTCCTTTGTGAACCGCCTGTAGTAACCAGCTAGCCCCAAGAAGCTTCTGATTTTTGTGACATTGGTTTGTCTCTCCCATTTGAGTACGGCTTCAACTTTGGAGGGATCAACAGATATGCCGTCCTTTGAGATAACATGGCCCAGGAAGGACACTTCTTCGAGCTAGAATTTGCACTTGCTCAGCTTTGCATATAGCTTGTTGTCTCGCAAGACTTGTAGAGCAATCTTCAGGTGTTCTTCATGTTCTTCTTTGGTCTTTGAATATATGAGGATGTCATCAATGAAAATGAACACGAACTTATCCAGATAGGGTCGGTAGTTGATGTTCATGAGTTGCATAAAGGTTGCAGGAGCATTGGTCAGACCAAAAGGCATTACAATGAATTCATAGTGTCCATACCTACTCCTAAAAGCTACTTTGAAGATGTCGTCATCCTTGATCCTCATTTGATGATAACCAGACTGGAGGTCAATCTTGGAGAAATATTGAGCCCCAGATATCTGGTCAAAAAAGTTCATCGACCCTAGGTAATGGGTACTTGTTCTTGATAGTTAGCTAATTGAGTTGTCGATCGTTTATGTATAGCCTCATAGATCCATCCTTCTTTTTAACAAACACCCATGGGGAAGTACTTGGTCTGATGAACCCCTTCTCTAAAAGCTCCATCAGTTGTGCTTTCAGTTCCTTCAATTCGGCAGGTGACATTCGATACGGTTGACGCGACACCGGGGCAGCTTCAGGGATTAGCTCAATGGCAAAGTTGACGTCACGTTCGGGAGGAATCCCTGGCAGATCTTCGAGGAACACATCTGGGTAGTCCTAAACTATGTATATGTCTTCTATCTTAGACCCCTTCTTTTCAACTATCACGGCCGCAAGGAAAGCGAAGCAATCTTTCCTTATCATGTTGTGGGCCTTTATGACAGAGACTAGAGACATCCGTCTCTTATGTCGAATTCTCGTGAATGACAACTTAGGGAAATCACTAAATGTAACTTTCCCTTTCTTACAGTCAACACTTGCCCCATAAGTGGACAACCAGTCGGCTCCCAGAATCACATCATAGCCTTCCATGGGCATACACACCAGGTCGGCTTTTAGGTTGTGTTCTCCGATCATTACATCGGCAGATGGAAAGTATTTGTTCAATTTCTCCTTTTCTCTCAGTGGTGTTGTGATAGAGAATTCACACCCCATAGATATAGGTTTAACATTCAAAGTATCAACAAAGTTCTGAGATATAAATGAATGGGTTGCTCCAGTATCAAATAAAATAAATCCTGATAGGGAGAAAACTTGCAGTGTACCTTCCACCACGCAACCTTCCTCAGTAGGTTCTTCCTCATATAGGGCTTGCAGTCTTCCCTGTTTCTTCGGCACATTAGTGTGCCTCTCATTTTCCTTCAATAGCGGCTTCCACACAGCGTAGACATGTGCCGACTTTCCTTCAGCATTCATCAGCCGTGTGACCTGGCTTGTCACAATGCTTACAGTTGCTTTTTGCTAGAGTATTGGGGACGAAGACCTTGGGTTTCCTTTCCTAACTGGGTCCTTCCGTGATATTGAAAGGACGCTTCTTGTCGTTGGTTGACTTGGCAGATGATAATCCAGTTGTCAGTTCTTTCTTCACAAATTTTCCTTTGATACGGTCCATGAAGTCCATAGCATCTTCCAGTAGTTGACCTTTCTTTACCATCTCGGCGTATTTTGAATGTCGAGAGGGGCTAGTTGAGTGATATACTGAGGCTTAAGGCCATTGAGGAAGCGCCTAGCCTTCATCTTTTCTGTATTCACTAGGTGTTCAGCATATCGGGCTAGTCTTGAATATTGTGCCTCATATTCAGCCACAGATAGGCTCCTCTGTTTAAGAGCAGCAAACTCCGCAGCCTTCTTCTCCTGGACACACTCAGAGAAGTACTTGGAATTAAAGACTTCTTTGAATTTAGTCCATTGAATTGGCCATTGCCCTGGTTGCTTCCACAGACTCCCACCAAGAGTGGGCATCCTTCTCTAGTTGGAATGTAGCTAGTAGCAGCTTGTCCCCTGCTGCACATTGCATGACACGAAAAATCCTTTCCGTCTCCTTCAGCCAGTGCTCAGCCTCATCCAGATCCATAGAACCACCGAACTTAGGCGAGTTCAAACTCCTAAAGTTACAATGCAGCTTGTCTGCACCACGGTTTCCTCCTCCTCCTTGTGCCGCTTGCAGAAGCGTGTGAGTTCTTGGATTGTTTGTTGCATGCCCCTCATTTGAGCACATTTAGCAGTCATCTTAGCTTTCTTAAGTTTCCTACAAAAGTAGCTTATCATTAGGATATTGATATGGAGTTTAATTCGTGCGTGTGTGATTATCTTTTAGATCTTATCCCTGGGTTCTACACAAATCTCACATAGGTATGATAGTTGACTTAGACACGTGTCATGGCAGTCCGTCCTAGAACATCCTAGACTTAATTATCCTAGTAAGGATATCATAGGCTCTGATACCACAAAATTGTCACGCCCCGACGCGGAATATCGAAATGTGAGGTAGTTGCAAGTAAGTGAGTATAGAGCGTAGAATAAACAACAAACTATTGGACAATTAAATAAGGAAAGCAAATTCTTTCATTAATAATTCAACTGTCGTCTATTACAACAACTAACTCAGAGCCATAACATAGGGCCCAATTGACTCTAATACATAAGATGGGAATAAAAGACTATTAAGACAATCTAGGATAACTTGGTGATGTCATGGCACTCATGGATCACTCCTGGTGCTCCCCATCCTCGTGAGTGTACTCATTCTCCTCAGCCTCACCTGAGACACAATGACAAATAACGCAGGGTGAGCGACAACACCCAGTAGGATTTATATCTCATGGTGTGGGCAAACTTTACATGATTAATGTATTAAAAGTAGAGTTACTATATGATAAAGCGAGAGAGTCAAGTAATGTAAGAGATAGCATGATAGCACGTGATTGAAATAGCACAAGTTTCCAAATATAGCACAGAGTAGGATGGTCATAGCACAGATAGCACAAAGTGTAAAAATAGCACAACGAGTATAGTATAGCACTTTCATTGTCATTTAGATAGTCGAGATAGATAGCACTTGAGTGTAATGCCAAACACCCTGGTCATTTAACTCCCGCGGGCAAATAGCACTTTTGGGCGCACCTCCCAGGACCTGACCGGGCCCTTTATATATTGCAAGGCATTAGTTATATTATTTATCTTTAGATAATCAGTCAATGGCCAATAGAGAGTACCAAGAAATAGATGAGAGTACTAGATAAATAGACAAGATAGCAGAGAGAGTGTGAATAGATGAGCGAGTAGAGTATAGAGGAGAACTACAGGTCATCCACGTAAAACATCGATTAAACGGGCGATAGTAACAGTTGCACAACATGCGCTATTGGTGTTGGCAGTCAGGTGGAATTCACTACCCTTCCACTGGCCATGTTATGTACAGGTCCAGAGGTCCGGCGTAAGTCAAGGTGAGAGAGGACTTCTAAAGCCATTTGGATCATGTCGATCCCTAAAGGGTGTTATGGGCATTAGGGTACAACCAGCTCGATCTCCATGAGGGAATCCACAGAAGTACGAAGTCTTACAAAAGGTCTCTTGTCTACCAGAATGGAATGTCTGATAGAGAGGTTCCAACTTGTCAAGAGAGTAGTGTGTAGAGGTGTAAGGCCCTCAAGTTTTGTCCTTTTTTTTTGTCGTGTGTGTAGATTCGTGCTTGTGTGCAAATATTATGTATGTATATGTAGATATCTACGTACATATTAGCTAGGTGTACTTATGTATGCATGTGTATGTTTAGACGTAATTATTGTTTGTTTGCATAGTGTAGTAGTGTGTACACTATACTATATATATTGCATGTATATATATAGCATATATATATGGTTTCCTGCATGGTTTAATGCTCTGGCCGAAGAGCAAATTGGCGTCAACATGGATGGACGTCCATGTTGAGTAAACGTCCATGTCGATGGACGCTAGCTATGAGGTAAACGGCCATGGATGTGGACGTCTACTTCTCTGATTTTCTGTGCGTAGCAAACCTCAAAATTCCAGGTTGGGCTTGCTCACCGATTGGGGAGATGTCCCCAATGGCTCTCACCTCTCCCATCATGCCCTGCATGAGATCCCAAGCCCCACCTTATAAAAACATTACCCCTTGCAACCTGAAAGAGCTCTCTTGGCTCTTTACAGAGAGAGAGAAAACCCTAGCTGAGAGAACAGAGAAAACCTGAACTTTGAGAGCTCAGATCCGGCAATTTGTGGCTTCTTCTGGCGAGCTTGTTCAACTGGGAGGAAGATTGGACGTAGGGGAAGGCTTTCCCAATGCTGGACTGAAGACTACCTCATCCTAGAGCCCGGAGGAAGGAGATTGTGGAGGCTTCTTGGCACTGCCCAAGGAGAGCTTCATCAACCATTTCGATCCCTTTGGAGGTTTTCTAAAAGCAAGTAACCCATCCCCGTGGTGCATGTACATGTCCAGTAGGTCTTAGGTATTTTATGGGATTTTATTCGTGTCCTGGAACCCCACATTTCCCCCATTTTTTGAGTTCAGTCTGTGTTTCTGCATAGACAGGAACTTAACGGCAAGATCCCTTGCCGTTAAGATCTCCAGTTGGTGGCAGACGATGCTGCCGTTAACCTCTGTGAACGGCCAGCCTTTTCCGTTTAGTTCTTTGGGACAGAACAGGGAACTGTTCTTCCTTACATATGATTATTTTTCGGATTTCTTCGCATGAGGATATATTGTAAATGTTATATGCTATGTAATATAGATAATGGAATGCATTGTGAGATTTTTGCAAATTTTTGTAATTTGTATAAATTGTTAGGTTTATGTGGAATGCATGTTAGATAAAGATCTTGAATAGGATAGCTTGCTGTTCACCTGATTTGTGAAGAATTTGAATGCCATAATTTTTCTAGATCATGCGTATGTATGTCAGTCTCTGTCTCAAAAATTTGGGAATTTTTCCATGATCATGTGATTTATTACAATTTCTGTACTGAAAATAGAAACCCTGTGTAGGTTCTTATAAAACTCACAGTAAATTGTATGATGTGAATTAAATTCGGGGAAAACTTCTATGGTAATATGAATGATAGATGCAGGTTAGTGCACTATCAAAACAGACCATGATATTATGCTTCCATGATAACTGATTTATGAATGCCATGTGGTGGAATGTTTTATTTTCTGTAAATTTAATATAGTTCGAAAAAATATGAAAATTTGCATGTGTGGTCTGAAACCTACAAATAGCATGTGGTTAAATCTCATATGATTTGGGCAACAGCAGAGTACATTGTGAAATTTCCATGTGAAAATGAGCTATTAATGCGTGCTTAACATGATTACGGTAGGATAATGTGTTTTCAGCATGATTAAAGTAAGTTGTTGAGTGTTTAAATTTTGTCAACAGTAGTATCAAGTTAGGGGAAAAACAGAGCCATGTGTAAACTGTATGAAATGTGTGTGTAAAAATCGGAATGTGTAAAATGTGCCGTGTGTGACACTGCTTCCATAGAGGGCTGTGGAACTGTAGTGTGGAAAAGTCCCACGGGAAGGTTCAATGTGTTAAGATCCTAAGGGCATTATGATGAAATTCTGGAGGTGGACAAGTACCACTGGTTAGGGTGGAGATTACTTCTCCCAGTCTGCGTAGTACCAAGAGCCGTCACTGTGTTGCCTAGGTGGCATCTATGTGTTATATGTTATGTGATGTGAATGTGTCCTTCTAGTGGTGGTTTAGACTATGTGTCACGGTATTTAAATGTGATAATGTGAATGTGTATATGTGCAAATTGTGTAGTGTGAACATGTGAATGTGAAATGTGTAAATGTGAACAATGCGAACGTGTAAATGTGTAAACATGTGAATCCAATGTGTTAAAAATGTGAACTTGTGATTTATGCTATGAAAATGTTAGATTCATGTCAAAACAGCAACCTTAATGTGTTTATAATGGTGTTTTATATGTGGAAAAGTGTGTAGAATCCATGTTAGGGATATTTCCTTCTTATGTGTGAAAATCCCATGCTAAATTTGCTATCATGTTGTAGTTAAATGTAAGTGTAGTTCTCATGTGAATGATGCGTAGAAAGCATGCGGTAGGTATTTCATTTTGGATTGATATAAACCATGTATCATGCATAGTGAAATTAGTAGAATATCATGATAGGTATTTTCTATTATTGTACAACCATGCTACATGTTTTGATTAATAAAATTGAATGAATGGCCTATTTGTGATGTATGCATGTATGATGTGTATAGAGATTACTTGCTGAGTCTTTTAGACTCACTCTTGCTTCGGCGTACAGGTTTAGCAGGTGACCCTACTTCCTTGGAGGAGACCGTTGAGAGCGACTCCGAGCGAGGAGAATAGAGTGTTGTGGAGTCACCGTTGTTGTACCTTACTTTCATAGTATGTAATTGAGACTTATGAAATTGAAGCTTATGTAAATTTGTGGACGAACAATGTAATTTGAATTTTGTATTTCATTATGTGGACTTAGTTCCTTAAATTGCTATATGGATCATGTATGTTTAATGTGGATGATGAAATGGAAAGGCAGTAGTTCTTTTACTTCTGCTACTCTGTATTCATATTTGTGTACATCTCAATCATGTGTGTTAGTGCTTGGGTAAATGTCCCATTGTGACGAGACTCACTATACTGACATGGATTGGTATAATCGTACCGGTATAAGGAGGGTCGTCGCAAGAGGAAACAAGTTGCTTGACATTCTCTTTCTAAACTCCTTCATCTCAAAAATAAAAAGATTGTGGTTTGTGATTTATTAATTTCTAGTTTAACCTTTAAAATTCTGAAAAAATTCAAAAGGTTAATAACGATGTAGAAAATAATTCATCATGTGAGAATTACATTTTTATTAAACTCTGAAAATCTTAATGTAATTTGGTTTCTCTTGTCAGGCTTTCAAGCATCTGAAATATTTTGACATGAAAAATCTTCTTAACTCAGAAAATCTCTCATGAACTTTTAATAGTCAAAACTTTTTTTTGATGGCAGAACACTAACTATGCTCTGAGAAACTGCAAATCACTGATAAAATCAATGAATGTATTGTATGTCATGATGAGCTAGTTATTTCTGTTCAGGGCTGTTAAAATTTGGCTTGTGTTTTCTAAGTAACTGGGGATTCTGATGTCTAATAAACATGTATCCTCACATGAAAAGATGCACACTATCCCTGAAACAAAATGATTCCCTACATAAGTAATCAGGAGCTCTGGTATGTAAAAAACATGGGCTCTTGCATGAAATAGAAGGGGAAATCAGATTGTTCATTTGTGAAAATGAAAAGAACAAAACAAAATGAAAATGAACATATTCCAAAAGTTCTGAAAAGATTTTCAAGCTAGATTTTTTAATTCAATATATCTTAGTTTGCCTTGTTATCCTTCCAAGAATACCTTGTTACATGTCCTAAGTAAGAGATTTCATAATATTGCATTTTTCTACCTGAAGGGTGATTTTCACTATGTTATGTATTCTCTTGAATATTTCATTTTTTTTTGTTAAACTAAAATTCATACTTTTCAAACCATTATCTCGCAAATAATGAGAAAGGAGTGAAAAGTGCATAAATGCAATTGCAACATTCTCAAAATTTTCCTAGAGGTTTAGTGTATCATGTTGATTGGTCATCTCCTCGAAAGTTTTTATCAAATTTGGCATTGATCTTAACCTCTTAGTGTCGACACTCTTCACATTAGAGTCGACACTACTATCTCTTGTGTTGTTGGAACCCGATATGCTTTCGTTGCTCCGCAGGATCTCTGTATTCCTAGAGTAGGTCGTCGCATCAAGAGTCGCGTCCCTTCGGACTTCTCCTTTCTTAAAAGTAGTTTTGAATTTCCTACTTCATCCCTCTCAAACTCTTTCTGAAAACTCTCTTCCTCTGCAACCATATCCTCTTCCTTCTCCGATACTCTGACCATCTGTCCATGGCTCTGAAGCTGCAATCTCGTCGTGGAGGGAAAAGGAAGGAGGTTGAACCCTCTGTACCAGAAAGGTGCATAAAGGCGCGAAATGATCATGCCAAGGGAGTTGAAATTTGAGAAAAGAAATCCGCAGTCCCAACTTTTTCAAGACGAAGATTTACACACCCTCGCACAGCAAAAGAAAAGAGCTTCTCCAAGGGCAAAAAGAAGTTGGAGTTTGTGGAGTTGAGCAGTTCAATGAGGGTGTTGCCAGCCAGCAAGGGTCTCAAATGTCGTCTGACGGAACCCTAATCCCAAGGGTTCCGATGGTGGTTCTAGCAGACAGGTTGTGCAGGAGCAACAATCTTCTCAATCTCACAAAGGTGGTGCCAGTGAAGTAGAGAAGTCAGAAAGCGGCAACTATGAGCAGCTATTGGTTGAAAATGTCAATGTGAGTCCTAAGCGTGATGGAGAGGAAGAAAATGTTGATGATGAGGTTGATACTCAAGATAATACTGAAGACCAAGAAGAAGAAGAAGAAGAAGAAGCTGATAATGAAGTGTCATAGTCACCTACTTCGAATGTGAGAAGAATGTTAACTAAGAATAAGCCCATCCTGCATCCCAGGATCATCAACATTCACGATGAAGGTATGAAAAACTCTCTGCCAGAACTTCTTGGCATACTAGAATTCCAGGGCTGGACAGATTTTGTAAGTGGACATAGGATATACTATCCTATTTTGGTCCAAGAAGTTTTCAAAAATTTGGTCAATAAAAAGCATTCTCTAGAGTCCAGTGTAAAGGGAGTTCCTATTATACTCACAAATGCTATTATGAGTCAGTTGTTGGATATTCCAAATGAGGGTCATAACCCTCAGAATTTTCGGTTCTGTGCACACGACGCATTTTCAGTTTTAACTGGTCTGCCACACAATGTACTTGACATTAATTAGGCAAAGGTGTCACAATTGAATGCAAACAGATTTCCTCCTACAAATCGACTGTTGCATCATTGGTGCACTACTATTCTAACTCCTCAAGGAGGAGGGAGATAGAGAGTCACTAGTCTACAGAGATTTCTCATGTTCTGCTTGATTAGGAAAGAAAAAGTCAATCTTGCAACCATCATTTGTCAACTGCTTCATGAAGTAACTGAGCCAAAGTTGAGACGAAGTCTGCCTTATGCAGCACATTTGTCCACAATCTTTCAAAAATTGAACAATCCCTTGGGTGCTAATAAA
This sequence comes from Colocasia esculenta, assembly GCA_014218235.1. Classification (NCBI taxonomy): domain Eukaryota; kingdom Viridiplantae; phylum Streptophyta; class Magnoliopsida; order Alismatales; family Araceae; genus Colocasia; species Colocasia esculenta. Next base: position 89,510,514 of record CM024761.1, read on the forward strand.
ATTCAGAAAATAGCCAAGTTCCATACATATGACTTGGCTCATATTGAGAAATTCATGAAGCTTAATTTGACACCCCGTGTACATGTTGATGGAATGTGGTTATGGACCAGCCACAACAAGATGAAGAAGGGCAGCAAGATGTAGAAGGGCAAAGAATTCAGAGGGATATTGTTTATGAGGATGCTCAGTTGGAAGTGAATTTGCCTATTCCCTCTCCTATTCATTTCCCTACAACTGGTGATGTAGAATCAGATCCTCCTCATTTTTCACCTCCTCATTTTCCTCCTTCTGGAAATTTTCCTTCTATACATGATATTCCTTCCTCATCCTCCGCAGAAGCTCAAATTCCATCTAGTCTTCGTAATTTTCTGGAAGAGCAATTCGTTGCAGTTCACAATTCCCTTGATAACTTGAATACCAAGATGGAGCAACAGGCTTTGCAATTTGACAGTCGGATGGAAACTATTGAGCAGAGGCTATCTGAAAATGTAGAAAGGTAGGAACAGATTCATAGATTCACAGCTGTTCGATCAGATCAGTTAGTACAAACCATTGAGTTTGTGTACAATAAAGCTGAGTACACTCAAGTAGAAATCTATGATAAGATACAGTCCGTTGAGGAAACTCTACAAAGAGGGGTTGACAAGGTTACTGAAATTCCTAATCTGGTTCAGACTGTTCACAAAACTCTCAAAGGATGAACACTTTGCGGGGTTATAATGAGGATATCTCTCACGAACTCCAACTGGTGAGAGATGAGTTCAACCAGGTTTGGAAATTACATGATACTCATGACTCTGCAGATAGTAATCAAGCTACTTCATCTTCAATAGCCCCCACTATGCCTCATGGGGTGGATAATTTGCCAGTTGTGATTGATCAGCAGTTTGCCAACTTGATGGAATTTGTGGGTCTTAAGATTAATGTCATTGATCACTTTTTGAGAGATTATTACAGTGATATCCACTACCAGTTGTCCAGATTGAGCACCAATTGTTCCCTCATCAGCCTCCTCCACCTCCTCAATGATTTTTCTCTTTTTGATTATGTCAAAGGGGGAGAAGATATGATAATCATAGATGTTTGTGTTTATTTTTTTTGGGATGTTTCCTAGTGTTGCTTGATGACTGTCTTGATGATTGTCTATATATGACATGTGTAATAGTTGATGGTTTTTTGTAAGAATCAATGTTTCATGAAATGAAATTATCAAAGTATGTTTACTTGCAATGACTTTGCGTGGATGGCTTGTTTACTTATGTGAATGGTTGAGTGGACTAATAATTTCTACTTATGAACATTTTTTTCAAGTCCAAACCTCTATGAATAAATGTTGCCATCATCAAAAAGGGGGAGATTGTTGTGTCCCTGGTTTTGATGATGTCATAAATTAAGTAAAAAGACATAGATATTTGACACATGACATTTTGTTTCATAGGAACAACTCATTTGCATCAAGTGAAAAATTCGATATAATCAGATAAGGTCAACACTACCTGGAACATAGGTCGACACTAGTGGTTCATTTGGGTTGCGTTGAGAAGAAGTGATCAGATCAGGTCGACACTACTCAGAGAGAAGGTCAACTCTAGTGGTCTTCCTATGCTGCAGTGGAAAGAAGCAAGCAGATAAGGTCGACACCAAGTGTGAATAAGGTCGACACTATTCAAGATTCAAGGTGTTCTGTGAAGAGAAGTGGGGATGAGGTCGACACTTTTTCCAAGTGAGGTCGACTCTATCTAACTAACAGGATGATTTAGAAGAAAGAGCAGGTTGGCACTATGAAATGGTCAGGTGAACACTATAGCTCAGTATTATGGGACTCTTGTTGTACTTAAAGTATATGTGTGTCGACACTACATCTTGGATGTGTCGACACTGCAATACTTAGAATGTTTCAACAGAGCAGCCACCAGTGCATAAGAATTAGGCACGTGATCCTAGGTCTATTCATTGGGACTTTGGGTACACGTCATCGTTTCTGAAAGATACCATCTCTTGGCGGAAAAAGATTGTCCCAACTATTGGGAATCTGTTGAGGGGCCCACTGCAGTAGATCGCACGCAATCAGATCAAAAGTGGAAAAGTGTCCCAGTTCGATGGAGGCATCGTGCACAGTTTGAAAGAAGGAGATTGGAGAGCGTGAAAGGAAGAAGAAAATAGAGCTCTGTGTTTAGCAAGAACAAGCGGCCTCAACTTGGAGCTCAGATGCGAAGAATTGCTACTAAACTATCAGAACATAAGATCGGAATACTTCTTCAACTCTGATGCGTGTAATCCTTGTGCTGCAATTAGAAGAGAAATTCGTCTGAGGAGGAGTCAGAATTGGAGCTAAGGAATTTCTCAATCCAGATTGAGCTCCTGAGTACAAAGTTTGATTACATCTGAACACCTCCTGGCATCTATCTACTTAATTCTTTTCAGTTTCTTCTGAATACTTCAAAGTTGTGGTTGTCTGCTTCTTTGTGAAGTAGATTGAGTTGATCCTTCACGTGTTGTGATTGGATCATAGGATTTAAAGCTGTGAATCAGCAGATTGCTCAAGCTGTGAGTCAGTGGATGTGAAGAAGTTGTGAATCAGCAGTTGTGTGAGAGTCTCACACAGTGGTTCTTGTAGTGGTACCTCACTAGTTTCGTGAGGGGTGGATGTAGGTCTCCTCATTGGAGCCGAACCACCTTAAAATTCTGCTCTCTTGTGTGTGGTTTACGTTTTTCTCTACATCGTGAGTTGTTCGTCTAATCACCATCCAAATCTCACTGTCGTTAATTTTTAAATTGGCATATAATTCTGAAGATTCTCTATTCACCCCCCCCTCTAGATAATAATTCTACACTTAACATACCAGTCACTTGAATCACGTTGCCTGAGGCGGTCGTGATACAAGCTCCAGACCGAAAACACGGAACATGTAACGATCATCACGAAACGCTTATATCTCTCAAACTAGGGCACATGGGACAAAGTGATGAACATGGAACTGGTAAAGGACATCAAGATGAAGAGATCTATGCCTTTGGACCAAATCAATTTGTCTCGTAAGGCATGCAAACAAGCATGAACAAGAAACGGGATAGTCACGTGCAACGATGGGAAAACGCTTATAACTCGATGATTACATGATGGAATTTAGGCAAACCACTTGCAAATGAAAGTAGACAAGTTTCACTACAAGATAGGATGACATCTTTGGCTCGAGAATACCTACCATTATGAAGCTTAAAGTCTAAGTTGTGCACAGGTCACAGCAGAGCATGGTTGGGGAAGAAGCTCCCTTCTCCAGTCGTTCGCCTCCGTTCCTGATGCCCTAGCTCCACCTCCCACGACCCCAACAAGTGTGTGAACCTTCCCCTTTAGTTTTAGGATGAGTTCTTATATGTTTAGGGTTTTTCCATGTCCTAGTGTAACTAGGAAAGGTGGGATGCAATTTCCCACTCTTCCCTTCCATGTTTTGGTGATCTCCCCTCCCAATTGGAGTGGAAAACCCTTTACAAGGTTGCTGCTATGGTGGGTCACGATTTGGCTTGCCATTCATGGCTACTCGAATTGCAAATTGAAGAAGTCGGGTTCGATTTCCTCCTGTTCTTCTTCCAGTTGAGAGTTCAGATTTCCAACTTCAGCTCTAGGATGCAGACTCTGAAATCTTGGAATTCCCCTTGAGGCTGATCAGACAAGGTGCTTGGATCTCCCAATTCTTCAGATCTGGTCGCAATTCCCTAGAATGAAGTCTCTCTCTGAATTTGCCTTTTGCTTCTGGGAGTTGAAAGAACTGAGGTGTGTGTCCCCCAAAAGATGAGTGGATGATGGGTATTTATAGTCCCATGTGTCTGTAGACACGCCATTTCGGAAACATATCGAGTAAATTTCATGTTACACCATGATGCATCGAAGTGGCTCTCTTCAATTAACCTCTTGAGTGACATTCCTATTTTTTCTGAATTTATCTAGAATTTTTAGGAATTTTCTAAAAGGGTTAAAAAGGGTCTGTTAAACTTAACTTATTCGCGTCCGGAACAGTGGACGTTGTTTCAAGTCTTGATCCGCGGCGGGTGTAGTCGACGCAAATCACGCTTGCTATTTGGCACATGTCTATTAAGATTCGCGTCCACCATATCCGCCGCGATTTTAAGTCAAAGCCTAAGCCATGCCCCTAACGCCGCAGCATTTAAGAGGGGCCACATTTCAAATAATGAGAAATCAAGAAATGCGTCCTACAAAGCCGCCGCGATTTTAAGTCAAAGCCTAAGCGTACCCGCCTAAGCCACGGCATTTAAGAGCTCCCATGCTTCGAATCATGGCAAATTTAGAATCACGTCCGCACGAGTCGACGTGTTTTCAAAGCCATCAATCAAATCAAGAATCAATTTGGTCAAAGATCGATTTGGTTAGAAAACACGACGACATTAACCGACGTGATTTTGAACGTGGCCGCAGGCTACGATCATCATGCGATTGTCAAATCAAGCGGGAATCAAGGGCTTTTAAAACACGACGGCTAAGGCAGACGCGCTTCATAGAGATAGGCATCCACTGTACCAGATGTGATTTTGGCATGTTTTGCCTATAAATACAGACCCGGGTGTAACAAAAAAAAAAAAAAACAATCCCCAGAGACGGCGAAGCCCTGCCGAACTGGCGCCTCGACCCCCGAGCCATAATTCTCCAACTCCCTGAGGCAAAGCCCTACGGATCAGAAGTTTGCGTTCCAAGCTCAAGGAGGAGTACACGCAATGCTCGTCATCTCACATCTTCCTCCTCGGGATTCGTAGTCTTCATCCCCTTCATCCAATCGGCGTGAGGCGGAAGGAGCTTCGTCCCCACTGCATCCATCACGAGCAACGGGCTACATCGCCATTTCTCGTCCCTCCCCCCCTTCACTTTCCTTTTGGATTAGTGCATGCATCACATCACTCTACACACACACACACATCATCTTCTCCATTCCCACTTTTTTTAGGGGTTTAACACCACCCCACAAGGTGTGTTAATCCCCACTTAATGCTTTTTATTTCATTTCAAGTGAGCTTTTACTACACCTTCATAGTCTAATCCCTTTGTCACTTGTTTCCTATCGTTTTTCCTCTTGCAAGGTAACCATTAGAGCTAAATCTCCTTTGTCGGCTGGCCAGTGGAAGGAGGAGGTAGGACCCACAACACTCCCGCGATCTTTGGGCGAAAGGTAAGTACGCATTCTTCCTCTCTCGCGTTTCATTTGGCACCGTCGTGTGCCTGGCGATCACATCACATTCCATATTGTGCACACACGCACCTTCTTTCTTTTCCATCTTTTTTTCTGCTTTTTCACCATACCTCGCCATTCCCCATCCACCATATATATATATATATATATATATATACTTTTCTTTTCTTTTTTAAGTTAAATTCTCTCCCTTGTGGGACAGTGTTTTTGAGGAAAAGAAAACGTGTCTATAAAATTGGCGATCACGGTGGGACAAGTTCTCCTTTTAGCTCGGTTACCTCTTTCGGCACCCACGTGTGCCCCTCCTTTGGCACCCACGCATGCCCCTCCTTCGTACCCCACGCGGTATACCCCTCCTTTCACACCCCACAAGGTGCTATTTGGGATTCCATCACCATTACCAATATGTATTCATGTCAGTTTTTCTCTGCAATTTCCTTCATAGAAGTTTGATTTAAAAGAAAAGAAGAAAAAATCAAAAAAATCACCATCCCGCTCCCTTCCCCGTTTACTTATGTTCACCAGAAGAAAGCATCTATGTTTGGTCCTTACTTCTTCATTATTTTATTCTTTGAAATCATGCTCCTTTGATTTACAGCTTTTCTTAACTGCTCGGTTGCCTCTTTGATTCACGTCCGGTACGGACGACACATTTTGTTTGTTGCTTTGTGCGGCGGGTACACTCGACGTGATTTTTGACAGAGTCCGGAGGGAGTCACCTCGGCTCTCACAGCTTCTGTGAGTTGTCAGATCTGCGGCTGATAGAACAGACGTGATTAAACTGAAGCGCATCCACTGTACTGGACGCGATTCAGTCTATCACGAAGAGCTCGGGTTTCTGTCATTTCTTTGCATTTTGCATTTTTGCAGGGCATATTCTCGGCCGAGGGACCTCCTTCCCTCCTTTTCCTAGGATCCACACACCTCGGTGAGGGCTACCTCCCCATTTGGCATTCTGTCTCATTGGGCTAGAGAATCCTCATCGGGACCTCCGTAAGTCTTCGTACCCCGTGGATTCCCTCACGGTGGACCGAGCCAGTTGTACCATCCCGAAGACCCGAGTTAGAGTACTCATTGCGTGAGAAGGAGTTGCTTAGTAAGCCCGGAGTTGTCATCTTACCCATTTTAGGCCCATACCTGCTTGGAGAGACACACTACAATTAAAATCCACATTAAATCATATTGAACATTTAAGTGGACGTAAGCATCCATAACCATGTGATTTAAAAGCCACTAACTCCTTCTCTCAAACTTGTTTGAGTAGTTCTCTACTAGTTGCTTGTTAAGTCATATTGTGTGCTTCGAGTTCTTTTATGCAGCTTCATTCAGGCCGAACCCTCCTGATGGCCGATTACGAAGTCATGGGTCATGATGACATATATAATGAGGAGTATGATGCTAATCAACAACTTCCCCAACTCCATAACCAACCCCACATTGATCCCAACTCACATGTTAATGTGATGGTTACTCAACTCCCTTATCTCTCAGCAAGGGGTGACGCTGCTCATGCCTCCACCTCTATCGATCTGTCCCAACTTGTGGACATTCTCCAAAGCCTCCAAGACCCTCAGCTTCAGGAGGTTCAAGCCACTCTCAAGGGGAAATCCATCCCCGACCCCATTCAAACTGCTCACCCAGACATGGGTTGTGACGGAACGCCTCGGCCAAGCCCGTTAAACCGATAACGTACTTGATCCGAGTCCGCCTCCCGCGAACGGGCCGAAGCCTCGCAAGGGATACCAAACCACAGTCCGTGTAAACATAAAGGAACACACCACATTTCATATATATTTCACAGTTTTACATAGCCAAATTTCCACAAAAACTATAAAGAGGTACAAGAGCCTGGGGCATACCCCGAGGTACAACTAAAGAAAGTAAGCAACTACAAAGCTACACTGCTGGAACTACACCGCTGGAGGTACTGACCTTGCACCGCTACGGCGCGGCCCTGAGCTGGACGACGGTCGTGAGACGTCCTCCTCGCTCTCACCTGTGGGGGTAGGGGTGAGCCTCTCTAGTCACTGGCTCAGTAGGGAACTCCCCCAAAACCGAGCAAACCAACACACAAGTACGAATAGTAAACAGCACCAACAATTTATATAACAGCTAAGCAGGTAAGTAAAGCTGTAAAAGTACTCACCGTCTGCCGACTACGAGAAACAACAGTAATAATTAAACGGCAAACCAGTACAGGTGTACAAGCTAAAGTAGAGACAGCCAACACGAGCCACGTGAACTGGTTCGCGACACCAGAAACTGACTCGGACAACTAACACAGGTCTACCTCTCAGTCTCGCAGCCACGGACGAAAGGTCCAGCTGCCGCTCCACGTAAAAAGGTCAAGCAACTGTGGAGACCAACTAAACACCACCACCTGCAGACCACACGGTCACAGGCCCATGCCTGGCACCTCCAGAGACCCTGGCCTGGGCTCGCTAGAGTGAGGCACTGGAAAAGGACTAGCTGGGGTCCAGTACGTCTACTGGTGTCCGTACCCCCAACTACGAGCGCGCTACAAGTGACTAAAAACAAACACAAGTGTCACTGTCCCACTGTCGTCTTTCCCTCAGCCGGACGTACAACTCTAACACAAGAGTGAGGGTGTCCAGGTCAGACGACACAGACCTCGACGGTACAACACAAGTACCGGGACAAAGCCCCGAGCTAACAGCCTGGCTCACAAAGAACCTGGGGCACCCAACTGGAGAGGTAACCACGGTAGGCGTCGTACTACTCGCCACGTACACAAAACCACGTGCACGTCACACACAAACCACGTGAAACCTCACGTAAACCACAAGTAACCACGGTCCACACACGTGAACCCAACTGACTCGCGTAAACAACGCGCAGTCACAGAAGTAAGCAACTAACTGCATACCTTGTATGCTAAACACGAAAACCAAGTGCACTCAGTGCACCTCATGTGTCAACACACATGCATTATCGGTAAATATCATAATTCAGTCATTTCAGTTCATAACCAGTAGGCGGCAACATCGACTGCCGCTTACACTAAGTCAACGGCAAGGGACTTGGCCGTTAACATCCTGGCTGAGGAGCTTGGCGACAAACGATGCTGACGCCAAGTTCTCCGGCCATAAACCCTGCAGAAACCCTAATCCGGCTCTGCGGGCTTTCTAACCGTTCTAACTACAGAAAAACATATAAATGTAGTTCCTTTAGCATGCCAGAACCCAATACAACCCATTACAACATGCTTCATACATTAAACTACTCAAACCACCCATTATCCCCGTATGGTGCAACTCTATCCAAACATGCATTATCATGCTGGTTCAGGTGGTTATGATGTGTTTTAATGTTTCTACGGAGCTAAACGGTTCGTCCCCTACCTCAGAACACACTAGAACTTCCCGCAATCTCCCGGTTCACGCCGAGCCCTCCGCGAGCTCCCACGGGAATTGCACCACGCCGCGACGTTTCCTCGCGCAATTCGGCAACGCCACGCGTTCTACGATCGTCCAACCACTCCTCGGAACCTGTTAGAAGCTTCAGAGACACCGGGGCGCGAAGCTGGGGCAAGAGGGAAAGAGAGTGAGCTGAGAGAACTGCCCTCGGGTGAGCCTATAACCTGCAGAATTCTCAGGTTGGCGTCAACCCCTATGCCGCCAACAGCAACCGCCACCCTTAGCGTCCACATCTACTGCCGCCAAGTTCAAGCAGTCAACGTCCACTAACATGGACGCCAACCAGTCAACGGCCACCCCTGGCCGCCAACTCCAACTGAACAGCAGCAGGTCATGTTTCATTTCAGGACCAACCCTGCTCTTCACCTGCTCAAATCACACATTCACATCACACATTCCACGCAACTAGCTCACATTGGCCTCACAACGGCCTACACAACCAACACACACATGATCCGCATGGATCCGAAAGCACGCGACGTTACATTACTATCATCTAAAAAGAAAATTTCGACCTCGAAATTCATAACATAATTCAAAGTTAAACAACTCATACATACACACTTTTACAAGTACTATCATCTAAAAAGAAAATACACAAGCTTACTCAAACAGATAGGGATACCCTTTAGCCATTTCCGCGGCCAACTCCCAGGTATCCTCACCACCTAATCTATTTTCCCATCTCACTTTAACTAGCTCAATTTCTTTATTCCTCAGCTTCTTCATCTTTCGATCTGTGATCTGCACCGGATACTCTGGCATAGTCATGTCCGGCCTCAGGTCACCACCTTGATATCTAATTATTTGAGCTGGATCTTCAATACACTTTCTCAACATGGAGACATGGAAAATATCATGCACATCTGCAAAATCAGCTGGCAAATCCAGCCTATAAGCTGCTTCCCCAATTCTTTCAATCACCTGGAAAGGTCCCACATACCTTGGACTCAACTTCCCAGACTTGCCAAATCTCATAATACCTTTACTCGGGGAAACTCTCAGAAAAACAAAATCTCCCACCTCAAACTGAAGTGGTCTCCTCCGCACATCTGCATAACTTTTCTGCCTACTTTGAGCTGCCTGCAATTTTTCTTTAATAAGCTTCACCACTTCCGTGGTTTGCTGAATCAATTCAGGACCCACCAATTGCCTTTCTCCCACTTCATGCCAGTTCAATGGGGTTCTACATGGCCTTCCATATAAAGCTTCATACGGTGCCATCCCAAGACTGGTATGATAACTATTATTGTAGGCAAACTCAACCATTCCCAAATGATGCTCCCAACTACCTCCCCAAACTAAACAACAAGCCCGCAACATATCTTCAATTGTCTGAATAGTCCTCTCTGTCTGACCATCTGTCTGGGGATGATAAGCGGAGCTATACCTCAATTCAGAACCAATTACTTTCTGCAGACTTCTCCAAAAACCAGAAGTAAATCTTGGATCTCTATCTGATACAATAGTCTTCGGAATACCATGCAGTGGAACAATTCTTTCAACATAAATATTTGCCAATCTGTCCACTGTCCAAGACATACTTACTGCCACTAATCTGCATACCTTAGTCAATCTGTCAACAAACACCCATATTCCATTATGCCCGGAACTCGACCTTGGTAAACCTGCCACAAAGTCCATTGCAATATCATCCCATTTCCACTGTGGAATAGGCAACGGTTGCAATAGACCTCCAGGCTTCTGATGCTCTGCTTTAATCTGCTGACAGATAGCACACCTTGCTACAAATTCTGCTATTTCTTTCTTCATATGAGGCCACCAAAAATGCTTTCTTAAATCATGGTACATTTTAGTACTACCCGGATGAATAGTGTACCTAGATTTATGAGCCTCTTCCAGAACTCGCTGCTTCACCTCTCTTTCTGCAGGAACAAACAACCTGCCCCTGAGCCTGACCACACAATTATCATCAATAGAAACTCCTTCCATTTTCACAATTTCAGGTAGACCTGCATCTGCTCTCTGAGCTTCAATGATCTGCCAATATAAAGACGGCTCTACTGCACTAGCAGCTAGAATTGCCCGTCGCTGACTGCTGGGCACATACAAGGAATTCTCTGCTACTTCTTCATACAACTTCCATTCTTTAATCATCATCAAATTCATATATGCCTTTCTGCTCAAGGCATCAGCTACAACATTGGCCTTACCCGGATGGTAAGCCAAACTGAAATCATAATCCTTCAAATATTCAACCCATCTGCGCTGGCGAAGATTCAAATCTTTCTGCGAGAAGATATACTTCAAGCTTTTATGATCTGTAAAAATCTCAAATCTCTCGCCATACAGATAATGCCTCCACATTTTTAAAGCAAACACAACTGCTGCCAATTCTAAATCATGAGTGGGGTAATTTTCTTCTGCTGGCTTCAATTGCCTGGATGCATAGGCTATCACTTTACCATGCTGCATAAGCACTGCACCAAGTCCTCTCCTTGAAGCATCAGTATACAACACAAAACCACCACTCCCTGCCGGTAATGTCAATATAGGTGCTGATGTGAGTCTTTTCTTCAATTCCATGAAACTTCTCTGACATTCACCGGACCACACAAAAGGCACTCCTTTCCTGGTCAATCTAGTCATAGGTGCTGCAATCTTAGAAAAATCTTGAATAAAGCGCCTATAATAACCTGCCAACCCCAGAAAACTTCTAATCTCGGTTATTGTCTTAGGCACTCCCCACCTTGACACAGCTTCCACTTTACTCGGGTCCACTGCTATTCCTTTAGCTGAGATAACATGACCCAAAACTGAATTTCTTTCAACCAGAATTCACACTTACTGAATTTAGCAAACAACTGGTTATCTCTTAACAACTGCAAGGTAAACCTCAAATGAGCTGCATGCTCCTCTTCAGATGCTGAATAAATTAGAATATCATCAATAAAGACCACAATGAATTGATCTAAATATGGATGAAAAATTCTATTCATCAGATCCATAAAACCTGCAGGAGCATTAGTCAACCCAAAAGGCATTACCACAAACTCATAGTGACCATATCTGGTTCTGAACGCTGTCTTATCTATATCCTCCTCTTTAATTCTCAACTGATGGTACCCGGACCTCAAATCAATCTTAGAAAACACCTTTGCTGATTGCAACTGATCAAATAAATCATCTATCCTCGGCAACGGGTACTTATTCTTGATGGTCACATCATTCAATTTTCTATAATCAATACACATCCGAAAACTTCCATCTTTCTTTTTCACAAATAAAACCGGCGCTCCCCACGGGGAATGACTCGGTCTAATAAAACCTTTCTGCAACAACTCTTCTAATTGCTTTTTCAATTCTTTAAGTTCTGCTGGTGCCATCCGATATGGAGCTTTAGAAATCGGCATGGTACCTGGCAGCAACTCAATAGTAAAGTCCACCTCTCTATGTGGAGCTAAACCAGGCAAATCTTCCGGAAAAACATCAGCAAATTCCCTAACCACGGGAACTGCTTCTATTGGCTGACTGGCCTCTACCAAACTTACCGAGGCTAAATAAGCCACACACCCATCATTTATCAACTTTCTAGCTTTAATTGCAGAAATTAGAAACTTGGAGGTATAAAAAGGCATACCTTGATATTCAAACACTGCACCATTAGGATGACAAAATCTGATCCTTTTCTTTCTGCAATCTAACATTGCTCCATACATTTCAAGCCAATCCATACCCAGAATGATATCATAATCTGACAACTGCAGGGCATACAACCGACCCGGCATCTGGTTCCCTTCAATCATAACAGGAGCTTCATCTATATAGCTCGAAGTGAGTAAGAACTCACCTGAAGGAACCTCCACCACTAACTCACAAGACTTCTCCTCTAAAGGATGAGCTATACAATCCAGAAATTCTTCGGAAATAAAAGAATGAGAGGCACCCGAATCAAATAAGACTCTTGCTGAATATTCATAAAGAGGTAAAGTACCTTCTATCATATTTGACGCCTCTGCCTGGGCTCGGGTGATAGCCATAACCAGGCCTCTCCCTCGCTGCTGCGGTGCTCCTCTGCCACGACCTGCCTGTGGCTGCTGGAACTGCTGAGGCTGCTGCTGTTGCTGCACACCTCTACCATACCCATATTCTCTTGCATAGGGACAATTGCGGATCAAATGTCTCGGATGATTACAATTATAACATCTATAACCTGGAGGAATCATAGGCTACCTGGCAGTGCTCTGCTGCGACTCCTCCACCTCAGGCCTACCACGGCCTTGTTGGAAATGCGGACGACCTCCCCATCCTCTTCCTTTTCCTTTAAGTGCTTGCTTCAATTTCTGGCCCCATTTACCAAAGCCTGATGTAGAAGGTCCCGCTGGTGCCTTACCCTTGCTTGCACCTACTGTCTGCTGCGGTAGCCGGAAACTACCTGAACCTGACTCACCCGCCTGGCGAGTACGGATAGACCTCTCCAAGGTAGCTGCCCTCTGCGCTGCCTCTTCCACTGTCTTGCACATAAGAGGTACTATCGCATCCTGCAATTCCACTCTCAATCCTCTGATAAATACTCAACCATCATGTTATTATCTGAAACCACATATGGCGCATAACGGCTAAGTGCCATAAATCTCATCTGGTACTCTAAGACTGAAGAGTTACCTTGCTGGAGAGTTCGGAATTGCTCTCTTTTTACTTGCTGCACTTGGATCGGAAAGAATGTATCATTAAATACATCAAGAAACTCCGGCCAAGTGATAGCTTCTTCCGTCCTGCCTGCAAAAGTGGTTTGCATCTTCAATCGCCACCATTCCAAGGCAAAACCTCTCAACTGATAAGCAGCTAATACCACTCTATCCGCTGCCGGACACCTCATAGTTGCAAAAACTCTTCTATTTCATGAACCCAGTGCTCAGCTGTATCTGGATTCGGCCCTCCTGAATAAGTAGGCGGCTGCAATCTCAGAAATTTCTCCACCTGCATCACTGGTTCTTCTGCTATCAACACTGGTGGTGGTGGTGGCACAGGTGCTACAAAAGGCACCTCCACTCTCGGCGGAACTGGAGCAACAGGTATTGCCTCTCCATCCCCAGGTGGCACTGCAACCGGTGGTACTGGCGCCTGCTGATCCATTCTCGCCCGAATATCCGTGAGGCTCTCCCAAATTCTTTCTATCATTCGCTGGGTGCTTTCCTCCGGATCATCTCCTCCACCACCCCAATCTCTCCTATCAGCCATTTCAGAAATTTCTACATACACAAAACACCAGACAAAAATCAAAACCACAAATTATCAAAAACCAGGGTCCCTACCAGCAGTGTATAATGACCGAAATAAGGCTATGTATCTTTCTAATTCCCTTATATTAACACGGACCTTGCTCTGATACCAACTGTGACGGAACGCCTCGGCCAAGCCCGTTAAACCGATAACGTACTTGATCCGAGTCCGCCTCCCGCGAACGGGCCGAAGCCTCGCAAGGGATACCAAACCACAGTCCGTGTAAACATAAAGGAACACACCACATTTCATATATATTTCACAGTTTTACATAGCCAAATTTCCACAAAACTAAAAGAGGTACAAGAGCCTGGGGCATACCCCGAGGTACAACTAAAGAAAGTAAACAACTACAAAGCTACACTGCTGGAACTACACCGCTGGAGGTACTGACCCTGCACCGCTACGCCGCGGCCCTGAGCTGGACGACGGTCGTGAGACGTCCTCCTCGCTCTCACCTGTGGGGGTAGGGGTGAGCCTCTCTAGTCACTGGCTCAGTAGGGAACTCCCCCAAAACCGAGCAAATAAACACACAAGTATGTATAGTAAACAACACCAACAATTTATATAACAGCTAAGCAGGTAAGTAAAGCTGTAAAAGTACTCACCATCTGCCGACTACGAGAAACAACAGTAATAATTAAACGGCAAACCAGTACAGGTGTACAAGCTAAAGTAGAGACAGCCAACACGAGCCACGTGAACTGGTTCGCGACACCAGAAACTGACTCGGACAACTAACACAGGTCTACCTCTCAGTCTCGCAGCCACGGACGAAAGGTCCAGCTGCCGCTCCACGTAAAAAGGTCAAGCAACTGTGGAGACCAACTAAACACCACCACCTGCAGACCACACGGTCACAGGCCCATGCCTGGCACCTCCAGAGACCCTGGCCTGGGCTCGCTAGAGTGAGGCACTGGAAAAGGACTAGCTGGGGTCCAGTACGTCTACTGGTGTCCGTACCCCCAACTACGAGCGCGCTACAAGTGACTAAAAACAAACACAAGTGTCACTGTCCCACTGTCGTCTTTCCCTCAGCCGGACGTACAACTCAACACAAGAGTGAGGGTGTCCAGGTCAGACGACACAGACCTCGACGGTACAACACAAGTACCGGGACAAAGCCCCGAGCTAACAGCCTGGCTCACAAAGAACCTGGGGCACCCAACTGGAGAGGTAACCACGGTAGGCGTCGTACTACTCGCCACGTACACAAAACCACGTGCACGTCACACACAAACCACGTGAAACCTCACGTAAACCACAAGTAACCACGGTCCACCACACGTGAACCCAACTGACTCGCGTAAACAACGCGCAGTCAGAAGTAAGCAACTAACTGCATACCTTGTATGCTAAACACGAAAACCAAGTGCACTCAGTGCACCTCATGTGTCAACACACATGCATTATCGATAAATATCATAATTCAGTCATTTCTGTTCATAACCAGTAGGCGGCAACATCGACTGCCGCTTACACTAAGTCAACGGCAAGGGACTGGCCGTTAACATCCTGGCTGAGGAGCTTGGCGACAAACGATGTTGACGCCAAGTTCTCCGGCCATAAACCCTGCAGAAACCCTAATCCGGCTCTGCGGGCTTTCTAACCGTTCTAACTACAGAAAAACATATAAATGCAGTTCCTTTAGCATGCCAGAACCCAATACAACCCATTACAACATGCTTCGTACATTAAACTACTCAAACCACCCATTATCCCCGTATGGTGCAACTTTATCCAAACATGCATTATCATGCTGGTTCAGGTGGTTATGATGTGTTTTAATGTTTCTACGGAGCTAAACGGGTTCGTCCCCTACCTCAGAACACGCTAGAACTTCCCGCAATCTCCCGGTTCACGCCGAGCCCTCCGCGAGCTCCCACGGGAATTGCACCACGCCGCGACGTTTCCTCGCGCAATTCGGCAACGCCACGCGTTCTACGATCGTCCAACCACTCCTCGGAACCTGTTAGAAGCTTCAGAGACACCGGGGCGCGAAGCTGGGGCAAGAGGGAAGAGAGTGAGCTGAGAGAACTGCCCTCGGGTGAGCCTATAACCTGCAGAATTCTCAGGTTGGCGTCAACCCCTATGCCGCCAACAGCAACCGCCACCCTTAGCGTCCACATCTACTGCCGCCAAGTTCAAGCAGTAAACGTCCACTAACCTGGACGCCAACCAGTCAACGGCCACCCCTGGCCACCAACTCTAACTGAACAGCAGCAGGTCCTGTTTCATTTCAGGACCAACCCTGCTCTTCACGTGCTCAAACCACACATTCACATCACACATACCACATAACTAGCTCACATTGGCCTCACAACGGCCTACACAACCAACACACACATGATCCGCATGGATCCGAAAAGCACGCGACGTTACATGGGTATTCACATTCAATCTGCTCATGATCCGACCGTCCGAGCCTCTCCTGCCCCCTTGCGGGCTCACTCTGTTATCCATTCTTGCCCCCACAGCCCTGTTGGGAGGCCCTCTTATGTCTGGCTGAGCCCCGACGCGGTAAGGCCCACCTATCCTCCTCGGGCTCCAGCCCATATCCGCAGCCATTGGCGCACCTCCCCCCATTTATTCTACCTAGGTGAATGTTCCCCACCACCCTCCTTCTGGAGCACCTCACCAACAATCTTCCAACCAACTCACCCAAGCCCTCCTGGAAAAGGTGAGTTGGCTAGAGCAAGACCTGAGAAGGGTGTCTGCACCCAAAGATTCCTTTGAATTGGCACACCCTTCTATGCCGATCTTCCATCTCCCTCCTTCCGAGCTTCCAGTCTACCGTCGCTACAACGGCACCGGTAATCCATTCGTGCATATTGAAGAGTTCATGTATGAGTCTTCATTCTGGAAAAGTGATGATCGTGCCCTTGCCTTCCTCTTCCGCCGGTCCCTCGATGGGCCCGCCCTCGAGTGGTTCAATTCCCTAGAGCCCGCAGACGCCGAGGACTTTGAAGGTGTGCGAAGGAAATTCTTGCAGAGGTACAGGGATAGGGTTGGTCCTGCACTGTCTATCACCGATCTGATGGCCAAGAGAATGAAAGCAGACGAAGACTTCGTGCATTATGCTGACAGATGGAGAGCCATGGCCGAGAGGCTGAGGGATCCCTTGTCTGAGACAGAACAAGTGAAGATGATCACGGTGAATGCCACACCGCAATTCAGGCATACTTTGGCAATGAATAAGCTGACCACGATGGAAGAATTATATGAGAGGGCCCGATACATTCAAACCCAGCTGAAGGATTCTCCAATTATGGCCATGTTTGAGCCAAAGGCTCGGACCTTCAAGAAGGGTAGTGGTGCTCCACCTACTGGTGGTCCTACAACCGAGGGGGTCATACATAATGAGTAGGTGATTGCAATGGGAAATAGTAGTCCTTCCACCTACGGCCCCAATACAAATACCAGGACCCAACAACCACAATAGCCAGCCCCCAGGCCAAACAACCCTCCTGTGATTAGGGCACCCCAGCAGCCTCAACAACCACAACCACCTCAACAGACCCAACAGCCTCTACACTATCGCCAGCCTCAGCAGCCCCAGTACCAACAATCTCCCTCCAACCAATACTACCAACAACCCTAGCAACCACAATATCGCCAACCTCAGCAGCCCCAATACTGGCAACCTGCCCCTCCCTAATACCAATAACAGCCTGCTCCTGCACCTCCCCAATACAACCAGGTCCCTCCCCTAGGCACCTATGAGCCTCAGCAACCCAAACGACCTCTTGGCCCAAGAAGAACCCATTATCCCCCAATGCCGAAATCCCTGCCAAATATCTTTAATGCCCTTATGGCTGCCGGCGCACTCACCTTGCCAAGGGAAAGGCTACAATGGCCTCCCAACATTGATACCTCCCAATACTGTGAGTTCCATTGGGGACCAGGCCACACCCTGGAGGCATGCTTTCATTTTAAGGACTACATCTACAATTTGAATGACAATGGAGGCATAGATTGGGCAGAGATGAGAAAATATATTGCTGAGATGAAGGAAAGGAGGCCACCCAGGCAACAACAATAGCAACAGCAGCAGCAGTAGCAACCGCAACAGCAACAGCAGCAACAACAGCAATTCCAGGCACCCCAGCAGCAGCCCAACATGGGCATTATCCAGAACCCTCTCCCGGAGCACCAAGCTCCAAATCAGCAGGTGAACGCCTTCTCGACATCTCCCAGCAGTGAAAGAACACCCAACCGGCCCGTGAAAATACCCACCGCATCCACCTCTCGATCCTCTTTCACCTTACCCCCCTTCATCCGTACACCAACCCCTGACAACCCACTACCCTCCTTTCTTCGCATCCCTACCCATCGTCTCACACCATCTAACCAACCATCTCACCCGCCGCTCATCCGCCAACCCCCCATCACCACAATGCCACGACCCACCAACACACAAGCACCCTCTTACGCAACCCCTCCACCTTACCACCACAACCAAACCACGCATCTCCTACCACCATTGCCCCACAGCCACCACCATCTAGCCCATCTTTCCTTCGCACGCCATCAACCATACCCCTCATTACCCCCAACCACCATGCTCCCTTTCTCCGTACTATCAATACACCCCCGAGTGCGGTAGGTCTCCAGCTGTCGCTCCAAATATTCACCAACCAACCATCCACCTCACAATCCCCCTCCATTTCGCCGGCTGTGGCATCAGCATCGGGAGAAAGCTCAGAGGCAACAATGGTGCTCTGGAGTGGGTGTATGTTCAACAGAGTATTCCCCCAGCAGTAGGAACAAGCATCAGTGCCCCAAGAAGAAGAAGCTCAGCAAGAGGAGCCTACCCCTGGAACTCAATATGATCTGCTAAAACACCTGGATTGGACGCCAGCCAGGATATCTATCTTACAATTAATCAAGAGATCAATAGTACACCAGGAAGCTCTCATGCACTATCTGCAGAAGGTCATGGTGAATGAAGACTTGCCAGTTAATCAGATTGGTGCAGTTTTGACCCCCACAAGCTTGCATTCGGCCATTACATTTCATGAAGATAAGTTGGCACCCGCGGAGTCTCAGCGGTATGCCCCATGCCTCACAGTTGATATTAATGGGATCTGCATGTCTTGATGTTTGGTGGACTCTGGAGCATCAATTAATGTTGTGTCTTCTGACACATTAGAGTTCTGTGGGGTAGCAATTCACTCAATCCGACCCTCCGCCATCACCATCACGGCTTACGATAACACCAGTAGGCCGCCAAAAGGGGTCGTTACTTTAAAATTGGGCTGGGTCCGTCAGTCACTGAAGTGGATTTTCACATTTTAGACATGGACCCAAGCTTTCGCATGATTTTGGACAGGCCATTTATCGAGGCCCTTGGCACCGTCATCTCCACTGTCCATCAATGCCTCAAATTCCCATACAAGGGGCGGGTCGTCATGGTCACCAGCAAGCCTGCGATTATGGAAGTGGACGCCATGACTGATAATTCAGTCCCTTCCATTTGGCCCAGTAATCAGCCGCTGATGTCAGTACTAGGTGCACCAAACATGTACCCTGGCCCAGTTGGCTCACCTATCAACACCGCTGGGAGGAGCAAGATCATCACGAAGAAAGGTCGGTACATCATGATGAAGATGGGGTATCAGCCAGGCAAGGGGCTGGGGGCACAGTTGCAAGGAAGGACTGAGGCTGTGAAAGATTGTAAGATGAGACCCAAGGCGGGGCTGGGTTACAGGCCAGGCAAGGGAAAGCAGCAATCGGGGCAGCCCCTCACATGGTCATTATATGAACATTTCAAGAGGGGGCCGCTACAACCAGGGGGTGAACAGACATCCACCATTACCGATGGACCTAACCATCATTCACCCCTGGCCACATATCAAGCCACAGATAGCCACAGGCCACCCAAGCACATCAAGAGGGTTGAGTCAGAGCCAGAGTGGAGCAAATGGTTCGACATGAGTGATGTCGCCGCATCTCTGGACCAACTCTTCACACCCGCAGAAACTGAATAGCATACAGCCAAAGCAGAGTAGGTCAAGGAAGCCACCACAACAACAAGGCTCAGGGCGGGCCCTGTCTCCACGGGCATCGCGCCCACCTCAACTTCAACCTCAGGCACCGTGCCCACTTCTCTTTCTTCTCTTGGCATCGTGCCCACTTTACTTTCTGCTTCAGGCATCACGTCCACTCCAATTTCTCCTCCAGGCATCGCGCCCTTTTTAATTTCCGCTCCGAGCATCGCGCTCGCTTCCATTCCTTCTTCGGGCATTGTGCCCAGCTTTAATTTCTGCTCCGAGCATTGTGCCCGCTTCTCTTTCTTCTTTGGTCATCACACCCACCTTATTTTCCACTCCGGGCAATGCGCCCACCCCAGTTTCTTCCCCAGGCATCGTGCCCACTGCAACTTCATCCCCGGGTATCGTGCCCACTTTTGTCTTGCTTCCGAGCATCGCGCCCACTGAAATCTACTTTCCAGGCACTGCCCCTGATCCAGTTTCTTCTCCGAGCACCGCGCCCACTTTAACTTCATCTTTGGGCATCGCGCCCTCTTTAGTTTCGTTCCCAGGCAACACGCCCACTTTAATTTCGTCCTCAGGCACCACACCCGCCTTAATTTCCTCTCTGGGCATCACGCACATTTCAATTTCCTCCCTAGGAAATGCGCCTACTCCCCTTCCTTCTCCAAGCAACACGCCCATTTCCTTCTCCCCTCCTAGCAGCACGCTCATTTCCACCTCGTCTTCAGGCAACGCACCTGCTCCTCTCCCTCCTCCGGGCAAACTGCCTGGCTTCCCTCTCCTTCTAGGCAACACGCCTACTCTCCTCTGCCCTTCTCCAAGCATCGTGCTTTCTCTTCTGCAGGCCACCACGTGGCCCTCCCTCCTTTCCCTAAGCATCCCCCAGGCACCGACACCCCATTTGGCCTTCGCGGTCCATTCTCTCGAGCAGACTTTCACTCTCCAATTTCCCTACTCGGACCCTTCTTCCTTCGAACCCACACTCATTTCCTACTTACTCAAGTTGGCAGTCTCGCCTCATCCGCTCCCTCTGTGCACGCTAAGCACTGAGGAGGGCCTAGAAGCATCGACTCTGCAATGGCTGACTCCACCGTCTCCTTCGAGGAAACCTCCTTCCTCGCCCCCGAGTGTGCCCCAGCCGACGGGCCACACCTCCTCGGTCCCTTGACCGACCTTTCGTCCCCCCACATGCAGGGGAATGTTACTGCTTTCAATAATCCTCCCCCCACGCAAGGTAATGTTACTGCTTTCAATAATCCTCCCCCCACGTAGGGGAATGTTACTGCTTTCAACGATCCTCCCTCCGCGCAGGAGGGCTTTACTGCTTTCAATAAACCTCCTCCCCCCTCCACGTAAGGGGGCTTTACCGCTTCAATAATTTTCCTTCCCCCATGCAGCGAAGTTCTTCGACTGTAAATATTCCTCCTCTTTCCCCCATGCGGGAACCTTTTACTGCTTTTCCTTCTTCCCCCGTGCGGGATTCCTTTACTACTTTTCCTACTCCTCCTTATGTTGTAGATCCTGATAGTTTGAGTATAGGTCAAGGTAGCAACAAGTTAGGGGTAGTCTCCGAGAAGAAGTCCAAGGGTAAGAGGGTCCCACACCGATTCCTCGCTAATCTAGCCTGTAGGTGCAAGGCATGCCTAGCAATTCCTAAATTTATAGAAGAGCCTTTGCAGTCACCGGATGTCAAATATGAGCAGTCGTTGTGCTTAATTGATGATGGGTTCGGAGTCTATGAGATCATGGATGACGACGACCCAATCGAGGAAGGTGATGAAGAATTCGAGGACGAGGCTGACGCATTCGCAAGTGGATTGAAGAGATTTGACGAGCCGTTAGCTGCCGTAGAGGAGATCACCAAGGAAATCAACCTGGGAACCGAGGAAGACCCTAGGACTGTCCTCATAAGCAGTAATTTATCACCAGCTGAAGAGGAGGAAATCATTGAGGTTCTCAAGTAATACAAGGACACGTTTGTATGGAGCTTTGAGGATATGCCAGGCTTGGACACCACTCTAGTTGAGCACCATCTCACCCTTAAGCCGGGATCCATTGCCATTAAGCAACGGTTGAGGCGTTTCCACCCCCGAACAGCTTTGAAAATGAAGGATGAAGTCGATAAGCTCCACAAATCTAGATTCATCAGAGTTGTACTTTATCCAA
This sequence comes from Colocasia esculenta, assembly GCA_014218235.1. Classification (NCBI taxonomy): domain Eukaryota; kingdom Viridiplantae; phylum Streptophyta; class Magnoliopsida; order Alismatales; family Araceae; genus Colocasia; species Colocasia esculenta. The sequence continues at coordinate 89,532,555 of CM024761.1, forward strand.
ACTGGGTGGCAAACATTGTCCCAGTTATGAAAAAGGATGAAAGAGTCAGAATTTGTGTCGATTTCCGGGACCTCAACCACTCGTGTCCTAAGGATGATTTCCCGTTGCCTCACCTGGACGTGCTCATAGATAACACGGCCGAGTATGAAACCCTCTCCTTCATGGATGGCTTCTTACGGTACAAATCAAGCTAGCTGAGGAAGACCAGGAAAAGACCTCGTTCACTACACCGTGGGGAACCTATTTTATGTGGTCATGCCGTTCGGACTTAAGAATGCTGGGGCCACTTACCAAAGGGCTATGATGGCTATCTTTCATGACATGATCCATATCTTCATTGAGGTGTATGTGGATGACCTGGTAGTCAAATCAAGATCAATGGCTGAGCATCCTGGGGTTCTAACTAAGGTCTTGCAAATGTCTAGAGAATATCAATTGAAAATGAACCCCAAGAAGTGTGTATTTGGTGTTTCATCGGGTAAACTTCTAGGTTTCATCGTGAGCAAGAGGGGTATAGAAATTGATCCCAACAAGGCGAAGGCAATAAGAGAAATGCCCCCTCCCAAGAATCTGAAGGAAGTTCGAGGACTTATCGGGAGGTTGCAGTTTATTCGCAGGTTCGTCTCCCAACATTCACAGAGGTGTAGACCCTTCTACGACCTCACCAAGCCGGAGTCGAATTCCGTTGGGATGAGAAGTGTCAGGTGGCTTTTGATGGACTCAAGGATTATTTAGCTAATCCCCCCGTCCTGAGGCCGCCGACTCCAGGCAAACCGCTAATTCTCTATGTATCTGTCTTGGAAGATTCGGTAGGAGCTGTCCTTGCATAAGTAGATGAAGAAGGCAAGGAGAGGGCAGCTTACTACCTGTCTAAACTTCTCAACCCCTGCGAGCAAAGGTACACAGCAATGGAGAAGACATGTGTCACGCTCGTATGGGTGGTGTAGAAATTAAAGCACTACTTTCTTGCTCACGAAGTCCATCTCATAGCCCGCATGAATCCTATCAAGTTCCTCCTTGAAAAATCCATTCTCAATGATAGGCTAGCGCGTTGGCAAAGTTTCCTTTCCCAGTTTGAAATCACCTACATTCAGCAAAAATCTATCAAAGGCTATGCCATAGCAGAGCATCTCACTCACCACCCTATTCCCCACTTCGATCCTGTCCGTTCAGAGTTTCTAGATGAAGAACTAATGTCCCTTAGCCAATCTGATCCTATGTGGACATTGCATTTTGATGGGGCTCTGAACTCCCAAGGAAAGGGTATCAGGATTGCTCTACTATCACCTAAGGGTGTCACCATCCCCCAAGCCTATAAATTAGAGTTTTCTGCCACCAATAACATCGCCGAATATGAAGCTTTGTTGGCTGGTTTGGAGCTTGCTCGTTTCTATGGTGTCACCCATCTACGAATTGTAGGTGATAGTCAGCTAGTCTTGCGCCAAGTGCTCACCAAATACCTCACTCTCTATACAAAGCTCAAGCCTTACCAAGAACTCACCTCAGCCTATGCCAAGCTATTCTCCAAGTTGATTTTCGTCCATGTCCCTCGTCATCAGAATCTTCTGGATAATGCCCTTGGTACCATTGCTTCAACTCTAAATATGTGCTATCCCGGGGACTTTGACAAGATTCAAATTGCACGCCGCAATACCCCTGTTGTTTAGGACCCCGTCTTTCTCCATATCAAGGAAGAGATACTAGAGAAGTTGGAAAGGAAGGAGAAATCTGAAGTTATGCTATTAGAGTTAGAAGAGGAGTTGGAAGATGAAGAGAAGCCATGGTATTATGAGATAGCAGGGTATTGTAAGAATTAGTCATATTCTGAAGAAGCCACAGCCGATGAGAAGAAAGCAATAAGGAGATTATCCCAGAAATATATTTTGGTTGGAAATTCTCTCTACAGAAGGGGATTTCCAGAGTTTTGCTTAGATGCCTGAATGAGGATGAAGTTCTGAAGGTTGTTGAAGAGGCCCATTCAGGTGTGTGTGGTGGCCATGTGAATAGCCAGATGCTTGCCAAGAAGATCCTTAGGCAAGGTTTCTATTGGCCTACTCTAGAGGAGGATTGCTCTATCTTTGTTCGTCGGTGCGTCAAGTGCCAACTGCATGCCGACAAAATTCATGCTCCATCCTCTACACTCCACCCAATATCCTCCCCATGGTCTTTTGCTATGTGGGCTTTCGACATTATTGGTCCCCTTGGTGATCCTAACTCCCAGAACAAAGCAAAGTCATACATCCTCACCGTGACAGAGTACTTCACCAAGTCGACGGAAGCCGAAGCATATGCGGAAATCAAGGCAACAATCGTCTACAAATTCATCATGAGAAACATTGTCACCAGGTTTGGCATCCCAAGTAACATCATCACCGACAATGGACCTCAGTTTGTCTCTCAAGAACTACGTGACCTCTGCAATAGGTATAAGATTGCATTGCATCATTCATCTCCATATTATCCGCAAGGCAATGGCCAAGCAGAGGCCACAAATAAAACTCTGATTAAAATCATCAAGAAAACATGTGAGGCTAACAGATTCTCAGACTGGCCAGAAAAGCTTGTAGAAGCTCTATGGGCCTACCGCACCTCAATCCGTACTCCCATAGGGCAGACACCATTTACCCTCACTTATGGAATGGAGGCTATAGTACCATATGAAATTCTTATTCGCTCATTAAGGATCCAGCTTGATAAGGACTTGTCAATTAATGAGCGGCGCGAATCGCTCCTAGCACAACTAAAACTCCTAGATGAGAGGCGTCTGGTCACCACAGAACACACGAGAGCGTATCAAAATAGACTCACACGTTTTCATAAAAAGAATGTTATTGAGAGAAAATTTAAATCCGGTGAGATGGTCGTCAAGAGAATCTTTGTAAAACCTGGAGGTCCCAATCCAAACTCCAACCAAATTGGGAAGGGCCGTACGTAATCAAAGAAGTATATCCAGGCAATGCGTACAGGCTAGTCAATGCGGAGGGTGAAGAACTCTCTCACCCTTGGAATGGGCTCCATCTAAAAAAGTACTACCCCTAGATAGGAGTTTGGCATAACATGGTGCACGGATCCCTAAAACAAAAGGGCCCCATCATTAATTCATTTCCAAGCCTTGGTGGGTTAGTCAGAGGTGTCGACACCCACACACTTACACGACCACCCCTTGAGAGCCAGAGGTACAGAATCTGAGAAAGGTCGATGCCGAACCAAGAGTCAAGGACATTACCCCTTTCTTTCCACTTGGTCCGCAAATAGAAAGGGAAACCCGATGGATTGACCTCTTGACTCTGTCCGAAACTCAAATAGGTATAGGTCAAGGCCCAATAAGGGGAAAAGAAAAATAGTGTCAAATCATAAAAGCACGTCAAGAGTGGCAAAGTCCCCGCAGAGATCCAAATGGACCTGGTCGTAAGCGTGCCAAATCCAAAGCGAAAGATCCAAAACCAGGCAAATCACAAAGCACGTCAAGAGTGGCAAAGTCCCCGCAGAGATCCAACTGTACCTGGACGTAAGCGTGCCAAAAACTCTGAAGGCCAAAAGACTGAACCCCACTGAGTGTAGGTTAGAGGAGTAAGCATTTATTGGGTCACCCAGACTATTGGTAGACTTCCTAAACTTTCTCCCCCCCCCCCCGAGTATGTTCTGGGGTCAAGTTAAGGCAACAATCAACTAAGGAAGATGTCACCAAAAGGTCACCTTGGGAGAAGGCACCTTTCGAGCACGTCTAAACCTCTGTCTAACACACCCAAAACTTGTTAATGAACTCTTAATGATGGCTAAGTAATTAAAGGATCCAAGCACCCTGTTCTTCCAAATAGGAGCGGATCCCCTTCATTTCGTGCGTCTTTTTAAGAAGGGACCACGCCAGGTTACGGCTTTCATTTTCAAAACCAAATAAAATTGAATAGTCCAAAATCCAAAAAAATTAAGTGTTCTCAAAATCCAAAAACATAGCATATTTCAAAATCCAAAAAAAAATTGAATATCTTGTGAATACTCTCGAAATCAAAAAAAAAATTGAATACCCAAAATCCAAAAAGAATAGCATATCTCAAAATACCAAAAAAATAGAATATCCTGTGAATATTTTCAAAATACAAAAAAAATTGAATATTTTAAAATCCAAAAAAGTTTGAATATCTCGAGTCCCAAAAAATCAAATATTCTAAAAATACCAAATAAATAGAATATCATGTGAATATTTTCAAAATAGAAAAAATAGCATATTTCAAAATCTAAAAAAATTGAATATCTCGAAATCCAAAACTTTTAACGCATGTCCATCTTTTAAATTTCTTGCTTACATTTACACACTTGCATGCCTCATTGTAAATTCTGTTCATCTTTTATTCTCGCCTTATTTGAATAAAGGCTCAGCCCCTTGACAAGACCATGAAGCCAAATACTGACAATAAGCAAGGGGCTGAGCCAGAACGGACGCTTAACTTGTTTGTTCGAATGCATTTCAGGCACAGCACAAAGGAAGAGGGCAGAGAACACATGCATATATATATGTGGCCCAAAAGAGGGGGGACCAGCCCCAAAAGTACATCATGAAGTGCCCAACCAGGCACACATCATCAAAAAAGGTGAAAAGGTACATATCATCATGAGCGGCCTAGCTCTCACCACCACTCTCTGTAGGTCGCTGCTGGCGGCTGCTCTCCGCCTCTCTGGGGTCGGCGGTCGAGCGTGGGGCAAGAGGCCTCTTAGAGGCACGAGAACCAGTGGACCCCTGAGCGGCGCGTCCCTCCTAGACATTCCTCTCGTACTGAGAGGAAGTCACCAAATAGCTCTCGGAGTAGGCACTAGCTCGCCCCTCCCACACCGCGTGCTCGCGTCCACAGCAGTACCGGTCCTCCGCCTCCCCCAGCAGACGCTCGGAGGTGAATAGACCCGCACGCGCCTCCACAGCCTGCTACGTCAGCCGCTCCCGTTCCTGGTCCCAATGGCTGCGCTCCTGGTCCCAGCGGGCCTGCTCCCTCTCATGGTCGCGACGCTCCAAGGACAGAGTCACGCACAACTCCACCGCCTCCCGCTCGTCCAACTGCAAGCAACAACCACAGGTAAGTATAAAAATAGTTCAATTCACATATATATCTGATTAAAGTTACTTACCCGTGCAGAGAGGTCGTGCTCCGCCTCCTCCGCCCGAGCCACTGCCGCCGCCAACTGCTCCAGGAGAGAGGCCATCTCCGGGTCGAGAACGCTCCGACTCGAGGAGGCACTAGCCGCGCCGGTGCGCTCCACGGTCATCTGGGCGGCACGCTACACGAATTTCAGAAGGTCAGGTTAGCATATGGTAAGACAAATAAAAGCAAAGGTATAATTTTCTACACTTACCAATGCATCCAAGGCCTCCCGCGCCTCTGCCAGCTGGGCCTCCATTCCCACCAGCTGGGCACGAAGGGTGTCGATGAGATCATCTGGAGCGTCTTGCATATGCACACACATTGTTAGAATAACACGCATATCATATTGAAAGCATGTAAAGTTAGAAGTGCATACCCTAGCTGGCCTCATAAAGTCGCGGCCCCTATACTCCTCCTGGAAGCGCTGGAGGTAGGCGAGGCTGTCAGTGGCGTCTGACTTCACGAGCTGGCCGCCCCGCTGCCAGTCCACGTACTGCTCGAGGAAGCACAGGCCCCAGTCCACCCGCTTCTCCTTCCCCCACGTCCTCCTACCAATCCTCCGGGGCTCCGTCTCGTCAATCCACTCCTGGTGTAGCCCCAGGGTGCGGAAGGCAAGCCACAGGCGGAGCGGCTCGATCTCGTTCAGGTAGTGGACCCAAAGGTCCCGCCCAAAGCGAGGTTGGCCGCTCTCGACCCACGGCTGCCCCTCGTCACCCATGCCCACGTAGGGCTGCCACACAACCTGCACACATGCACGGGTTAGTCACATATAATTCATATCAAATGCATGAAATTTAAAATGCGAGCATGTACCAGGAGGGACGGGAAGTCCCGGATATCGCGGCGAATGGCGTCAAGTTGGAGGGAGAAAGACGTTGCCACCACAATTGGCAGCCACCTCTGCACCAGGGGCAGAGTGTCAGGGCGCACCTCAGACACCCTCTCAAGTGGGATGTAGCATGCATAAACATGTTTGTTAAATTTGACTAACAAAATTTCAAGTGCAGGAAATAAAAAGCTCAAAGCACAAAGTACCTCGGTAGTCTCAACCGCTGGAGAGGTCCGCAAATGTGTGCGCCAGGAAAGCCGCACCCCATGCGTAATGGCCAACGCGCTCCAAGTCCTCTAGAGTCTCTAAGAAATGGCAGTGGATGTCATCACCCTTCGTCCCCAGGAGCAGCTTTCCTAAGAAAAATACTAGGAACCTCTGCATGTCCCTATCTACTCTCTCCTCGTCCTCCGGTCCTGGCCGTAAACTGCCCCGGCCAACCTGCCGCCTGCTGCACAAACTCCCACAGCGACTCCTCACCAGTCTGCCTCACACTTCTCAACCCTAGGCTCTCCAACAATTCTACCCAGTTGACCATCCTCCGGTCACCAAGGTCATCACACCCATGGGCTCTAGCCCCAGTAAGTCATGTGCATGCTCAGTATAATCCGAGTGGGTGACCCCAATCACTGCCTCTCCATCCACTCGAAGACTCGTGATCTGGGCTACATCTTCCAGACTGGGCACCATGTGCCCCCAGGGGAAGAGAAACACCCTACTGGTCCTATCCCATCTCTCCCTGATCGCCTATACCAGGGGACTGTCCAAATAGAATGGCTCGATCTCTAGGATCGGCCTGAACCCCATCGTCGGACCCTCTCCCTCTGGAAATATGGGAGCCCCCGGTACGCCGCTATCACCAGTGGCCACTGGATCCTCGGCCTCATAACTCCCTGCACATCCAAAGGAAACACACATGAGTCAGCACAGGTCTAACACGCTAAATTAATTTAATTGTGCACCGAAACAGGCCCCGAAGGTGAACCCTCAAGTAGCTCACTGAATCGCGACCAACTCAGTGCTTGCGCTTCAGTCCGAATTGCGACCACCTAAGTGGTCACGTTTTGGTTTGAAACGCGGCGGCTCCAGCCATCGCGATTCAAGCCCGAGAACCGTGACGACTGGTGTCGTCGCGATTCTCTCCCTCACCAACACCGGCCCGACGGCCCTCCTCCCCTCTCACCGGCACGGTTGTGATACTTACTGTGTCTCCTCGGGGTGGTGCTTCGCGGCCCCTTATTCCTCGCCGGAATCGTCCTCCCAGCGCCGTCGTCTCTTCCTCCCCTTCTGGCGCCGCTGTCTCCTCCTCCTCCTCCCCCGGTGCCGCCACCGTCGAACCTTCCCCCGCCACCGGCACCAGAGCCATCTCCACGTCGCCGCCGGCATCCAAGAACTCGAGAACTCGGCCACCATGGCTCGAGTGGCGGTATTTGGAGTCTCTGCCGCGGCTTCTCTCCCCCCCCCCCCCCGTCGCCGGCGTCGGTGAAGCCTCTTCTTCCACCTCACCTTGACGCCGTCGTTTCATCATCAGAGATTGGGAATGGGGAGAAAGAGAATCAACAAAGGGTGGGGACGAATGGAATCGGAGATGGGAGAGGGAAGATGGCGAGGGTGGCAAAAGATTGGAACGAACACGGCCTCGGGCGTTTTAACGCCTCAGAACAAGTTTAAATCGCATCCGCAGTAGACGACGTGCATTTGGGACGTCTACATTAATCACAACGGAGGCCGTTGATGCGATTCAGAAAGTCATCATTACCCCGGCGCAGACTCTGAGGCGCGCGAATTACGTGGCGTCTGTGTTGGACGCGTTTCAAAGTGTCCACCCAAGGCTTCATTTTGAGGAGAAAATTCAAGCTGCTTGGATGATACAATCACATGTGATGGGACATTTTGGCCATATTAAGGAAATGATTCAATTTTCATTAAAGATTTAATCACGTCATTTGCAGACGGCCACCTTGGGCCACAATTTCCCGAGTTCTCGTACATAGCCCATCCAATCATTTTCAGTCTCCTCTACATATGGGACCAGCCTCCTGAAGGAACAAACCTTCCACAGTGCTTTAATGGTGTTCACCTCCTCGCCATCATTATTTGTCCCGACGTCTCACCTTTTAATGGGTAGGAGATGAGACGGCCCTTCAAAGTTGCGCCGTGGAAGTCCAAGTTGAGGAAGGCAACGGTGTGGGTTGTAAAGCACGAGCTCAGACACCCCAATCAACTGCAAGTCCACGTCGGGTGCTAGCCGGGTCCACAAGTCCCTGGTAAGAAGTGGCGCCGGAGTGCAAGAAAATGCATCCCTCGGAATGTCTCGGAGGTAATCACACCAATCCGCCCGTGTTTTGAGCTGAGTCACCCGATTAGCCACGCGCCCTTCCAGGCCGATGATGTTGTCTAGATGCTTAAGCGGACTCTTGAACAAAATGTGGGACGAGCTAGAGACTTCATTGTTAACATCAAACTTGAAGTGTAGGTCAGCCACAAGTAAATAAAAGCATAGAACCATATGGAGGCCTACCCAAGCTCGCCACCGTCAGTCCGCTATAAAGAAAGTCTAGCACCGCCAGTCCCAACCTCTCACCTTCCCAAATGGCGCACACCGCGCCTAGCTGATCCTCTTCCAAAGTGTTATCTATTGAGGGGAAGAGAAGCACGCCTACCACGCAAATGGCAAATCCCTCATTACCTGTTCCAACCTCTCGCCATTCCCCGCTCATGGCAACTCCTTCATGGTCCAGGCCACCATCTTTTGCAAGTTGATACTTTTTTCGGTCCGAACACCTTGAGCCTCCCTTGCATCCATAAAGCTTTCCAGCACTCCCTTGCTCGTGTAGCCCTTTGGCATGACCGCCATCTCATCTTCTACACCCCGCTTCATCCGCTTCAAGCCTAACAAAATCTCAACCTATTCTAATAAAATAGTGGCTTCAAAGGTTTTGAAGAGGAATGTATGGGTTTGAGGGTGCCATAGTTCAACTAATGCCCCCAGAGCCGCCCAGTCAAGGTGGATCTCGTGGTATCTTTTGGCATGAACAGCAAGGTTATTGATCTCCCACCTTTTAAGGATGTTGGTCATGTATAAGGTGATAGTGGAGATAAGTTGTTGGGTCCATGGGAGGCGCATATAGCGTCGGCTACCGGAAAGAGTGGGTAATCCTATGTGCATGGGCATGGATGGTAAGGGCATTGCATGGGGATTTTGTGCGTAGTCGGAGATGGAGATATTGGTCATTGGAAGAGGAAGAGAGACAGGAAAGAGAAGAAAGAGAAAGAAGAAAGGAAGAACACCAAAAAAATGTTAAAAGCATGTCAAAGCACAACCAAAGCCTAAAGAAATCAACATCTACTTACCAACTTGGCTTGGACAAGCTTGCAAATGTGTCCTTCCATTGAACTCAACCTTTGGAACCCTTCTCCTCTTGATCCCTTGGAGGAGGAAGAACCATCATACTCCATCCCTCTAAAGCTTCTCCTCCTTTCCTCTCCTCCAAAGGCTTCTCCTCCTCCTTCCTCTCCTCCTTGCTTCAAAGATCCTTGCACCTTGGGAAAGAAGAGAGAGCATGAAAAGGTGTTAGTGCATGAAAAGAATAAGTGAGAGGGTGTCTTGTGACCCCTTGACCTGGAGGCAGCTCTCATGCACACAGTAAGGGAAGGAGAAGAGCCAAACTGTCAAATCTCGGATTGACAGCTTGAATCGCGTCCGATACAGTGGACGCGATTCATGTTTGAAAGGCGTCCAGTCTCCCCGCTGCGGTTTACAAGTGACATTATTTTTTATGCTTCCCCATATTATTTGTTGCTTGTCAGTACTAATTAGTCTTTGAGCGCAGGATCTAGACACCTTTTTCACCGCTTCATACACGATCATCCTTGGCGGCCGCCACCCTGGTATTGTATATATTGCATCTTACTATATGATATACTTTATTAGAGCACATCAAGGACCTCGAGGCTCTGACAAATTTGGAATTTGAGTTCCCCTCCTCTGCGAAAAACAATGATGATTCCAGAGGAGTCTTACGACTTGAGGATAGGCTGTTACACTGCAGAAGGATGACGGTTCCATCCGGTATCCTGACTTCGGCATCGCGACAATATTATCCTTGATTATCTTATATTTTCTTTTGTTTTAGATTTTTCTTTTAAGCCCAGCATGCATCATGTAGGTCTTTGAGCATAATTCCAGATTATCACTCTCGTCTTTAATTGAAGAGAACCACTCGTTCCTCAAACCCAGTTAACATGGAATATTCCACTCCTAGTCAAGTAACCAGTTCATTGTGTTGTTGTTTGAAAAACGTCTTTTGAGAAACTCAGTTGTTTTGGATTCTTATTTTCAATTCATCTCCCAAAGATCCACCTGAGGCAGTGGCAGATGCCCCTGATGGTGCAACCTAACAGATTGTGTCCTTAGGTACTTCCCCGACGCTGGAAGTTGATCTTTTTCCCTTTCATGCCCACGTGCACATTCTTTTTCCTTTCGTCCAGCCATTGAGTTTTCTCCTAAGATTTTCCAAAAAGTCGCTTCACTTCGAATTAACGAACAGCTCCTGTCATATGTTATTGAGGCGTGTCTCATCACACCTTGGCTTCTACTTTTCAGTCACTCCACTTCATTCCACTCAATTCACACCATTCCATTGCTATCATTTCACGTCACTTCGCTCCACTTCCTTGCAAAGCAGACGCCAAGGCGAGGCAGCTGTAGACACGCCATTTCGGCAACATATCGAGTAAATTTCATGTTACACTGTGATGCCTCGAAGTGGCTCTCTTCAATTAACATCTTGAGTGACTTTCCTATTTTTTCTGAATTTATCTAGAATTTTTAGGAATTTCCTAAAAGGGTTAAAAAGGGTCTGTTAAACTTAAATTTTTCGCGTCCGGAACAGTGGACGTTGTTTCATGTCTTGATCCACGGCGGGTGTAGTCGACCCAAATCATGCTTGCTATTTGTCACATGTCTATTAAGATTCGCTTCCGCCATATCTGCCGCGATTTTACGTCAAAGCCTAAGCCATGCCCCTAACGCCGAGGCATTTAAGAGGGGCCACATTTCAAATCATGAGAAATCAAGAAACACGTCCGGCAAAGCTGCCGCAATTTTAAGTCAAAGCCTAAACGTACCCCCCTAAGCCGTGACATTTAAGAGCTCCCATGCTTCGAATCATGGCAAATTTAGAATCGCGTTTGCACGAGTCGATGCATTTTCAAAGCCATCAATCAAATCAAGAATCAATTTGGTCAAAGATCGATTTGGTTAGAAAATGCGAGGACATTAACCGACACGATTCTGAACGTGGCCGCAGGCTACAATCATCATGCGATTGTCAAATCAAGCGGGAATCAAGGGCTTTTAAAACGCGGCGGCTAAGGCGGACGCGCTTCATAGAGATAGGCGTCCACTGTACCAGACATGATTTTGGCATGTTTTGCCTATAAATATAGACCTGGGGGTAACAAAAAAAAATAAAAAAATCCCCAGAGACGGTGAAGCTTTGCCGAACTGGCGCCTCGACCCCCGAGCCATAATTATCCAACTCCCCGAGGCAAAGCCCTACGGATCAGAAGTTCGCGTTCCGAGGTCAAGGAGGAGTACGCGCAACGCTCATCATCTCACATCTTCCTCCTTGGGATTCGGAGTCTTCATCCCCTTCATCCAATCAGCGTGAGGTGGAAGGGGCTTCGTCCCCACCGCATCCATCATGAGCAACGGGCTACATCGCCATTTCTTGTCCCTCCCCCCCCCCCCCCCTCACTTTCCTTTTGGATTAGTGCATGCATCACATCACTCCACACACACACACACACATCATCTTCTCCATTCCCACTTTTTTTAGGGGTTTAACACCACCCCACAAGGTGTGTTAATCCCCACTTAATGCTTTTTATTTCATTCCATGTGAGCTTTTACTACACCTTCATAGTCTAATCCCTTTGTCACTTGTTTCTTGTTGTTTTTATTCTTGAAAGGCCATTGAAGCTAAATCTCCTTTGCCGACCGGCCGGTGGAAAGAGGATGTAGGACCCACAACACTCCCACGATCTTCGGGCAAAAGGTAAGTACATATTCTTCCTCTCTTCCATTTCATTCGGCACCCTCGTGTGCCTGGCGATCACATCACACTCCATATCGTGCACACACGCACCTTCTTTCTTTTCCGTCTTTTTTCTGCTTTTCCACCATACCTCGCCATTCCCCATCCACCATATATATATATATATATATATATATATATATATATATATATATATAAGCTTTCTTTTCTTTTTTTAAGTCAAATTCTCTCCCTTGTGGGCAGTGTTTTAGAGGAAAAGAAAATGCGTCTACACTGTCCACGAAATGCCTTGGAATTTGGGGGCACAAAAATTCCCGCTCAAAAGCCTTCAACCAAAATCATCCACATGTCCTTAAACTCAGATCTAGAAAAATAGTCGAAGTGTGTCGACAGAACATGAGATATGTGTCGACACATGTTCCTGGCTTTGTGTCCTGGAAGCTTTGACAGATGAGTTGTGTCGACACACTTTGCACTTGTGTCAACACACTTTCCACTGGCTGCAAAACAAGCTTTAGGGAGGGACAGGATGTGTCGACACACAATCATCCTGTGTCGACACCACTAGCACTTAAGTTCTCTGACTACTTCTTGGATACATAAGATGTGTCGACACACAACCACCTTGTGTCGACACCACTAGCACTTTCATACTTCACTGTTTACTAGATGCATGGGATGTGTCGACACCACTGAACTTGTGTCGACACAACTAGCTTGCTTTCATGATTATTTGCTCTGGGATTGAGTCATGTGTCGACACACTATCTGAATTGTGTCAACACCACTGTCATCATATGAACATTTCTATGAGCTACACATGGAAAAATAATGTTAGATATAATTGAAGCATGATTTCCACATTTGTATGGATCATAGTTAAACATCATCAAAACAAGAGAACCAACAAGCAGTAGACACTTTGACTCGCAAGCAATAGGCACTTCGATTAGTAAGCAATCGACTACTGAACACATTTTGATTGGTGTTATAAAGGTTTCAATTGGTGAACAATTATTTTGATTGGTGACTTAAGTGTTTTGAACCTATTGATTGGTGAAGGAAAGGTTCTGATTGATGACTAACCTATCGATTAGTGAAGAAAAAGGTTTCGATTGAAGTTATAATCTTCTAATTACTGAACAAAAAATCCAGTAACCTTCTAATTGGAGTTATTAGTGTACTTTATGACATTATTCCACAAGAATTATTTATCCTAAAAATAAGTCTTTTGTTTATTAAATTATATATACATATATAGATATATAAATCCAGGTTGCTACACCCTCTCCCACTTAAAAGAATTTGGTTCCCAAATTCATAGCAAAAATATTTTTTTCTTACTTGGGAACAGTTATGGGAATCTCTTGTGCATAGCTTCTTCCTATTCCCATGTTGCTTCATGCTCTAGGCATTGGCTCCAATGAACCTTGACCATAGGAATAATTTTATTCCTCAATTGCTGTACTTCTCTATCAAGTATCTTGTATGGCTTTTGTTCATAGGTTAAGTCTTGTTGTACTACTAAGTCATCATTATAGATAATATGGTAAGGGTCATATACATGCCTCTTGAGCATAGACACATAGAATACATTATGTAATCCATCTAACTTTTGTGGTAAAGCAAGACAGTATGCCACCTTACCAATTCTCTCTAATATTTCAAAAGGCCCAATAAATCGTGGAGTAAACTTTCCTTTGATGTCAAATCTCTTGATTCCATGATTTGGAGATACCTTTAGGAGTACATAGTCTCCCACTTGAAACTCCAAGTCTCTTCTTCTAGTATCTACATTGGTCTTATGTCTGTCTTGAGCTATGGCCATCCTTTCTATAATGATCCTTATCTTTTCTGTGGTTTCACGAATCATATCTGGTCCCAACAGCTATTTTTCTCCAATTTCATTCCACCATATAGGTGATCTACATCTCCTTCCATATAGTGCCTCGAAAGGTGCCATTTGAATACTGGCATGATAGTTGTCATTATAGGAAAACTCTACCAATAGTAGATATTCATGCCAACTTCCAACAAAATCTATGACACAAGTCCTAAGCATATCTTCAATTGTTTGGTTGGTCCTTTCTATCTGACCATCTGTCCATGGATGAAAAGTTGTACTAAAGTTTAACTTGCTCCCTAGAGAACTATGCAATCCTCTTCTGAAATGAAAAGTAAACCTGGGGTCACGATCAAACACAATAGACACAAGGATGCCATGTAGTCTGACTATATCCTTGACGTATAGTGCTGCTAAAATATTAATAGACCATCTACTTTTAATGGGAAGAAAGTGTGCAGACTTAGTCAGATGGTCCACAACCACCCATATTCCATCAAAACCACCACTTGTTTTTGGAAATCTCATTATAAAATCTATACCTATTCCTTCCCACTTCCACTCAGGTATACTCAATGGCTTAAGTTTTTCAGCGTGTCGAAGGTGTTCTGCCTTCACCTATTGGCATGTTAAGTAGCAAGACACAAATTCTGCTACTTCTATTTTCATGTTTGGCCACTAGAAACTCCTTTTAGATCTTGATACATCTTGGTAGCTCCTAAGTGGACAGCCTACCTGGTCCTATGTGCTTATTCCATGATTTTCTTCTTTGTTTCTACATGATTAGGTACACAGGTTCTTACTTGGAAAAATAACTTTCCATCAGTGGCAAGAGAAAATCCAACTTTCTGATCGAAGTTTGACTTTATTTCCACCAGTGTAGGACCATTCTCCAGTAGTTGTAATATCTCTTTTGATAATGCTGGTTGTGCACTAAGGTTAGCAATCATGCACCAATCCCTAGTTAGTTCTGCACTAACCTTCATTTAAGCAAACTCTTCTATCAGCTTCCATTCACTCACCATGAGATTGGACAAAATTGCCACAGGCTTTCGGCTGAGTACATTTCCCACAACATTTGCCATGCCACGATGTCAATGAATTGAGAAATCGTAATCTTTGCCTCATGTTTAACTCTTGCTGTGAGAATAGATAATTCAAACTTTTATGGTTAGAAAATACTAGGAATTTCCACCATAAAGATAATGACGCTAGATCTTAAGAGCAAAGATGACAACAACTAGCTCTAGGTCATGTATGTTGGGTATGGAATGAATATCTAGAGGGGGGTGAATAGATATTGACCACTTAAAATTTTAAAAGCCCGAAACATACCTTATGATATGAAAGAGCTACTAATATCAAACTAGATGAAGCAATTTAGCCAATGCACAACACACCACACAATGCAAGCAAAAATTTTAAGGTGGTTCGGCTCTAGTGTGGAGACCTACATCCACCCCTCACTAAACTAAGTGAGGCTTCACTCAACAACCCAAAAGTGTGAAACACTCACACAACTTCTGATTCATAGCTTCATACAGCCTGCTAATTCACAGCTTCAATACATCTGATTCACAGCTTCGAGATTGCATCAATCTCACAATCCTCACACACAAAGTGTAGGATCAGTCCATCTACTCCAACTGGAACAGACAACCAAGCAGTTTGGTATTCACAAGAAATAGGAAAAATCAAAGGAGATAAATTGCTAAAAGAATGCAGAAATTTTGCAAACACTCTATGTGGAGTTTCACTGAAGTTGAGATCTGATCAGATTTCTCCTTGAACTCCCAATTGCGTCTTCTCCAGGCTTGAGTTCATCAGACTCTTCTTCTGGCCTCAGCTTAAGGATCAATTGTCTCTGAATTGAGTGAAATTTTGATGCTCTACTTCAATTGATCAGCAATAGGTCTTCATACAAGTAGAAGAAGTGATTCAGCATCCTTTCTTCTTGATGAGCAAACTGCACCGAAACCTGTTCTTCTTTGCTCTCAAGCTCTTCGCTCTTTCTGCTTTTCTCAGCTCTCAGACACTCTGCTCTTTTTCTATATGTGTTATCTCAAAGGGCAAGCCGCACCCCTTTTTCATCAGCATATCAGAATCTTCCTGGTGGGCCCCAACATAATACCAATTCGTTGGGAGGTGTGCCGCCAAAAAGGGTATCTTCTAGAACCTTGTAAAGTGTGCTTGGAATCCCAATCATTGGGCCTCGGGTCACATGCCTGGAACTAATGCGCTGGCAATCACTTTTCCTCACTAGAATATTAAGATCAGAGAGTCGACACAACTTGAGCATAGTGTCGACACATACAGAACATGACTTGGACCAATGCAGATGCTTCAGTAGAGTCGACTCCATGCCTTCATGAGTCGACCTTATCCATTCGACTACTGTAGAGACTAATTGTCCATGAGTATAGAGCAGACCTTGTAGCATCTGAGTGTCAACCTCATAGAATGGTAGAGTTGACCTGATCTTCAAGTCGACCTCATAGACTGGTGGAGTCGACCTGATCTTCATCTGGAGTCAACCTCATAGACTAGTAGAGTCAACCTGTTCTTTATCTGGAGTCGACCTCATAGACTGGTAGAGTCAACTTGATCTTCATCTAGAGTTGACCTCATGCATTTCTTTCCTTTCAGCGCTAACAGGAAATCCAACTAGTGTCGACCTGATTCTCATTTGGAGTCGACCTTATGCAATTCTTTTCCTTCACCGATAACAAGAAGACCAACTGGTGTCGACCTGTTCTTCAACTAGAGTTGACCTTATGTGATACTTTAAACTTTTGTGCTATTGGAAAAACTATCTAGTGTCGACCTTTCCTTTGGGTAGTGTCGACTCAAGTGCTTCACTAAACTCCAGTTACTCACTCACTGAGACATGTGTGTCGACCTATGAAGCAACCACTATCAACACACATGAGATCCTTTGACTATATAAATTGTCCTGTTATATAAAATGTCACATCCCAAGAATTACGCAGCGGAAAATATTTTGGAGAATTAAAGTTGATATTCTGAGATGTGATCAGTTGGCAAATAAGCCTCTAGCTAGCAAGCATTCGATGTGCCTCAACAGAAACACAATAGGGCCCACATAATGAACACAACTCAATCTTGAATTCCAATCTCAACAACTTGTTTTACTTCAAAATAACTAATACAACTCTTTCACTGTTGTACTACAATATTGAGACTCAAATAAAAGGAAAATCACATACAATCTCACTACCTACTACATGTAACTACTCTCAAAGTAAACTATGGAAATAGATGGTTGGGACGCTCATCACTCGGACGCATACCCCTCCTCGACTTGTTCTTCCTCTTGTACTTCATAGTTACCTAGAAGGTTAAAAGTAAGGAATGAGAAAACTAGCCTAGTAGGATTTATATCTCAATATGCGGGCAATGATATAAGTGATTAGCAATTTAGCACTAGGTAAGCACGAATTGTCAAGATATGCATGAGCGATAAACCTCATTAAACATGATACATGAACAAGATAGATGGAATGATCATGATAGAGCAAGATCTAGAATATGGTAACAAGGTAGAACTATCAATAGATCACTTTGCACATGCACGTAAGATATCACTTGATGTCATTAGTTTGCAAGAAAGCAAGATATCATTAATTGCAATAAAATGTAGGATGGTCATATCACGCAAGCAAGCAAGCACAAGCATGATCATGTAACACCTAATCAAGCACGAAGACACTAATGTACACCAAGGAATGATCCACCTTGAAATGCACAATGGGACACGTGCATGTGGTTATTGTATCTAGCATTCAACATGCAAGTACTCCCAGTGTAGATGCAACGCCAGTAATCATTATACCCCATGGTTAACAATATATTTATGACTCTCCATCATTAGGGCTGGACTGGACCCCTTGGACACTCGTCGTTCCCGATCAGCATCTCACTTAATTTCAAATGTAGATACCCACAGTTATTAATGGCCAATAACAAGAGTTTCAAGATGTAAGCAATTGTAGTATCACGTTCATGATGATGATGTCAAGAAATAGCAAGTCATCTGAACATGATTTCATGATAACCGTAGTCGAGAGATAATTTCGACAGCATAAGGGCGTGATTTATGTAACGGACCACGTCGTTCAAACCTGTTAACCTAATAATGAGCTTGACCCGACTCCGCCTCCTGCGAACGAGTCGTAGCCTCGCAAGGGATATCGCACACATGTCTGTGGAAACATAAAGGATCACACTGATATATACATAAGATTCTCAATCTCACATATATTTACAATGGATTTACATAGCCAAATTTCAACAAAAGTCAAAGTAAAGTACTCAAGCCTGGGGCATATCCCGAGGTACTACAGAAGGGTAGTCTACACTTTACACTCCTGGGGGCGTCGGCCCAACACCGCTGCAATGTGGCTCCGAACTAGAAGATGGCAGAGAAACCTCTTGCTCTCCTTCACCTGTAAGGAGTAGGGGTAAGCCTCGCAAGTCATTGGCTCAGTAGGGAAACTCCCCCAAAACCCGAGCAAACCAAACTCAAGTACGAAAGCAGGAAACTACGCTACCAATTTATAGATTAAACTGAGCAGGATATTTAAACTGTACATATCACTTACCTTTTGTCGTTAACATAAACCAACTTAAATAAATAAACAAAAAACCACAACTAGGTGTACGAGCTAAAGTAGAGGTCGCCACACTCGAGTCACGTAAACTGGTTCGCGACACCAGCAACTAACTCCGACAAACCACACAGGTCTACCTCTCAGCCTCGCAGCCACGGACGAAAGGTCCAGTTGCCGCTCTACTAGAACAGGCCAAACAACTGTGGAGACCAACCAACACCACATCTGCGGACCACACTGCCACAGGCCCATGCCTGGCACCTTTAGGGACTCCAGTCTAAGCTCCCTAGAGTGAGGCACTGGAAAACAGAACTAGCTGGGGCCCAGTACGTCTACTAGTGTCCATGCCCCAAACTACGAGCACGCTACAAGTGACAAACAACAAACTCTCACAAGTCACCGTCCCACTGTCGTCTTTCCCTCAGCCAGACGTACAACTCAAGCAATAGAGTGAGGGTGTCCAGGACAGACGACACAAACCTCAACGATACATAAGTACCTGGACAAGCCCCGAGCACAAACACACGTGCCTGGCTTACAAAGAACTTGAGGCACCCAACTGAAGAGGTAACCACGGTAGGCGTCGTACTACTCGCCACGCACACACAAACCTTGTGCACACCGCACAAACCACGTGAAACCTCTCGTCAACCATGTGAGCACAACACACTTGTCACGTGAACAACATGCTAACCACGTAAACATCTCACAAGCTACGTAAACAACATGTTAGCCTCGAAAACGACATGCTCCACGAGTCCTACAGGTGCCCAAGCACCGCTCACACTACTCATGCACACAAGTTACCGATAATCAGATAATCTTACTATTTAAAACCTGTACAACAAGACCTCTTAGCTGAGGTCGCGACGTGGGGTAGTGTCGCCTTCATAACGCGACACCATGATAGGTCACGTCCATAACTTGAACGCGACGGGTCAGCCTATCGCGTCCTTCATATGCAGGAACCCTAATTCGGGATCCTCTCCCTGGATCACCCCCTCAAGCCATGCAAACAATGCTTAATTTCCATTTTTTATGCTTTAGTTAATGCCCTAGCATGATATCTACTGATCTCAAAGCAAATAACAATATGTACATGCATCACACACGATTTCACGATTTAAAATAGGAATAATTTCCCTACCTTCGTGAAGAACGCGAAGAACGGCAAACACCCGGCGTTTCCCCCGCTCCACGCAAGGTCCTCACGGCGAGAACATGCCAAAAGCACCTCCAAACGGGTGAATCCTCCCGAAAATCGCCACAGCACCTTTCCCTGGCCGAACAGAGCTCACTGCAACTCTGCTTGACTGAACAAGCTTAAAAATGCATTGAGGTTAAGAACGCGACGCACCCCTCCATCGTGACTTAAACGCGACAGTTTAGGGTGTCACCTTCAGAAGGACGACGTCAGCATGCTGCTCAACGCGTGACACACAGTAGGCATGCACACGACGACCGTCTCACAGTGGCAAAAAGAATGCGACCCACAGTGTCGTCGCGTTCAGAATGCGACATCCAGGCCTGTCGCGTTCACAGACAGTGAACTAACAAGTGCTTTAGACCCAACCTGCCGGCCCACATTGCCCTAGAGACCTACATAAAACACCTGTAACGCACCACATTGGCCACATAGTGGCCATCATTATCACAAAACATAGGATCCACAAGGATCCGAAAAATGCACGATGTTATAATTTATATTTTAGTTATCTCTTTACCTTAATGGCTTAAGTTCAATCATTCAAATCACACTCACGAGAACAAGATAAGAGAGGAAGTGCATTCTATATCCAGGGAACTTCAATGGTATAACCAACTCGGTCTCCATAAGGGAATCCACGGAGTACAGAGAATTATGGAGGTCTTAAGAGAGAGGTCACTAGTCAACCGATACGGAATGACTGACCGAGAGTTTCCAATCCCCCAAGAAAGGGCTGCCTATACGTGCATGTGTGTAGTGTAGTACGTGACTCAATTCACAATCCATCGGTCTAAAACATGCGGAAAGCAAGTAACATGTTGACTTGATATTAAAACATGCACTTAACTCAACATGATTTGCAGTATTTTAAGCTAACATTCATTCACTTTAGTAAGCTAGAACATCAAGATGATCAATCAATCATTGCAAGAATAGATCATGTCATTTAAGAGTAAATAGAATAACCTTCATGTTGTTATGGCTTTTGCATGGGTTAACAGGTTTTAGTCCACTGACAAGATTGCGCAATGTATACTAAGACTACATCATGTAAGGCTGACCCTTTATGCTGTAAAAATGGGCCTCGGTTTGGCCTCTAAATCGCG
Source organism: Colocasia esculenta (assembly GCA_014218235.1). Lineage (NCBI taxonomy): Eukaryota > Viridiplantae > Streptophyta > Magnoliopsida > Alismatales > Araceae > Colocasia > Colocasia esculenta. The sequence continues at coordinate 89,553,365 of CM024761.1, forward strand.
ACAGGTTTAGTCGTCGGATTTAAGAAGACCGTACATGGTTCTGAAACAAGTGCACTATGTGAAAACGTCAAATCACGATGGGACAGTATGTCGCCTTCATCCTTGAATCGTGACGGTTCGATACATCATGTTGAAGCGGTGTTTTCAAAATAATAATATAAAAACAGAGCAAAAATTATGAGCAAGAAAATGGTCTTAATCGCGACATCATGCTACGTCGCATTCATGCATGACACGGAAACCCACACGGCGCACAATTTAATGTGTCAGAACACTCAAGGCAAGAACGCAATCACGACATAGGGTACAATCGCGTTTTAGTTGAATGCGATGGTCTAGTACGTCGCATTCATGCAAAGAAGAAGGCGACGTCTGGTGTCGTCACGTTTTTTGTTCTTGCTCGAAACCGATGAGAACAGTACAACGATGCATGCAACGCTTAAATCTCATGATCTAGGGCTCTTGAGACAAAAATATGAACATGAAATTTGACCTCGGGATGCGCGGGAACCAACATGAACGTGAAACGCCCTACACATGCACGACCTTTGGAAAATGCTTAATACTCCATGTATACTCAATGAAAATTGGGGAAAACGCATGCACATGAAAGTAGACTCTATGAACTCCATGATGGTATGTGATTTGATTAGGTTTGGCCTGAGATAACCTACCTTTGACCACTTCCTAGAGGGGTCTTCTGCAGGTCGATGTAAAAAGCTTGTTGGGGAAAATGGCTTAAATTGGGGGCGTTCTCCTCCTCCTCTGGTGCTCAAGCTCTGCTCTCATGACCCCAACTAATGGTAAACTCGTCCCCAAGGGTTTCTTGACAAGTATATAAAGATCTAGGGTTGTTTAGGGTTCCTAATACAACTAGGAAAGGAGGGTTGCAGTTTTGGGTGTAACCCTTCCATGCCCATCCCCAGTAGAGTGTAATGGCCATTAGGAAACTCTCTAGTATGGTTAGGCACGAATTTGGGTTGCCATGTAAGGCTAATTGCCTTGAAATTTGCCCTAATTGCCTCTTCCTATTTTCTGCTCAATTAGGGTTACGAATTGTATTTTCTTGCTTGATTTTATTCTTGGGCCAGAAGTTGTCCCTTGGCCCAAATCTGATAATGGGTTATTATTACATGTTGTTTAAAGTATCTCCATCATTTTTATTTAATTTATGATCACATTATCTTCCCATGATAATGGTTTTCCGACTTTATTTCCTAATTATGATAATTAGTCACAATGCATCATAAACTCAACAATCAGATTTTTTGTCACACGAATTTCTTCGTGGAACATTTAGGAATATTGTTTAGGATTAAACTATTATTTTTATGGAATTTTATGATATGTTCTTGCACATGCGATAATGGTATGTATGTTTCTATTATTTCGATAATGTGGAAATTATCTATTTTCATTTATTTGAAATTTTTAATTACTAAAAAAAATTTTCGGGGTGCTACACCCTCCCCACTTAAGAGAATTTAGTCCCCAAATTCATAGATAGGATTTATAGTACAAGTGAGGTGTACTTACTTGTGAACAACTCCGGATATCTTTTGCGCATCGCTTCCTCGGTTTCCCAAGTATTGTCTTCTTCCAAGCATTGATTCCATCTAACCCTTACCAATAGGATGACCTTGTTCCTCAATTGGCACAGTTCCCGGTCCATGATCTTAATTGGCCTTTCCTGATAAGTTTCGTCTTTGTTGAACTCCAGAAGTCTGTATTCTATAACGTGATAAGGATCGCATACATACTTCGTCAGCATAGATATGTGGAACACATTGTGTACTCCATCAAGTTGTGGTGGTAATGCCAGACGCTATGCAACTTCACCTACTCTTTCAAGGATTTCTAAAGGGCCAATGAACCTTGGTGACATCTTGCTTGTAGCACCCTGGAAAATTCAGTAATTTAAAATTTTAAATAAATAGAAATAAATAATTTATGTATTATCAAAACGGTTGAACTTACGTACCACTATCGTACGTGAGATAACACATCGAAAAATTCTGTAAAAAATATAAATCAACCCCAAACATTATTCCTAAGTGTTCCAAGAAGAAATTTGTGCAACAAAAAATCCGTTTGACCAAGTGTACGTCGCAATGCGACTGATTATCCAAATTAGGAAACTAAGTCGGAAAACTGTTAACACGGAAATTTGACACGATCATAAATTGAATAAACATGTTGGAGAGTCTTCCAACATCATATATTGATGACCCATTATCGAAATTGGGCCAATGGATCACTTTTGGCCCAAGAACAAAATGGAGCAAGAAAAATACTAGAAATTTGCAACCCTAATTAAGCTAAAAATAGAAGGGGGTAATTAGGGCAAACCCCAAGGCAATTAGCCTTTCTTGGCAACCCAAATTCGTGCTTAACCATGGTGGGAGGTTTCCTAAAGCCTCACACACTCTATTGGGTGAGAAATCCTCAAAATAAGGAAGGTGGAATGCTAGAACCGCACCTTGCCTTTCCTTCACCCAAAGGGACTTCCAAAACACACTAGATGCATATATACATGCTATGAAACCCTAGGGGACGAAAATACACATTGTTGGGGTCGTGGGAGGCTGTTCTTGAGCACCCAAGGAGGAGGAAATTGCCCCCAACTTGAAGCTTCTTCCCTACTGCGCTCTGCATCAACCTGTGCAGATAGCTCATCTTGGAGTCGACCAAAGGTAGGCCAAACCCTAACCAAACCATGCAAGACTTATACCTTGGAAATAGGGTCGAGTCTAGTTCCTAATCCCACTGGTTTGACTATTTTTCATTCAGTAGATCGGGTGCAGTAAGTGTTCTCCTGCAAGTGATCTGAACATGGGTTTTCTGAAAAAATGTGACTTCTTTAACCTAAAAGGTAGGTGATCTCAGACCAAATCTTAAAAAATCATATGCAATGTGTATAGCATCAAGTCTACTTTCATGTCCAAGTGGTTTCATCGAATTTCATTTAGTATATCTCGAGTTATAAGCGGTTTGCCAAAGTCGCACATGTTAATCGAGTTTTATGTTCGTGTGGATTTCATGCACATCCTGAGGCCGTTTTGAATGATTTCAAAACCATAGTTCTCTCCTATTCCATGTTCCCAACAAATTTTATGTTGACACTTTTGTCCCAAATGCCCTAGATTAGAAGTTATAAGTGTTGCATGGATCGAGCACCTGTTTTCTGCATTTTTCGGCATTTTCGGGTTGAAGGTTGAATCGCATCCTGACCAGACAATGCTATTCATGGGTCTGGTATTGCGTCGGCTTTTGCCGCCGCAATTACCTTAAACGCATCTGCCTATGGCAACATGATTTGGGCGCATCCCGTGCCTCAAACTGTGGGCCGTTGACCTGTCAGACGACCCCTAAAATGTGACGGGTAAGGCCGCCGCGATTCAGCAGATTTTCCCACCCAAGAATTTTGGCGATTTTTATATTTCTATTTTAAATGAACTTCATGAACGCATCAGGATACCCCGACGTGATTCAATGTAAAAAGCGACCACATAGGTGGACGCGATTTAGCCTCTTCACAGTAAGCCAGGTATCGACTGTACCATCGTTAGGAAATGCGTCCACTGTGTCAGACGTGTATTTCAAGGCCTACTCGATGCCTATTTTACATGGTATTAAGTGCATGATTTGCATGTCTTAGTTCTGATCATTTCATTAGGTCTGTTTAATGGCTTAAAATTTATTAACCCATTAAAAGCTATAATACCGAATGTTATTCTAAATGCTCTTAATGATGTAACCATTCATGCAACTAGTGATTTACTCTTCCTACGGCTCTATCTTGTAAATGATCATTGTTACCTTAAAAATGTTGCAAACAATGTTTAGTTAAAGTGCATAGTTTCGTCTCATGTTAAGTGCTTTCCGCAAGTTTGAAACCGATGGATGTGGATTGAGATACGTACATCACTACGCACTTGCACATCTAGGCAACCCTCTCTTGGGAATTTGGAAGCTCTCTATCGGTCATTCTGTATCGGTAGACTGGCAACCTTTTCCCTAAGACCTCCGTAAATCTCCGTACTCCGTGGATTCCCTCATGGAGACCGAGTTGGTTGTACCATTGAAGTTCCCTAGAGATAGCGTGCACTTCCTTTCTTCTCTTGTTCTCGTGAGTGTGATTTATAATCTAGACTTAAGCCATTAATGTAAAGATTAAACTAAAGTATAATTTACGCCGTTATGCTGCCAAAATTATCTCTTGACTATTGTTATCATGAAATCATGTTCACCTTACTTATTACTTGTTCTCATCATCATCATGAACATGACATTACATATGCTTACATTTTGAAACTCTTATTGGCCATTAAATGACTGTTGGTATCTACATTTAAAATTAAGTGAGATGCTGACCGGGCATGGCGAGTGTCCAAGGGCTCCAGTCTAGCACCAATGACGGAGAGTCATAAATATACTGTTAACCATGGGGTATAATGATTACTAGCGTTGCATCTGCGCTGAGAGTACTTGCGTGTTGAATGGTAGATACAATAACCAAATACATGTGTCCTAGTGTGCATTTCAAGGTGGATCTTTCCTTGGTGTACATTAGTGTCTACGTGCCTGATTAAGTGAATCGTGTTAAAAGTTCGTGCTCGTGCTTGCTTGCTTGCGTGATATGGCCATCCTACATTTATTGCAATTAAAGTGATATCTTGCGTGCTAGTTACATGCCTCACTATTGATACTCTCTTGCTCGTTATATCGTTCTAGATCTTGCTCTATCATGATCACTCTATCTAGCTTGTTTCATGTATCATGTTTTAATAAGTTTTATACGTACATGCATATCATGACAATCATCATGCTTACCTAGTTCTAAATTTCTAATCACTTATATCATTGCCCGTACATTGAGATATAAATCCTACTAGGCTAGTTTGCTCATTCCCTACTTTTAACCATTCTAGGTGATTATGAAATTCAAGAGGAGGAGCAAGTCGAGGATGGGAATGCGTCCGAGTGATGAGCGTTCCAATACTTGAGTCTATCTATAGTTAGTTTGCTTTGAGTGTTAGAACAATGTAGTAGGAAGTGAGGAATAAATGTACTTTGCCTTTTATCGAGTCTTAGTCATGTTATACAATGTTTAAGAGTTGTATTACTTCCTTATGATACAATGAGATGAGATTTGAATATAATTTCCATTGAGTTCAATATTTGAGCCCTATGATGATGTTGTGTTGTTACACTTAGTGCGTGCTAGCTAGAGGCTTATTTGCCGACTGTTCACGTCTCAGAATATCCACTCGAATTATCTGAACTATTATCTACTGCGTAATTCTGACATTGCCTTTAATTCCAAACCTCCTAATTCCACGGCCTGGAGATACTTTTAGGAACACGTGATCACCAACCTAAAACTCCAGGTCTCTCCTTCTGTTGTTTGCATATGCCTTCTGCCTTTGTTGTGCTACTGCCATTCTTTCTCTGATAAGCTTTACCTTCTCTATAGTTTCCCTTATCATCTCTGGTCCTAGCAATTGTTTTCACCAACTTCATACCAACAGATTGGAGATCGACAGCTCCTGCCATAAAGTGCTTCAAATGGTGCTATTTGAATACTGGTCTGATAACTGTTGTTCTAGGCGAACTCCACAAGAGGTAAGTGTTCATGCCAACTACCTCCAAATTCTATAACGCAGGCACTAAGCATATCTTCAATTACCTGATTTGTTTTCTCTGTCTGACCATCAATTTGCGGATGGAAAGCCGTATTGAAATTCAGTTTAAATCCCAAGGAATAGTGTAGTCCTTCCCAAAAAATGGGATGTAAATCTAGGGTCTCTATCAGACACGATAGACATCGGTACCCCATGTAGTCTAACAATTTCCTTCACATACAAAGCGCCCAGAACATCCACTGTCCACTTGTTCTTTACTGGTAAAAAGTGAGCGGACTTGGTCAAGCGGTCGACGATCACCCATATGTCGTCGAATCCACCTCTAGATTTAGGCAGTCCGAAAATGAAGTCCATCCCTACACCTTCCCATTTCCATGTCGGGATTTCTGGGGGTTTAAGTTTACCTGTAGGTCGCAAGTGTTCTGCTTTGATTTTTTGGCAGGTTAAGCATTTGGCGACATATTCCGCCACCTCCCTCTTCATATTTGGCCACCAAAAACTTCTTTTCAAGTCCTGGTACATTTTAGTAGTTCCAAGATGAATGGTATACCTAGTCTTGTGAGCTTCTTCCATTATTGCTTTCTTTGTGTCCGCATGGTCGGGTACATAAACTCGGCCACGGAACAACAATCTTCCATCTTCTGTTAGGGAAAAATCTTGCCTTTGGTCCAAATTAACTTTAATTTCCACGAGCATAGGGTCATTGTCTTGAAGTGCTATAATGTCTTCAAGTAGAGTAGGTTGTGTTCTAACACTAGCAATCAGACGTCCCTTCTTCTTAGTGTCGGCATCTATATCCAGCTTGGCAAAGTCTTCTAATAATCTCCATTCACCCACCATGAGACTTGACAAGGTAGCCATTGGCTTCCTACTAAGAGCATCTTCCACGACATTTGCTTTTCCTGGATGATATTGGATAATGAAATCGAAGTCTTTGAGATACTCCAACCACCTCCGCTGCCTCATATTCAACTCTTGCTGAGAAAACAAATACTTCAAGCTTTTATAGGCAGAAAACACAATGAACTTCTCACCATATAGATAGTGATGCCATATCTTCAAAGCGAAGACTATAGCAGCTAGCTCCTGATCATGCACAGGGTAGTTGTCTTCATGCTTCTTTAATTGTCTAGAGGCGTAGCATAACACCTTCCCATTTTACATCAATACACAGCCTAGGCCGTTCCCGGATGCATCTGTATAGACTTCAAAACTTTCCCCAGTTACTGGCAGCATCATTATAGGTGCTGAAGTGAGATGCTCCTTCAATGCCCTGAAACTCTCTTCACAATCGGCGGTCCATGTGAATGGATTCTCCTTCCTGGTAAGTCTGGTCAATGCTACCACTATCTTTGAAAAGTCTTTGATGAAACGATGATAATAACCAGCTAGACCCGGAAAGCTTCTGATTTCTGACACAGTCGTCGACCTTTCCCAATTCTTCACAGCCTCTACTTTAGATGGATCTACAGAGATTCGCTCCTTGGATATGATGTGGCCAAGGAAGGACACTTACTCCATCCAGAATTCACACTTGCTAAGTTTGGCATAGAGTTGATTGTCTCTAAGCACTTGCAGAGCAATCTTCAAGTGTTCTTCATGCTCTTCCTTAGACTTGGAGTAAATAAGGATGTCATCAATGAATACCACTACGAATTGGTCTAAGTATGGCCTATAGATATTGTTCATAAGTTGCATAAAGGCCGCTGGAGCATTCGTTAAGCCAAAAGGCATAACCACGAACTCATAGTGAACATATCTACTTCGGAATGCAGACTTGTGTATATGCTCTTCTTTGATTCTTAGCTGATGGTAGCCAGATCTTAGATCGATCTTGGAAAAGTATTGTGCACTAGAGATCTGATCAAATCGCTCATCGATGCGGGGCAGTGGATATTTGTTCTTTATTGTCAATTGCTTTAATTGACGGTAATCAATGTAGAGCCTCATTGACCCGTCCTTCTTCCTGACAAACAGTACTGGCACTCCCCACGGGGATGTGCTGGGCCTGATGAAATCTTGATCTAACAACTCTTGGATCTGTCTTTTTAGTTCCTGCAATTCAATAGGGGACATGCGATATGGAACTTTGGATACAGGGGCTGCCCCAGAGAGTAACTCGATGGTAAAGGTTACCTCCCGTTCAGGTGGTATTCTGGGTAAGTCTTCTGGGAATACATCGGGGTACTCTCTAGCTATGGGAATATCTTCTAGAGTAGGTTTCTTCTTTCAGTCGCCATGACCAAAACTAGAAAGGCATCACAACCCTGGTGGATCAATTTGGAAGCTTTTAGGGAGGATATCAAAACAGGGTGTTTATGGTAGCGGGTGCCAAGTAGTGATAGGGTTGGAAGGTTTGGTCTTTTAAAGGTGACCCACCTATGATGAAAATTTACATCGTCATCATATTCAATCAACCAATCAACACCCAATATGGCGTCATAGCCCTTCATATCTAAGCAGATGAGATTGGCAGGGAGATTGTGCCCTCCAATCATGGTTTCACATTTTGGTAGATAGTGTATGAGCTTGGATTCCGAGTGTAGCACCCTGAAAATTTTAACTATATATATAATTCAAATAAATGGAAATAAATAATTTCCATAACATCAAAGCATTTAAAACGTACGAATCATTATCGTATTTGCTAAAACACATAGGAAAAATCCGTAAAAATGGGAAATCAACCCCACACATTATTCTTAACGGTTCCACGAAGAATTCGTGCGATGAAAAATCCGATTAACCAAGTGAACATCACATGGTGACTAATTATCCGAATTAGGAAACAAGTCGAAAACCGTTAACACGGAAATACGACGCAACCAAAAATTAAATAAAGGTGTTGGAGAGACTTCCAACATTATATATTAATGACTCAATATCTTAAGTGGTCCAACGGACCACATATGACCCAAAAATCAAATAAAGCTAGAAAATGCATGGAAATTCGTAACTCTAAATAGGCTGAAATTAGAAAGGGGTAATTAGGGTTTAATTGGGATGAAATCATGCACTTTTAGCAACCCAAATTCGTGCCTACCCATCCATGGAAGTTGCTTGATGGCTAAGACTCTCTAATGGAGGAAGAAATCATCAAAAATAGGAAACCAACATGCCAATCCCGCAACCCTTCTTTCCTAGTTAAAATAGGACTCCTAAACACCATGGTTACTTAAATACTTTTCACCAAACCCTAGGTACGAGTTTTAGAACTTGCTGGGGTCGTGTGGAGGAGTTCTTGGTGGCTAGGGAGCTGTGGATCGACCACAAGAAGCTCATCTTCTTCCCCTTCTCATCTGTTGCGACCTGCACAAACCACCTTCTTGGAGTCGAGCTAAGGTAGGCCAAACCTAAATCCCATCGTGCAAGGCTTATACCCCTGGAAAGAGGGTCGAGTCTACTTCCTAACCCAAGTGGAATGCCCAAATTCCATGCAGTATACACGGAGTATTAAGCGTTCTCCTCCAAGTGGTCTGAACATGGGTTTTCTGAAAGAATGAGACTTCAACAACCCAAAAGGTAGGTTTTCTTGGGCCAAACCTTAACTTATCCTATACCAATGTGTAGAGCATCAAGTTAACTTTCGTTTCTCACTGATTTCATCGAATTCCATTTAGTAGATTTTGAATTATAAGCGTTTTTCCAAAGTCATGCACTCTTAGGGTTTTTCCCATTCTTTGTATGTTGCATGTGATTCAAGACCGAATTAGAGTAAACTCATAAAATGAAAGTTATTCTAATAGTTGTCCTTTTCAGGTTTTGTGTTGAACATGTTGTCTAAATGTCATTAGTTATAGAGTTATAAGCATGGTAATAGGGTTGCAGCAAAACTACGGTTTTAGGTTACACTTGGTCTGATGTTGTGTTCGACTTGATCAAAGCCTATCGAAACCATCCTTATTTTCTAATTCTGATTTATTAGAAGTACCCTTCTATGTCTAGGTTGTTTTAAAACTAGTTTCGTTATTTTTCATGCACTGTACAATTTGTTCTCTATTTCGGAAGCACCCTATGTCAATATATGGTAGTTCTGGACCGCAATCCAAGAACATGTCCTTGCTCTGTCAGGATCAGGCGCAGACCCTGTGAACGCGACGGCCCGATAGGCCGCGTTCTGAGGTCTTGTCGCAACAGTCCACACCGTCGCGATCTGATCGCGACGAGTCGCTCCGTCGCGATCGTGCTGCCTGATCTGACCGCCCAGTCGCGTTCTTCACAACACCCTGTCGCTTTCTAGTCCCGACCCGTCGCGACCCTTGCTGTGGCCTGTCGCGACCTGTCCCCGGACCTGACAGCCCCTGTCGCCTTCCTTATATGAACCTGTTGCGACCTGACCCCAGGCCTGACAGCCCTGTCGCTATCCTTATATGCCCCTGTCGCGATCTTAGGATTTGTCATTTAACCCCACTTACTTTCTTGCAAACCTAACCACTATACCCGAGGTCTGGTTAAGGTAATATTTAGTGTGAAATTCACATGTTTTGGGTCTGATCAATGCATGGTGGTTATTTTAATGGCTTAAAAGTGTTAAACCCATTTGAAAAGCTTTAAGAACACGAACATTATTTCTAACGGCTTTCTTAATGACGTGACTATTCAGGTGATCTTTGATTAACTCTTCGAACTATTCTAGCTTCTTAAATGATGAATTGTTATCTTAAAAACCATGAAAACCATGTTTAGTTAAGGGCATAGTTTCACTTTATGCTATCATGTTAAAGTGTTTTCCCGCGAGTTTGAGAATTGAGACACGCGTACCACACTACACACTCGCACTGTTAGGCAGCCCCTTTCTTGGGAAATTGGAAACTCTCTACCGGTCATTCCGAATCGGTATACTAGCGACCTTTTCACCAAGGCCTCCGTAAATCTCCTCTGACCATGGATTCCCACATGGCCGACGAGTTGGTTGTACCATTGAAGTTCCCTGGAGATAGTGTGCACTTCCTTTCTCTTCTTGTTCTCGTGAGTGTGATTTACAATCTAGACCAAAGCCATTAATGTAAAGATTGAACGAAAGTATAAATCGTACCGTTATGCTGTCGAATTTATCTCTTGACCATTGTTCTCATGAAATCATGTTCAATTTACTTATTACTTATTCTCATCATCATCATGAACATGACATTACATATGCTTACTTATTGAAACCCTCATTGGCCATTATTAATGACTGTGGGTATCTACATTTAAAAATGTTTCATGAGATTGCTGACAGGGCACGGCGTGTGTCCAAGGGCTCCAGTCTAGCCCCAATGACGGCGAGTCATAAATATACTGTTAACCATGGGGTATAATGATTACTGGCGTTGCATCTGCGCTGGGAGTCTTGCTTGCTTGTTGAATGATAGATACAATACCACATACACGTGTCCTGGTGTACATTCTTGATGGATCTTTTCTCGGTGTACATTAGTGTCTACGTGCCGGATTAGTGTTACTTGATCGTGCTCGTACATTCTTGCTTGCTTGCTTGCGTGCTATGGCCATCCTGCATTTAATGCAATTAGTGTTATCTTGCGTTCTTGACATCAAGTGAGATCTTGCGTACTTGTACAAAGTGATATATTGCTAGTTCTTTCTTGTCACCTTGTTCAAAAATCTTATTCCATCTTGTTCACTCTATCCAGCTTATTTTCATGTATCATGTGTTAATGAGTTTTATTCGTACATGCATATCATGACATTCATCGTGCTTACCTAGTTCTAAATTGCTAATCACTTATATCATTGCCCGCACATTGAGATATAAATCCTACTGGGCTAGTTTGCTCATCCCCTACTTTTACCCAATCTAGGTGACTATGAAGTTCAAGAGGAAGAGCAAGTCGAGGATGGGAATGCGTCCGAGTGATGAGCGTTCCAGTTATGAGTCCAGTTATAGTAGTTTGCTTCGAGTGTTAGTACCATGTAGTAGGAAGTGAGGTATCATGTACTTTTGCTTTATTGAGTCTTAGTCCTGTAATAGTTTCCACTTTGAATACAATAAGTTGAGATTTGAATACAATTTATATTGAGTTCAACATATGGGCCCTATTATGATGTTTGTGTTGATACACCTTTAGTGCGTGCTAGCTAGAGGCTTATTTGCCGACTGTTCACGTCTCGAAATATCGACTCGAATTAATTAATAATATCTACTGCGTAATTCTCGAGACATGACAGTTTAGTGGTATCAGAGCCTAGGAATACCAAATAGGATATGTCTCAGGAATAGGAGATACCTATGGAACCTAGGTCATGGAAATTAAATACAGTACCTGGTGAGAATGGGTAGAGACTGGGAATATGATAGAATGAACAAAACACTCCTACCCAATGACTCTTATAATGTATCTAGAGACATTAATTGGTTTCCATCCTTTTCTCAGGAACCTCATAACTCTTGCACTCAACCGCAATGGCTCGTAATCAGTGGCAGGTTATGCAAGAAACCGTGGCTGGATTGACCCAGGCACTACAAAATGTAGTTCAGGCTGGAAATCAAGCTGGAGCTGCAAAGAATGGAGCCGGTGACCTGCACCACAATTTTAGGAGTTTAAACCCTCCTCGTTTCTCTGGATCCCCTGACCCAGACGAGGCAGAAAACTGGCAGGAAGAAATAGAAAGGATCTTCCAAGTAATGCAATGCACTAACAGGGAGAAGGTGGTACTGGCCACTTTTCAATTTACCAAGGATGCCCGAGCGTGGTGGAAGGCCACATCGGCCCACCTGCCTAATATAGCTAAACTGGAGTGGGCTGAATTCCTGGAGATATTCCAAGGAAAGTATTTCTCTGAGAGAGTCAAGGAGAACAAGGTAGCGGAGTTTGCCGCACTAAAACAGAAGGGAATGTCCGTGGCTGAGTATGAGGCTCAGTTCGCACGGCTTGCCGTGTATGCCCCACATCTGGTGGGAACTGAAAGACTAAAGGCTAACTGTTTCATGGATGGGCTCAGGCCCATGTTCATTGAAAGGCTCGAACCACATAATATTCAAACTTACACTGAGATGGTCCAAAGAGCTCAGCTGGTAGAAGACACCATGGCCAAGGTGGAGGGCATGAGGGGCAAGGACAACTCCAAGCCGGTCTTTGTCAAGAAGGGAGCACCTAATATTACTCCAACCTTTCGTAACCACAACGTCAACAACAACAACAAGAGGCCGAATGCCGGAAGAGATGCTGCGGGAGACAAAAGAGTCAAAATGGAAGGTAGGCAGTTGGCAGAAAACTGCAAATTTTGTGATAAACCAGGGCACCGAGCTGAAGAATGCTGGAAGAAGCTCGGGGCATGCTTGAGATGTGGCGGTCGTGACCACCGTATTCCTGACTGTCCAATGATGAAGGACCAACCAGGTAGAGCTCAGAATGTACCACGGCGTCAGGGACGCCTTAATGCTGTCATAGAAACTGACCTACCCGAGGAAGGGGGTATGGTGGAAGGTACCATTTCCATACACTCTCAACCTGCATTTGTGCTTATTGATACTGGAGCTGCTTATTCATTTATTTCCACCACTTTTGCTGCAACTCTACCTGTCAAACCTGTACCCTTGAAATCCAAGATCACTGTAGCCTCTCCACTAGGCTCAGAATCTGAACTCACTCACTACTTGCCGAAATGTGAAACTATAATTGGAGGACACAATCTCCCTGCCGACCTTATCTGTTTAGACATGAAGGGTTATGATGCCATCCTGGGTGTCGATTGGCTAATTGAATATGATGCCGATGTAAACTGTCGCCATAGGAGGGTCACTTTTAAAAGACCAAACCTTCCAACTCTATCACTACTTGGCACCCGTTATCACAAATACCCTATCTTGATATCCTCCTTAAAGGCTTCTAAGCTGATCAACCAGGGTTGTGATGCTTTCCTAGTTTCCGTCTTGGCAACTGAAAAGAAGAAACCGACCCTAGAGGGCATTCCAATAGCCAGGGACTATCCTGATGTATTTCTAGAGGAATTACCTGGTATACCACCTGAGCGGGAGGTAAACTTCACCATTGAGTTACTCCCTGGGGCAGCCCCTGTTTCAAAAGCCCCGTACCGCATGTCCCCTGTTGAATTACAGGAGTTAAAGAGACAGATCCAAGAATTACTAGATCAAGGTTTTATCAGGCCTAGCACATCCCCGTGGGGAGCGCCAGTGCTATTTGTCAGAAAGAAGGACAGGACAATGAGGCTATGCATTGATTACCGTCAATTAAACCAGTTGACAATAAAGAATAAGTATCCACTACCCCGCATCGACGAGCTGTTTGACCAGATCTCCGGTGCACAGTATTTCTCCAAGATAGATCTAAGATCAGGCTACCATCAACTAAGAATAAAGGAAGAGGATATTCACAAGTCTGCATTCCGAAGTAGATATGGTCACTATGAGTTCGTAGTTATGCCGTTTGGTTTAACTAATGCTCCAGCGGCTTTCATGCAACTTATGAATAATATTTATAGGCCATACCTGGACCAGTTTATAGTGGTGTTCATTGATGACATCCTTATTTACTCCAAATCCAAGAAAGAACACGAAGAACACTTGAAGGTGGCTCTGCAAGTGCTTAGAGACAATCAACTCTATGCCAAACTTAGTAAGTGTGAATTCTGGATGGAAGAAGTGTCTTTCCTTGGCCACATCATATCCAAGGAGGGAATCTCTGTAGATCCATCTAAGGTGGAGGCGGTAAAGATCTGGGCAAGGCCGACAACTGTGTCGGAGATTAGAAGCTTTCTGGGTTTAGCCGGTTATTATCGTCGCTTCATTAAGGATTTCTCAAAGATAGCTGTACCATTGACCAGGCTTACCAGGAAGGAGAATCCATTTGCATGGACCGATGAATGTGAAGAAAGTTTTAGGGCATTGAAAGAACACCTTACCTCAGCACCTGTACTAACACTGCCAGTTGCTGGGGGTAGTTTTGAAGTATACACCGATGCATCCGGGATCGGCCTTGGCTGTGTGCTGATGCAGAATGGGCAAGTTATATGCTACGCGTCAAGACAATTGAAGAAGCACGAGGACAATTACCCTGTACATGATCTGGAGCTAGCGGCTGTAGTCTTTGCCTTGAAGATATGGCGTCATTATCTATATGGTGAGAAATTCATTGTGTTTTCTGACCATAAAAGCTTGAAGTATCTGTTTTCTCAGCAGGACTTGAATATGAGACAACGGAGGTGGTTGGAGTATCTCAAAGACTTCGACTTCACGATCCAATATCATCCAGGAAAAGCAAATGTGTGGCAGATGCTCTAAGTAGGAAGCCAATGATCACATTGTCAAGTTTAATGGTGGACGAATGGAAGTTATTAGAGGACTTCGCCAAGTTAAATATTGATGCTGACCTCAAAAAGAAGGGATGCCTTGTTGCTAGTATTAGGGCACAACCTACACTACTGGAGGACATCACAACACTCCAAGACAATGACCCTGTACTTGTGGAGATTAAGGCTAATCTAGACCAGAGGCCGGATTTCTCATTAACTGAAGATGGAAGACTGTTGTTCCGGAATCGAGTCTGTGTACCCGACCATGCGGAGACGAAGAAAATGATTATGGATGAGGCACACAAGACCAGGTATACCATTCATCCGGGAACTACCAAAATGTATCAAGATCTGAAAAGAAGCTTTTGGTGGCCTAATATGAAGAGAGAGGTGGCGGAATATGTCGCCCGATGCTTAACATGTCAAAAGGTCAAGGCTGAACACTTGCGACTCGCAGGTAAACTCAAACCCGTAGAAATCCCGGCATGGAAATGGGAAGGTATAGGGATGGACTTTATTTTCGGACTACCCAAATCTAGAGGTGGATTCGATGGTATGTGGGTTATAGTCGACCGCTTAACTAAGTCAGCTCACTTCTTGCCAGTAAAGAATAAGTGGTCAGTAGATGTTCTGGCTGCATTGTATGTGAAGGAAATAGTCAGATTACATGGAGTACCGGTGTCTATCGTGTCTGATAGAGACCCTAGGTTTACATCCCACTTTTGGAAAGGACTGCACTACTCTTTGGGATCTAAACTAAACTTTAGCACGGCTTTCCATCCGCAGACAGATGGTCAGACGGAGAGAACCAACCAGGTGATTGAAGATATGCTTAGAGCATGTGTCCTAGATTTTGGAGGTAGCTGGCATGAACACTTACCTCTTGTGGAGTTCGCCTACAACAATAGCTATCAAGCTAGCATTCAGATGGCACCATTTGAAGCACTTTATGGCAGAAGTTGCCGATCTCCAATATGCTGGTATGAAGTTGGCGAAAAACAAATGTTAGGACCAGAGATGATAAGGGATACCACAGAGAAGGTAAAGCTTATTAAAAAAAGAATGGCGGTGGCGCAGCAAAGACAAAAGGCATATGCAGATAATAGAAGAAGAGACCTAGAGTTTCAGGTGGGTGAACATGTGTTCTTGAAAGTGTCTCCAGGCCGTGGGATCAGACGTTTTGGCATTAAAGGCAAGTTGTCACCAAGGTTTGTCGGGCCTTTCGAAATCCTTGAAAGAGTCAGCGAGGTGGCATATCGTCTCGCTTTACCACCACAAATGGATGGAATACACAATGTGTTCCACATATCCATGTTGAAAAAGTATGTACGAGATCCATGGCATGTCATAGAATATGAGCTTCTGGAATTCAACAAAGACGGAACCTATCAAGAGAAGCCAGTTAAGATCGTGGACCGGGAACTGCGCCAACTAAGGAACAAGGTCATTCCACTAATAAGGGTTAGATGGAATCAACGCATGGACGAAGATGACACGTGGGAAACCGAGGAAGCAATGCGCAAAAGATACCCGGAGCTATTCACAAGTACACCTCACTTGTACAAAAACTTTCCATACATGAATTTGGGGACCAAATTCTCTTAAGTGGGGGAGGGTGTAGCACCCCGAAAATTTTAACTATATATATAAATTCAAATAAATGGAAATAAATAATTTCCATAATATCAAAGCATTTAAAACGTACGAATCATTATCGTATGTGCTAAAACACATAGGAAAAATCCGTAAAAATGGGAAATCAACCCCACACATTATTCTTAAGGGTTCCACGAAGGAATTCGTGCGATGAAAAATTCGATTAACCAAGTGAACATCACATGGTGACTAATTATCCGAATTAGGAAACAAGTCGGAAAACCGTTAACACGGAAATACGACGCAACCAAAAATTAAATAAAGGTGTTGGAGAGGCTTCCAACATTATATATTAATGACTCAATATCTTAATTGGGCCAATGGACCACATATGACCCAAAAATCAAATAAAGCTAAAAAATGCATGGAAATTCGTAACTCTAAATAGGCTGAAATTAGAAAGGGGTAATTAGGGTTTAATTGGGATGAAATCATGCACTTTTAGCAACCCAAATTCGTGCCTACCCATCCATGGAAGTTGCTTGATGGCCAAGACTCTCTAATGGAGGAAGAAATCATCAAAAATAGGAAACCAACATGCCAATCCCGCAACCCTTCTTTCCTAGTTAAAATAGGACTCCTAAACACCATGGTTACTTAAATACTCTTCACCAAACCCTAGGTACGAGTTTTAGAACTTGCTGGGGTCGTGTGGAGGAGTTCTTGGTGGCTAGGGAGCTGTGGATCGACCACAAGAAGCTCATCTTCTTCCCCTTCTCATCTGCTGCGACCTGCACAAACCACCTTCTTGGAGTTGAGCTAAGGTAGGCCAAACCTAAATCCCATCATGCAAGGCTTATACCCCTGGAAAGAGGGTCGAGTCTACTTCCTAACCCAAGTGGAATGCCCAAATTCCATGCAGTATACACGGAGTATTAAGCATTCTCCTCCAAGTGGTCTGAACACAGGTTTTCTGGAAGAATGAGACTTCCAACCCAAAAGGTAGGTTTTCTTGGGCCAAACCTTAACTTATCCTATACCAATGTGTAGAGCATCAAGTTAACTTTCGTTTCCCACTGGTTTCATCGAATTCCATTTAGTAGATTTTGAATGTTAAGCGTTTTGCCAAAGTCGTGCACTGTTAAGGCTTTTCCCGTTCTTTGTATGTTGCATGTGATTCAAGACCGAATTAGAGTAAACTCATAAAATGAAAGTTATTCTACAAGTTGTCCTTTTCAGGTTTTGTGTTGAATGTTTTGTCTAACTGTCATTAGTTATAGAGTTATAAGCATGGTAATAGGGTTGCTGCACGAAACTATGGTTTTAGGTTACACTTGGTCTGATGTTGTGTTCGACTTGATCAAAGCCTATCGAAACCATCCTTATTTTCTAATTCTGATTTACTGGAAGTACACTTGTATGTCTAGGTTGTTTTAAAACTGGTTTCATTATTTTTCATACATTGTACAATTTGTTCTCTATTTCGGAAGCACCCTGTGTCAATATATGGCAGTTCTGGACCACAATCCAAGAACATCTCCTTGCTCTGTCAGGATCAGGCGCAGACCCTGTGAACGCGACGGCCCGATAGGCCGCATTCTGAGGTCTTGTCATGACAATCCACACCGTCGTGATCTGATCGCGACGAGTCGCTCCGTCACGATCGTGCTGCCTGATCTGACCGCCCAGTCGCGTTCTTCACAACACCCTATCGCTTTCTAGTCCTGACCCGTCGCGACCCTTGCTGTGGCCTGTCGCGACCTGTCCCCGGACCTGACAGCCCCTGTCGCCTTCCTTATATGAACCTGTCGTGACTTGACCCCGGCCTGACAGCCCTGTCGCTATCCTTATATGCCCCTGTCGCGATCTCAGGATTTGTCATTTAACCCCACTTACTTTCTTGCAAACCTAACCACTATACCCGAGGTCTGGTTAAGGTAATATTTAGTGTGTAATTCACATGTTTTGGGTCTGATCATGCATGGTGGTTATTTTAATGGCTTAAAAGTGTTAAACCCATTTGAAAAGCTTTAAGAACACGAACATTATTTCTAACGGCTTTCTTAATGACGTGACTATTCAGGTGATCTTTGATTAACTCTTCGAACTATTCTAGCTTCTTAAATGATGAATTGTTATCTTAAAAACCATGAAAACCATGTTTAGTTAAGGGCATAGTTTCACTTTATGCTATCATGTTAAAGTGTTTTCCCGCGAGTTTGAGAATTGAGACACGCGTACCGCACTACACACTCGCACTATTAGGCAACCGCTTTTCTTGGGAAATTGGAAACTCTCTACCGGTCATTCCGAATCGGTAGACTAGTGACCTTTTCACCAAGGCCTCCGTAAATCTCCTCTGACCATGGACTCCAACATGGCCGACGAGTTGGTTGTACCATTGAAGTTCCCTGGAGATAGCGTGCACTTCCTTTCTCTTCTTGTTCTCGTGAGTGTGATTTACAATCTAGACCAAAGCCATTAATGTAAAGATTGAACGAAAGTATAAATCATACCGTTATGCTGCCGAATTTATCTCTTGACCATTGTTCTCATGAAATCATGTTCAATTACTTACTTATTCTCATCATCATCATGAACATGACATTACATATGCTTACTTATTGAAACCCTCATTGGCCATTATTAATGACTGTGGGTATCTACATTTAAAAATGTTTCATGAGATTGCTGACAAGGCATACGTGTGTCCAAGGGCTCCAGTCTAGCCCCAATGACGGCGAGTCATAAATATACTGTTAACCATGGGGTATAATGATTATTGGCGTTGCATCTGCGTTGGGAGTCTTGCTTGCTTGTTGAATGATAGATACAATACCACATACACGTGTCCTGGTGTACATTCTTGATGGATCTTTTCTCGGTGTACATTAGTGTCTACGTGCCGGATTAGTGTTACTTGATCGTGCTCGTACATTCTTGCTTGCTTGCTTGCGTGCTATGGCCATCCTGCATTTAATGCAATTAGTGTTATCTTGCGTTCTTGACATCAAGTGAGATCTTGCGTACTTGTACAAAGTGATCTATTGCTAGTTCTTTCTTGTCACCTTATTCAAAATCTTATTCCATCTTGTTCACTCTATCCAGCTTATTTTCATGTATCATGTATTAATGAGTTTTATTCGTACATGCATATCATGACATCATCGTGCTTACCTAGTTCTAAATTGCTAATCACTTATATCATTGCCCGCACATTGAGATATAAATCCTACTGGGCTAGTTTGCTCATCCCCTACTTTTACCCAATCTAGGTGACTATGAAGTTCAAGAGGAAGAGCAAGTCAAGGATGGGAATGCGTCCGAGTGATGAGCGTTCTAGTTATGAGTCCAGTTATAGTAGTTTGCTTCGAGTGTTAGTACCATGTAGTAGGAAGTGAGGTATCATGTACTTTTGCTTTATTGAGTCTTAGTCCTGTAATAGTTTCCACTTTGAATACAATAAGTTGAGATTTGAATACAATTTATATTGAGTTCAACATATGGGCCCTATTATGATGTTTGTGTTGATACACCTTTAGTGCGTGCTAGCTAGAGGCTTATTTGCCGACTGTTCACGTCTCGAAATATCGACTCGAATTAATTAATAATATCCACTGCGTAATTCTCGGGACGTGACACCGAGCCAAGTGGAGAGGCTACGGTGATATTAGACTTCATAGGTATATGTTTAATAGGTTGAGTTATAGAAAATGTGGTGGAAATGAAAGAATATGCAGCTTCAGTATCAATTAAAACAAAGCAGGTTGAGAGTGAATAAGAATGGTACCTTCCACCATAACCCCTTCCTCGGGTGGGTCAGCTTCTATCACAGCATTAAGGCGTCCCTGACGCCGTGGTACATTCTGGGCCTTTCCTGGCTGGTCCTTCAGCATAGGACAGTCAGGTATACGGTGGTCTCAACCACCACACCACAAACAATCTCCGAGCTTCTTCTAGCATTCTTCAACTCGGTGGCCCAATTTGACACAGAATCGACAGTTCTCAGCTAATTGTCTTCCTTCCACTTTAACTTTCATGTCCATAGCATAATCTCTTCCAACATTCAGCCTCTTTTGTTGTTGTTATTAGTGTTGTTGTTGTGGTTTCGGAAAGTTGTTGTGGTATTGGCTGCTCCTTTCTTTATAAAGGTCAGCTTTGAGATGTCTTTCCCCCTCATGCCTTCCACCTTTGCCATGGTCTCTTCTACTAACTGGGCTCTTTCGACCATCTCGGTGTATGTTTGAATGTTATGAGGTCCAAGCATTTCAATGAACATGGGCCTGAGCCCATCCATGAACCTATTGGCCTTTAGCCTCTCAGTTCCCACCAGGTGTGGGGCATACACGGCCAAACGAGCAAACTGAGCTTCATACTCAGCCACAAACATGGTCTTTTGCTTGAGTTCGGCAAATTCTACAGCTTTTTCTCTTTCACCTTTTCGAAAAGTATTTTCCCCAAAATATTCCAGGAATCCTGCCCATTCCAGTTATGCCACATTAGCCAGGTGAGCCAATGTGGCTTCCACCAAACCCTAGCATCCTTGCTAAATTGGAAAGTATCAAGTATTACTTTTTCCCGATTTGGCATTGCATTACTTGGAATATTCTCTCTATTGAAGAGTTATGCGGAAGTACACAATACGGTAATCTAGAAGGGGGGGGTTGAATAGATTACGGCAATTTTAAACTATTGATGGCTTCTTTTCGATGCTACAGCGATCTTAATGAAATTTGATTCAAATTCAATTAAGTGTGAGACCGCTTGAGTTGATTTAAGAGAAAACAGGGAATCAAACGTGCGTATGAACACCGTGCCTACCAATCATCTATCGCAAAACGCGAACAAACCACAGAACACGATGATTTAAGGTGGTTCGGAGTACACAACTCGTGTATCCTACATCCACCGTCCACACACACACGCAGAAACGACTGCTTATGAGCGAGTTCAACACTACAACTCAAACACACACACGTTGTCTGATGAAACACGATCAGAACAACCACAAATACGTGAATCAAGCACAAGGGATGCTCGAAACACAACCACACACACACACGATTGGATGGAAATTATGAAATGGAGAAGAATTGGGAATTAGGGAACAAATCCAGTTGGAATCTTCTCGTGGATCGTCCAAACGCTCTTCAAACTTCGATTGTGTAGATTGATCGATGTAGAAGGTTGAATTGATGACGATCCGGCTTCAGCTCCGCATAGATGGTGATTCCACGTCGATCTGGGCGGAAAGTTGAAGCAGAGCAGCAATTTGGGGCTTTTCCTCTTGGTCCCTTGGAGGCTCTGGATGGGAGGCTGCTCTCTGCGAAATTGGCTCCAAAAGGATGCTTATATAGTGTTAGGTAAAGGTGGGGGTCGTGGAGGAAGGAAACACCCAAGTGGGGCCGGATTTGGAAACCCAAAATCTGAAGTTTCCGTCGGCTGTCGACAGGTGCACTTGCATCTGTCGACAGCAGACTCAGGCTGAGAACTGGGTTTCAGGAAAATGAGTTTCTGAGTGTATCTGTCGACAGGCATTTTGCATCTGTCGACAGATGCACTCAGGAATTGAAAACCTGAGCTCTGTCCTGGGTTGTCTGTGTGTATCTGTCGACAGGTACATTGCATCTGTCGACAGATACACTCAGAGATGCAAACCTGAGTTCTGTCTTGGAATGATGTATGCATCTGTCGACAGGTAGAGTTCATCTGTCGACAGATACACCTTTTTGACAGATTTTTGTGCCTTTTGCTCATCTTTTCAATGCCTCTTCAAAGTTCCATCTTTCATGCTTGTACACCTACATGCAAATACATTGTTAGTGATGTACATTGTATGATTTAGCAATGTTTAACTCAATCACTTTCATGGTGTTTTTCATGTTAGTTAACACATCAATTTTGCATTAAATCAATGTTCAAGAATGTTAATGTGATCATCAAAAACATGATATATGGAAAACCCAACATCTATTTCTTCCTGCCATTTTCAGCTTCATCTGGGTCAAGAGATCCGAAGAAGCGAGGAGGATTCATACTCCTGAAGTTGCGGTGAAGATCACCAGCTCCGTTCCTAGCAGCTGCAGCCTGATTTCCAGCCAGAACTACGTTTTGTAATGCCTGTGTCAATCTTGCTACGGTTTCTTGCATAACCATCTATTGATTGCATGCCATTTCTACTTGAGTGTAAGAGTTATGAGGTTTCTGAGAAAAGGATAGAAACCAATTAATGTCTCCAGATACATTGTAGGGATAAATGGGTAGGAGTGCTTAGTTCTTTATAACATAATTCCCCCTCTCTACCCATTCTCACCAGGTACTATATGTATGATCTATGACGTAAGTTTCCATGGTGTCACTTAAACCTAGGACTTTAGTATTCCTATTGTTTCCTAGGCTCTGATACCACTAAACTGTCACGTCCCGAGAATCACGTAGTAGAAAATATTTTGGAGAATTAAAGTCGATATTCTGAGACGTGATCAGTCGGCAAATAAGCCTCTAGCTAGCAAGCATTCGATGTGCCTCACACAAACACAATAGGGCCCACATAATGAACACAACTCATCTTGAATTCCAATCTCAACAACTTGTTTTACTTCAAATAACTAGTACAACTCTTTCACTGTTGTACTATAAGATTGAGACTGAAATAAAAGGAAAAGTACATATAATCTCACTACCTACTACATGTAACTACTCTCAAAGTAAACAATGGAATCACATGGTTGGGATGCTCATCACTCGGATGCATTCCCCTCCTCGACTTGTTCTTCCTCCTGTATTTCATAGTCACCTAGAAGGTTAAAAGTAGGGAATGATCAAACTAGCCCAGTAGGATTTATATCTCAATGTGCGGGCAATGATATAAGTGATTAGCAATTTAGCACTAGGTAAGCACAAATTGTCAAGATATGCATGAGCGATAAACCTTATTAAACATCATACATGAACAAGACAGATGGAATGATCATGATAGAGCAAGATCTAGAATATGGTAACAAGGTACTTGGCCTTCTCTCACCCTTTAGAGGTATTACAATCCCACTTGCTCCCAAGCAAGTCTTCCCTCAACAGGGGTACAATGACTACCTTTAACAAGGTCTTCCCTTCACTAGAGGGGCACTGCAGGAACAAACCTCCTACGGGATACATAGACATAATTGAAAAACACTTGTGTGTTTGCTCTGAACGGTGAGCAAACACAGGGAATTCAGAAAGGAATACAAATAGAAATTACAGAACTAATCCTTTCAGAATCAAGTAGGGTGGACTAGAAGAATATCTAGTTACACAAATTCCACCCAACACAAACAAGACTTATGTGAAAAGGAGTGCTTGGAATTTTTCAGATTGTGGAAGATCTCTATCTTGCAGCTCAGTAGAAGGCTTGTGGAGGCTCTTGCTAGCAAAAGGCAGGTGTAAGGCCCTTGATTTTTTTTTTTTTTTATTGAGTCTTTACATGTGTGTATGTGTATATATGTATATATGTATATACTTTAATATATTCATTGTATATATATATATATAAATATATATAAATATATATATATATAATTACATGTATGATGTGTATGTATGTATGATTTCTGCAGAGTCTGTTCTGGCGACCAGTAGACGTCCACATGAGTTGACGTTTACTCTAGGTTAGCAGCCACATTGATGGACGCCAACCCAAAGTTGACGGCCTGTGATGTTGACGTTAAGGTTCCAGATCTTTTGCGATCTCAGATTTGGAAACGCCCCCGAAACCTTCGCTCCCTCTTATGGTAACCATTCCCCAACGGTCACAAAATCACCTTAGCAGGACCCTAATCGCCCAGCCCTATAAAAGGAACGGGTTAGGATTAGGTTCAGTCCTTTTGACTCTTTGTCAAGAACCCTAGAATTCTGTGCGAAAACCCAATCTTGCAAACCTTTGATCCGGCGTCGGCCGACTCCTTCCGGCGATCTTCTACGACTGGAGGGGAGTCCAACCATTGGAGAAGAGATTTCCATCACCGTGTGGCGTTCTGCATCGATAAGGAATCCAGTTGAAGGTGGAATTGAAGGCTCTTTGGCACAGGCCGAGGAGGGCTTCTCCGACCAAATTCGAGGAGTAGAGATTTTATTCAAGGCAAGTAACCTACCCACATCATCCCTACATGTGTCCAGTATGTTCCAGGATTTTTACAGATTTTCTCGAGTCCTGGAACCCCCCATTCAAATGATTTTCTTATGTGCAGTTTGTGTTTTGTACAGACGGAATATTAACGGCATGATCACCTGCTGTTAATATCCTGAGTTGACAGCATTATTTGTTATCATTAGCCTGCTAGACGGCCATTCCTTTGTCGTTAAGTTCGTCAGTCTGCAACAGTATGCAGATCTGACCTTTATAAACTATTTTCCGGGGTTTTTCGCATAAGGATATATGATAAATTTTATATATTATGTAATACGAGTATGAGATCATGTTGCATAGTTTCTGTGAAAAATTTTACTTAAGACTGTAATTATGAAAATTTCAGAAATGCATGATAAATAGATTTTGGGCATTGCCATTTACTGTTTGTATGATCTCTGTAAAAATTTAAATGTCAGAAAATTTCTGTGATATGTACATTGATATCAGAACTTACTATTAAAATTTGGTAGTTTTCTGATGACTGTATAGTTTACTAGATTTTCTGACATGAAAATAGTGAGCATGATTAATTAGTGTAGGAATTTTAATAAATAGTGCAAAAATAGTTAAATCCTCAAAAAAATTGCAATATGGTTAGTACTATCAGTATGCATGTGTAGCGTGTACTATAGGTCTGAATGATGACTACTATGTAAATTGGGTTATTTTAACCTTAGAAAATATCACTGTTTGAATTTTTTAAATAGTATATATTCCAGAAAATTTTGAAATTTCGTATAAGTGATATGTGGACAGTAAATGACTTGTGGTTAAATTTTCATGCAAATTGGATAATTGTGGACACTAAGTTGTACATTTCATGTAAAATGATTACATTAATGCATGTTTAGTATAATTACTGTTAAATTAGTTAATTTCAGTATGATTAGTGTTAATAATGGCTGATGTGAACTCTGTTAACAGTAATACCATGTTAGGTGATACTGAAGTAAGAAAATGTGTGAGTACCGAATGCATATAAGAATTGTATATTATGTGTGTGTTAAACCAATTAGAAAAATTGTGCCAAGGGTGACACTGCTACCTAGAGGGCTGTGGAACTGTAATGTGGTAAAGTCCCCATGGGAAAGTTCAATGTGTGTGATGTCCCATGGGCATTGGGATTAAATCCTGGAGGCGAACAAGTATCGCTGGTTAGGGTGGAGAGTACTTCTCCCGGTTCTGCGCAATAACTAAAATCTATCATTGTATTGCCTTGGTGATAGATGTGTGTATAATGTGATTAGTGTGCGTGTCCTTCTACGGTGGTTTGGGCTATGTGTCACGGCATATAAAACGTGAACTTGTGTTAATGAAAGTGTTTGTGAAAATCGTGAAACTAGAGTAATTGAGCATGTATTGTTTTAGATCCTTGTGACAGCAGGTAAATGTTAATCTTATATACTAATGTTTTTGTTCATAATAAATAGCCAGTTTCATGTGTATAAACATGTTATCCATGTGATAATCATTAGAAAATCCACAATAGAAATGATTTGTTGTAAAGATGAAAATCTTCATGTTTAGTTTAGTTTTTATTTAACATGTGAATATGATTAATTGATCTATTAATAGTTGTGTAGAAAGCATGTTTAGGCTTTAATTTGACAAATTAGCAACCCATGCCATCTACATGTATGTTTAGTGTGTTTAGTGTTACTTGTTGAGTTCTTTTGAACTCATCCTTGCTTCGGCGTACAAATGTTGAGACTACTTCTTCCGAGGAGATTGATAGGAGCGACTCGGACCGAGAGTAGTGTACCTTGGTGGATTGACATTGTACTTCATTTCTTAAGTATGTAATGAGAGCCTCTGCGTAGTCTCATATGGATAATGTGGTTATTTCAGAAAAGTTGTGGACATTATATTTATTTTATATTCTCAGTTATTTAATGTTAATTTCTTTTCCTCTATATGGACTGTGGATAAATGTGGATGATGGAATAAGATGGCTTTCAGTTCTTTAAATTCCGTTGTCATATGTTATGTATTTATGTACGTTTCAACCTAATATATAATAGTTGGGTAAATGTCCCACTGTGGCGACGTTTGTTATATCGATGAGGGTTGGTATAACCGTACCGGTATAAGAAGGGTCGTTACAGCAGGAGTGAGTTGAATGAGTTGCTCGCTGTTTTCAGACACTTAGTGTTGGTGTCTTGTTCAAACTTCGGCTTCTATATATGTTTCAGAGGATATTTCCATTTGAAACTATCCGTTGGAGATCTAGTTGTTTGAGGAGTGACCTTTGATCCTTTGGATGCAGATGAGATTTTGGTTATCCATTAGTTCTTCAGATTTTTAGCTTTCCAACGGCTTCAGACCATGCTTGTAGCTTCACAGCTTAGAAGTCAGTCTTCAATTAATGTTCTGTGAAAGCTCCATAATGGAAATTGGAATAATAAATGTTCTGCAACAAGGACCAGACAAAAGAAAAGATACATCCATACTTTCTGAGGTAGGTAAGTCAGAAATATATGTAATGTATGGAAACCTCAGATAGACAGATGTTCAGGGCAATAAAAGATAGACAGAAAGTTGCATCAGAAAGTAAGGTGAGGTTCAGACAGTGGTAGGTGAGCCTCTATCAGATACCCCATGTGTTTGATGGCATTAACTGCAAGACATCTGCTAAACCAAAAGATAACCTGAACTTCTGACATAAAGTAAGAGACCAATTTGAATAAATATTTCAGACATTTTCATATATAATTTTTTGTGGTTGTTTTGAGTATAATATATCCTATCTGTCAGAATACATTTAAATAATAGTAACAAGAGAAGATATTATTCTGAATGATATACATGTACTATGTGTTCTGTAAAAGATCTCATTAAGCAAATAAAATACCAAACAATTAAGATTTCATGAAACTATATAATAATATTTGCATTAAAAAATGAAGTACAGATGTTGTCAGGGAAGTCGGAGTCAAAAAGATACGTACTTCGACTCTCTCAGAGTCGGAGTCAGAATCATGAGAAATAGACTGAAATTCGACTCCACAGAAGTCAGAGTGAGACCATAGAATTCGACTTCATGAAAGTCAGAGTGATAGGCATCAATAGGTCATACTTCGACTTCGACTTCCTGGGAGTTGGAAAAAACAATGCAGATACTTCGACTCTTAGGAGTCGGAGTGCGGACTGCGACTTCTCTAAAGTGTTCATCAATCGGTACCTTACTTCGACTTTATAGGAGTTGGAGTCTAGGATTCGACTTCTCAGGAGTTGGAGTCCATACTTTGATTTCCAAAGAGTTCAATACAAAGAAGGTTTCAACACTTTGACTTTTTAGAGTCGGAGTTCACAGTCGGAGACAGTATGATACATAGTGTATTCTGTAGACTTAGAAAATTTTCAAGATAGTGTTGATACAGTATTGTACAAAATATGTTCTCTGTGATATATTCCAGTAGATTTGATTGTAGAAAGTCTTTAAAAAGTTTTGTCACGGCAAAATCACCATGTTAAAATAATTTAAAATCTTAAATAATTTTCTTAAGGGATAGTTGCTCAACAATTCTCCCCCTTTTTGTTAATGACAAAAACTTTTAAATAGATAGTGAAAAAAAAAAAACAAATTTTAATTTTGCAAAAGTATGTCCTCCTGTAGATTGAGTTATTTATTTCTTACTTTCTTTCTCCCCCTTTGTGGCATTAACAGAAAAGGTAAGATACAAGGAGAGAGAGAGATCCATAGAAATGTAGAACAGAACTACATTGATATATATATGAAATATTCAAGTATAGATTACATCTAGGAAGCTGATAAGGAACTAGGTAAATACAGGGAAGAAGAGATTTGGGCAAGGAAGGGTTGGAGAAGAGCCTAAAGCTTCTTCTCATTTTCAGGAAAGAAGTTCTCAAACTTAGCATATTCTATCTTATATGAAGGACCTATAGAGGGGATTTTCCTATAAGACTTGACATGTCTTCTATGGACCCAGCCAAGCCTCTTTATGATAATTGCTAGGGCGCAAGAGAGACCTAAGAGGTACAAACATCTTAGAGGCTGCTAAGTGGAGAAACTCATGAACTGTAATGTTCTATTGTAGGCCCTGATGGATTGCAGCTTCCTTGGCTTGATAATAGACTAAGTACCTCTGCTTCCACTTATGGGCAATATACTTCCAAAGAGTCTCATATCCTTTGCAAAGATACTCAACAATAGAAATCTTAAATTTCTGACAATCTGTATGGTCTTCGGGGTATGCTGCTACCCATTGATCTTTTAAAAACCTTTCGGACTCAGCAAAACAAATCTGAAAATCTAACATGTGCTGGGAGTTCTAAGGAGCTTGCATAAGAGCAAACCTATGGAATGATAAGCTTAAATTGTACTTGATTCTGAACCTTGTAGCTATTCAGATGTGTCTATTGAAAACTAGCTGAGCAAAGTCCTTCCTAGCAGAAATGGCACCAACCATGCTTGGGTGCAGACCAGAGGAGAGTCCAATAGTCATAGAAGGGAAAATCTACCTTTGACTATGGATGATATGTTCCCATTGACCTTTGTTCACAGTAGGCAAGCCCATTCTGAACCTAGCTACATTAAATTCCTTCATCCTTGTGTACTTGGCCTGTGACTCTCTAAGGAGGGTACCAAACATGTCAAAAAATCTAAGGTTCAGGTGAAGGAAAATATCCATAAATTGGTTTTTAGCCTGAGTTTGTTGGTATCTAGTGGCTTCACCAGGATAGAGTTCAAGGAAGTCTTTGGGAGACAGACTGTGGCTTTTCTGAGTAATGAGATTGACATCAGCCAACAGTACTTAGGATGTATGGAGGAGAGAGGGAAGCTAGTCCTCAAAGGTGAAACCTGGCATTTCATGGACTTCAAAGAATGCTTTAATAGACAAGAATTCCTTGAACAAGTTCATATGGTGTTCTGAGCGGTAGAGAAAGGCATACCAAAAAGGAGGAAGTAGTTTGGCAGGATTTTCTTTAATTGGCATCCACCTTTAGATGCGAGTACCCCACTAGGTACAATCTTTGCAAGGGAAAGAGTGGATCGGCCAGAAGAGGGTGTAGAGGATGTAGGGAGAGAAGAAAAGAAATGAGAAGTTGAAGTGTGGAGAATGGTATGCATGCCTTGGAGGGCTTGAAGTTGTACTTCAAAGGATAAATTGAAAATTAACAGTGTCAAAAGCAAGGGGTTGATCCTCAGGTAAAGAGGTAGAGGGAGGAGGATCAGATGAAGTAGAAGGAGGAGGTGGAGGTTGTTGTTCATCAGCAGTGGGAGCTGG
The DNA here is from genome assembly GCA_014218235.1 of Colocasia esculenta. Classification (NCBI taxonomy): domain Eukaryota; kingdom Viridiplantae; phylum Streptophyta; class Magnoliopsida; order Alismatales; family Araceae; genus Colocasia; species Colocasia esculenta. Next base: position 89,583,274 of record CM024761.1, read on the forward strand.
AGGTGTAGGAGCAGTGGGGGCAGTAGGATGAGAGGAAGATGGAGGAGGTTGTTCGAACACAGAAGGTGTAGGAGCAGGAGGAGTTGGACCAGTGGGAGGAGAGGAAATTGTAATGCCCCGACGTGGAATATCGGAGCAATATTATAGTTATTAATAGTACAGAGCAATAAATAGACATCAACCATTGCATATGGGGGATAAAACCAAATGAAATCCAACTTCATTAATAATTCACCAGCTAACTATTACAATCACTAATCAGAGCCAAAACTAGGGCCCAAAGTACTTTATGCAAATCTAAACTATTACATAGTGACTAACTAATGTATGACTCATAACTAAACTAACTAACTACTAAGCAGTGGTTGCTGAACTGGTCACTCCTGAACGTCATCCTCGTTCCCTTCCTCGTGAGTATGGTAATCCCATCCGACTCACCTGAAACACATGAAATAATAACGCAGGATGAGCGAATAACGCTCAGTAGGACTTAATATCTCATGTAAACAAGTATGTTTTAAATGATTAATGTCCTAAAGGCAGGATAACTAGAGAGTATAGTCACGTAGAGCAAAGTAACATTAGCAAGGAACAATAGCACTTGTACAGGGAAAAATAGCACAACAAGTAATGATAATGGAATGGCCATGTAACGATATAGCACGTAAGTTGTACAACAGTACACTAGTAACGATAGCACTGAATAGATTACACTTTGATTGTCATAGATTAAATCTTGATAGTATAATGGCACTGGATGTATGCCAACATCCTGATCATTTTAACTCCCATGGGCAAATGGAACTTTCGGGCGCTCCTCCCAGGACCAGATCGGGCCCTATTGCACTAGCATAAGTTATGTTTCTTATCTTAGACAATCATATGGATGGCCAAATAGAGTACCAAGAACAGATGAGAATAGTAGATGAATAGATGAGAGTGTAGAGAGAAAGTGAACATGTAAGAGGATAGAGACAGTAGATGAGAATAGGGACATCTTCGCAAACAACATTAAACAGGCGATAGTAACAGTTGCGCAGCACTAGGTCAAGCGCCAACAGTTAGGTAGAAGTCATAACCGCCCACTAGTCATGCTACGAATAGAGGCCAGATGGTCCGGCGCGATCCAAAGATAAGAAGGAAACACACTAAGGTCGTTTGAATCGTATTGATCCCTAAGGGTGTAACGGGTTTTAAGGGTACAACCAGCTCGTTAGTAATGGACGTGCGCCAAAGCCAAGGAGTCTTACGAAGGCCTTCACAGGAGTCCCTGGTCCAGTCAGGAGTATTCCCAACGGAGAGGTGGTCCATGCCAAGAGAGAGTGTGTAATAAAACAAGTGTCCGTCGTGCCTCGAGTGCTCAATGGTTGAGGGAAGCGGTAACGGTATACAATCATGCAATTAAAATGAAGACAAGTGTCAATAATTAAATAGGGGGATTTAGTAATTAAATTGCACTTAATTACCAGATATATTATTGAGTAATTTAATAAGGTCTCATGGCAAACATGAATGTTTAGTGTGTGCAAGTGTAATTGAATCAAGAGAGCATGAAAGATTGTGCACTTGACTTTTAAACTTATTAATTTCATGTAAATCTTACTCATTAATAGATAACAGGTAGAAATTATATATGACAATACTTAATCAAGGCTAAAATAGGATTTAAATGGCATAAATAGTAGGGTTATATATGAAATTTTAGGTTCTGGCCGTCACAGCCAAATCGCGACGTCGTCTACTGTCGCGTTCAGTCTGCGATAAGGATAACCGACGCGTTGATTGGATAGGTAGCGACGGACCTAACCGACGCGTTCAGGTCGTGATGAATCTGACGCGTTCAGGTACCCGCCGAGACGCCGACGCATATGCGCGTCGCGATAGGTCGGGGTGATGTGTCCAGGTAGGGCCGACCTGCCGAGCAGGTCGCGACGACGTCACATTCATGAGGTGACACGTCATTCCAGAATGGTGTGACACCCAATGTGACTTTAGGAACAAATCGCATACACCACGAAAAATCATGAAATCAGTCTTATATGAAACTAGACATGTAGTTTACCACTAGGCATGAGCAATTAGAAAATAGACACGTATAGAGCATGCTTTAATTAGGTTACTTTTCGGTGACCTAAACATGCACAGTCATCAAAACGAATTAATTGGCAATAGATACATGATGAAATTGAGGAAAACAGGATCATTAGAACCCTAACATGATGCAGTATTTATGATAAAAGTTTTGTAGTATGAGATCAAGTAGATTCATGGATTTAAAACAAACATGAGGGTTCGGATACATGGAGTTGATAGGGATTGATACATTTAATACTCCATCATGGAGGAACAAAAATTGGGGAAACCATAGGGCTTTGATAGAGGGGATCAAGAACTATCTAGGGTCGGGTTTAATTAGATTGAGCTTGAGAGATTGCCTACCTTTTGTGCTGTTAAGAAAACCTAGGGTTGATGATGAAGAAGAAGAAGAATCCCCCTTGCTCCAAGCCCTTCCTCTCCTTGCTCCTCATCCTCAGCCTTCTCTCCTCATCCTCCAAAGTCCCAGCAACGAGTTATGGCTTGGGAGGGATGAATTAGAGGTGTTTTAGCTAGTGTAAGAGTCCTATTACATTAAAACTCTTCTCTTCTCTTCAAACTCCGAATTTCCTAATTAATCTCCCTATTTCCTAGTATTTATCCTCCTAAAAGGATTGGGAAGAGACCCAATTTCGTGGCCAAGGGGTTAGGATGGGGTGAGGGCTCCTTTTTGGATAATTATGGGTTAATTAGTGTTTATCCAAACCCTTTCTATTTATTAATTAATTAGGTATGAAATTAGCTTAATTATTTCTCATCCCAAGATGGGCTTTTCACATTTGGGCTCATTAATCCATGCTTGGACCATTTGTACAACCTATTTCTAATTTAATTTAATGGGCTTCCCTTTATTTAACTTTATTCCCTCTTTATTTTAATTAACTTCTATTTATCACATTTATTTAATTAAATTTGTATTTTATTTAAGATTTTAAAAATCAAGGTTGCTACATCCTCCCCCTCTTAAAAGAATTTGGTCTCCAAATTCATATGGTCGTGAGAGGAAGAGTTACTTATTGAATAACTCCGGATAGTTCCGTTGCATTGTCGCTTCGGGTTCCCACATGGATTCTTCGACTTCGTGATTTCTCCATAGTATCTTGACCATGGGTATAGACCGATTCCGAAGTTGTTGCATTTTCTTGTCCAATATTCTCACCGGTTTCTCTTCATAAGTCATGTCTTTATTCAGAATGATATCATCGTAACTAATTACGTGTGATGGGTCATACACGTACTTCCTTAGCATTGATACATGAAAGACATTATGTACTATTGAGAACTTGGGAGGTAGTGCCAGACGGTACGCCACCTCGCCAAGTCTTTCCAATACTTCAAATGGACCTATGAATCTCGGTCTTAAATTGCCTTTCATCCCAAACCTTTGCAATCCTCGGGTCGGGAATACTTTAAGCATCACATGATCTCCGATTTGAAATTCTAAGTCTCATTTTCTCTTGTCTGCATAGCTCTTCTGCCTGGACTGAGCTATCTTAATCCTGTCCCTGATAATCTATATATCCCTGCTAGTGTTTTGTACCATGTCTGGTCCCAGCCATTGCTGTTCACCTTCTTCATTTGAGCAGACCGGCGGTCTACAGCTTCTTCCGTATAGGGCCTCAAATGGTGTCATCTTAATGCTGGCCTAGTAGCTATTATTGTAGGCGAATTCTATCAGTGATAATTGCTCATTCCAGTACCCTTCAAAATCAATAGTGTAGGCTCGCAGCATATCCTCCACGATCTGATTAGTTCTTTCCGTCTGCCCATCTGTCTATGGGTGGAATGTTGTGCTAAAATTTAATTTAGCACCTAATGCAGATTGAAGTCCTTCCAAAATCTAGAGGTGAATCTGGGGTCACTATCTGAGACTATGGATACGGGGACTCCATGTAATCTCACTATCTCCTTTACATACAATGCTGCAAGTACATCCACACTCCAGGTACTTATGATTGCTAGAAAATGTGCGGACTTAGTCAAACGGTCCACTATGACCCAAATAGCATCAAGTCCACCATGAGTTCGGGATAAACCCATGATGAAATCCATGCCGATACTCTCCTACTTCCATTTAGGGATGTCCATGGGTCTGAGTACACCCGCAGGCCGACAGTGTTCAGCCTTTACCTGTTGACATGTGAGGCAGTGTGCGGCATGCTCACCCACCTCACACTTCATGTTTGGCCACCAAAACGATCTTTTCATGTCTTGGTACATCTTGGTTGCGCCTGGGTGAATTGTATACTTAGTCTTGTGGGCTTCATCCATCAGCTTTCTCTTCAATTCTTCATTATCAGGCACACATGTCCTGGCTTGGATTAATATTCTCCCATCTTCAGTGATGGAGAAATCAGGTCTGTCTGCTAGGGTCTCCTTTACTCGGATTAGAAATGGATCATTAGCCTGTTGCTCCCTAATCTCGTCAAAGATGTCGAGTTGAGCTCTAAGGTTAGCCACTAACATCTGATCACTTCTCTACTCAATGTTTAGATCTAGACTGGCGAATTGCTCAAGTAATTACATCTCACCCATGACTAAACAAGATAAGGATGCTATTGGCTTCCTACTGAGTGCATCAGCTACTGCATTACCTTTGCCTGGGTGATATTGGATATTGAAATCAAAGTCCTTCGGATACTCCAACCATCTTCTTTGTCTCATATTGAGATCCTTCTAGGAAAATAAGTACTTCAGACTCTTGTGGTCAGAGTAGACAATGAATTATTCCCCATACAGATAATGCCTCCATATCTTAAGTGCAAATACCACAGCAGCCAATTCTAAGTCATGAACAGGGTAATTAACTTCATGTGGCTTCAACTGTCTTGATGAATATGCTATCAGTTTCTCATTCTGCATTAACACGCAGCCTAAACCGATTCCAGATGCATCAGTGTAGGCTGAGAATCCTTTGCCCTCGATTGGTAATGCGAGGATAGGTGCAGAGGTTAAGCATTGCTTCAGTGTCTGAAAGCTCTTTTCGCATTCCTTGCTCCAGACATAGGGATTCTCTTTTCGCGTAAGGTGAGTAAGAGGTACAGCTATCTTGGAGAAGTCTTTTATGAACCGTCTATAGTAACCAGCCAGTCCAAGAAAGCTTCTAATTTTAGTGACGTTGGTTGATCTCCCAGTTTAAGACAGCTTCTACATTGGAAGGATCGACAGCGATACCATCCTTTGATATGACATGGCCTAGAAATGACACCTTCTCGAGCCAGAATTCACACTTGCTTAATTTGGCGTAGAGTTTGTTGTCCCGCAAGATCTGTAGAGTGATCCTCAGATACTTCTCATTCTCCTCCTTGGCCTTTGAGTGTATAAGAATATCATCAATAAATACCATGGCGAATTTGTCAAGGTAGGGCCGATAGATATTGTTCATCAATTGCATAAAAGCTGCAGGAGCATTGGTTAGTCCAAAAGGCATGACTACAAATTCATAATGACCGTACCTACTCCTGAAAGCTGTCTTGTAAATATCTGCATCCTTAATTCTCATCTGATGATATCCCGATCTAAGGTCAAACTTAGAAAAATACTTGGCTCCTGATATCTGATCAAACAATTCGTCGACACGAGACAGAGGGTATTTGATCTTGATAGTCAGATGATTCAACTGCCTGTAGTCAATGCATAGCCGCAGGGATCCATCCTTCTTCTTGACAAACAATACTGGTGCTCCCCAAGAAGAAGTACTTGGTCTGATAAATCCATTTTTCAACAGTTCCATCAATTGCTCCTTTAACTCTTTCAATTCAGTAGGAAACATTCTGTAAGGTTGGCGTGACACCGGTGCAGCTCTAGGTGTTAGGTCAATTGAGAAATTCACATCTCTTTTAGGTGGAATGCCTAGCAGCTCATCGGGGAACATGTCGGGGTACTCTTGCACTATATGTATGTCTGATATCTTAGATTCTTTCTTTTCAACTACTATTGTGGCATGAAATGCCACACAACCCTTTCTTATCATGTTCTGCGCCTTAATAGCAGAGACGAGAGACAAGTGCCTCTTGTGTCTACGTCCTGTGAAGGTCAGTTTAGGAAATTCACTAAAGGTAATCTTCCCTCTTCTACAATCAACAATGGCCCCATAAGTGGATAGTCAATCGACTCACAATATGACATCATAGCCCTCCATGGGCATACAGATCAGATCGGCTCTAAGATTGAGTTCACCAATCTTAACATCAACTAATGGAAAATATTTGTTTAGTTGAGCTTTCTCCCCAAAGGTGTAGTGACAGGTAATTCAAATTCCATGGATGCAGGTTTTTCATTTAATGTATCAGTAAATGCTTGTGATATGAACGAATGTGTTGCGCCAGTATCAAACAAAACAAAAGCTGACTGAGAGAAAACTGGTAAAGTACCTTCCATGACTCTACCTGCCTCGGTGGTCTCCACTTCTTGTAGGGCCTGCAATCGCCCAAGCTTCTTTTGTCCAACTGGACGTTTCTCATTCTCCTTAAGTAGGGGGATTCGGGAATATGATGCTCTCGACTCCCGTAACGTAGGCATGCACCTACCTTCCTCCAACACTCTTCGGAAGTGTGACCTAGCTTGTCACGGTGCTTGCATCTGGGCTTGTTGTTTGGGGCAGTAGGGGTGAAGACTCTGGGCTTCCACTCTTGGCTTGGCCCGTCGGTGATGCTTAACGACCTTTTCTTGCTGTTAGTGGGCTTGCTTGGTGCTCCGGATGTTTACTCCTTCTTGACCATTCTACCTTTGATGCGATCAGTGAGATCGGTCGCATCCTCTAGCAACTGTGCCTTCTTGACCATTTCTGGATAGGTCTGGATGTCTAATGGTGCTAGTTGGGTGATATATGCGGGCCTGAGCCCATTAAGAAAGTGCTTTGCCTTCATTCTTTCAGTACCGACAAGGTGATTGGCATATCATGCCAACCGTGAGAATTGATCTTCGTATTCGGCAACAGTAAGGTTCCTCTATTTCAATGCAGCAAACTCAGAGGCCTTTCTCTCCTGGACTCTTTCGGAGAAGTACTTGGAGTTGAAGTCCTCCTTAAACTCATTCCATGTAAACTGTGGATCGGCCCTAGTGGCCTCTACGAACTCCCACCATGCACGAGCGTCCCTCTCGAGCTGGAATGTTGCTAGCAGAAGTTTGTCACCATCCATGCATTGCATGATGCAGAAAATATGTTCAATCTCTTTTAGCCAGTTCTCTGCCTCGTCGGGATCAGTGGTCCCACTGAAACGAGGCGGGTTCAAATTACGGAAATTTCTATGCAGATCTCCTGCTCCACAGTTACCATTGGCACCAGCAGCCTGAAGTAGTGCCTGAGTGAGCTGCTGAATGGTGTGTTGCATATCACGGAGTTGCACACGCTCCGCTGCCATTGCTAGTGTTCAAGTTACTTCAAAAGAGAAATGTTTAATGTAAGATATTGAGGTTGCACTAAGTTTCTGCGTGTGTGAGTTTATTTTATCTCATTATCCATGGTTCTACCCATCTCACATAGGTGTGGAATTTGACTCTAAGTCAAGGCAGGCCAAACCTAGATCATCCTATGCTTAAGAATAATCAAAACTCTGATACCATAAAATTGTAATGCCCCGACGCAGAATATCAGAGCGATATTACAGTTATTAAATAGTACAAAACGATAAATAGACATCAACCATTGCATATGGGGGATAAAACCAAATAAAATCCAACTTCATTAATAATTCACCAGTTAACTATTACAATCACTAATCATAGCCAAAACTAGGGCCCAAAGTACTTTATGCAAATCTAAACTATTACATAGCGACTAACTAATGTATGACTCATAACTAAACTAACTAACTACTAAGCAGTGGTTGCTGGACGGGTCACTCCTGAACGTCATCCTCGTTCCCTTCCTCGTGAGTATGGTAATCTCCATCCAACTCACCTGAAACACATGAAATAATAACGCAGGATGAGCGAATAATACTCAGTAGGACTTAATATCTAATGTAAATAAGCATGGTTTAAATGATTAATGTCTTAAAGGCAGGATAACAAGAGAGTATAGTCACGTAGAGTAAAGTACGTTAGCAAGAGAACAATAGCACTTGTACAGGGAAAAATAGCACAACAAGTAATGATAATGGAATGGCCATGTAACGATATAGCACGTAAGGTTGCACAACAGTGCACTAGTAATGATAGCACTTGAATAGATTACACTTTGATTGTCATAGATTAAATCTTGATAGTATAATGGCACTGGATGTATGCCAACATTTTGATCATTTTAACTCCCACGGGAAAATGGCACTTTTTGGGTGCTCCTCCCAGGACCAGATCGGGCCCTATTGCACTAGCATAAGTTATGTTTCTTATCTTAGACAATCATATGGATGGCCAAATAGAGTACCAAGAACAGATGAGAATAGTAGATGAATAGACGAGAGTGTAGAGAGAAAGTGAACAGATAAGAGGATAGAGACAGTAGATAATAATAGGGACATATTCACAAAACAACGTTAACAGGCGATAGTAATAGTTGCGTAGCACTAAGTCAAGTGCCGGATATTAGGTAGAAGTCACAACCGCCCACTAGTCATGCTACGAACACAGGCCAGATGGTTCAGCGCGATCTAAAGATAAGAAGGAAACACACTAAGGCCGTTTGAATTGTACTGATCCTTAAGGGGGTAACGAGTTTTAAGGGTACAACCAGCTCGTCAGCAATGGACGTGCGCCAAAGCCAAGGAGACTTATGAACACCTTGGCAAGGAGTCCCTGGTCCAGTCAGGAGTATTCCCAACGGAGAGGTGGTCCATGCCAAGAGAGAGTGTGTAATAAACAAGTGTCCATCGTGCCTTGAGTGCTCAAAGGCTGAGCGAAGCGATAACGGTATACAAATCATGCGATTAAAATGAAGACAAATGTCAATAATTAAATAGGGGGATTTAGTAATTAAATTGCACTTGATTACTAGATACATTATTGAGTAATTTAATAAGGTCTTAAGGCAAACATGAATGTTAAGTGTGTGCAAGTGTAATTGAATCAAGAGAGCGTGAAAGATTGTGCACATGGCTTTTAAACTTATTAATTTCATGTAAATATTACTCATTAATAGTTAACAGGTCAAAATTATTCATGACAATACTTAATCAAGGCTAAAAGAGGATTTAAATGGCATAAATAGTAGGGTTATATATGAAATTTCAGGTTCTGGCCGTCACAGTCAGATCGCGACGTCTGCCGTTGTCGCATTCAGTCCGCGATAGGGGTAGCCGATGTGTTGACTGGACAGGTCACGACGGACCTAACCGACACATTCAGGTCGCGACGGATCTGACGCGTTCAGGTACCCACCGAGACGCCAACGTGATGACGCATATGTGCATCGCGACAGGTCGGGGTAATGTGTCCAGGTCGGGCCGACCGGCCGAGCAGGTCGCGACGCAGGGTCCCGTCGCGTTCAGAATGCGACGTGACACTCTGTCACGACGAGGTTGGGAATGCGACCTGTCGTGCCATCGCATTCTCAGAGCCTCAACCCGAGCGCTAGCAAATGGTGCAGGACCCTTTGGATTTGGTCCACGCCATCCAAACTTGACACAGTGCACTTTAAAAAACCCAAAACGAATCGCATACACCACGAAAAATCATGAAATTAGTCTTGTATGAAACTAGACATGTAGTTCTACCACTATGCATGAGTAATTAGAAAATAGACACGTATAGAGCATGCTTTAATTAGGTTACTTTTCGGTGACCCTAACATGCACAGTCATGGAAAATGAATTAATTGACAACGGATACCTGATGAAAATTGGAGAAAATAGGATCATTAGAACCCTAACATGATGCAGTATTTATGTTAAAAGTTTCGTGGTATGACATCAAGTAGATTCGTGGATTTAAAACAAACATAAGGGTTCGGGTACATGAAGTTGACAGGGATTGAAACATTTAATACTCCGTCATGGAGCAACAAAAATTGGGGAAACCATAAGGCTTTGATGGAGGGGATCAAGAGCTATCTAGGGTCGGGTTAATTAGATTGAGCTTGAGAGATTGCCTGCCTTTTTGTGCTGTTAAGAAAACCTAGGGTTGATGACGAAGAAGAAGAAGAACCCCCCTTGCTCCAAGCCCTTCCTCTCCTTGCTCCTCGTCCTCAGCTTCTCTCCTCATCCTCCAAAGTCCCAGCAACGAGTTATGGCTTTGTAGGGACGAATTAGAGGTGTTTTAGCTAGTGTAAGAGTCCTATTACATTAAAACACTTCTATTCTCTTCAAACTCCGAATTTCCTAATTAATCTCCCTATTTCCTAGTATTTATCCACCTAAAAGGATGGGAAAAGACCCAATTTTGTGGCCAGGGGGTTAGGATGGGGTGAGTGCTCCTTTTGGATAATTATGGGTTAATTAGTGTTTATCCTAACCCTTTTCTATTTATTAATTAATTAGGTATGAAATTAGCTTAATTATTTCTCATCCCAAAATGGGCTTTTCACATTTGGGCCCATTAATCCATGCTTGGACCATTTGTACAACCCATTTCTAATTTAATTTAATGGGCTTCCCTTTATTTAACTTTATTCCCTCTTTATTTAATTAACTTCTATTTATCATATTTATTTAATTAATTTGTATTTTATTTAGGATTTTAAAAATTAAGGTTGCTACAAAAATGGTCAAAGGTTGAGGAGGGAAAACAGGTTGACCATTCTTATGGAGTTTCCTTCTAACATTCCTCCTAAAGGTTTTGACCTTGGACCTAGTATCTATTTCCAAATCCTGAGACTCTAGAGGTCGCTTAGACCCAAACTCCTGAGGGGGCTGCTGCTGCTGCTTAGGCCCAACTTCTACTGACATATCTTGCTGATGCTCTTTCTGCTCCTAATTATCTTCTAACTGCTCTGCTCTAGCTCTGGCTACTGCTCTTGTTGCTGCTGTTGCTCTTGTTCCTTTGGTTGTTGTTGTTGTTCTGGTTGCTGTTGTTGTTGTTGATCCGACTGCTGCTCTTCTTGATGAGTAGAGGGTGGAGCAGAAGGCTAACTAGTGCCCTGTTGGCATACCAACTGAAGCAAAAGGTCCTTCATCTTCTGGACCACTTCAGCTAAGAAATCAAACTTGACATCTACTTGCTAGACTTGCATCTGAAGAACTGACAGACCCTCTTGTTGCTTCATCAACATATCTATCAACATGCTTGAACTACAGCTACTCTCCCCCTGAGTCCTTGGCCGGGTCTCAAAGTGAGGAGGGGAGGCATGATGCTCTACTTCTTCAAGTCGTTGCTCATGTGGAGTAGTTCTTGGAATATCTTCTTCTTGTGCTACTCCCTTCCCCCTCAAATCTCTGAGCACTTGACTGATAGTCTCCTTTGGTGCTTCATGCTCAGATATGGGGCAGGAACTTGCTCTTGCTGAAGTGGTTCTTGCTCATGTTGATAACCTTGTTGCTCTTCTTCTTGCTGAATTACAAAAATAGATGAGGAACCCTATGCCTCATTAGGGAAGATCTCATGAGTGCACTGTGGCACAGAGTCCTTGGTCCAAAAATTTTCAGCTTTGCTCTTCAAACTATAGTGGCTTCTTCAAGTGTAGATAGACCAATCTTTTCTTTCACTGCCACAAAAATCTCACCACTAAGATCTACTGAAAACCTCTTGAATATCAGGGTCAGTAGAGGTCCATAAGGAAGGGACTCCTGCAGATTTCTGGATCCTGCCATCCTTTCCAAAATGACTGAGGGCAGGTTGACCCTATGTCTCTGAATAGCCCAAAATAACAGGCTACCATCTCTTGCAGTTATGGAGGAGTGGGTGCCAGCCCTAGGTGTGATGATGTTGGTGATGATAGAGTGGATGATTCTCTTCTCCATAGACAACTCATTCACTAGCAACCTTTCTTGCTAATAGTCCCTAGGCTTCCAATCACACTCATCTTTTGCTTGTCCATGGGCACAATCTCACTGATTCTATGGCCGGAGTTGGGGCAATCCAATATTTCTACCAAAAGTTCTTCTGAAACTATGATTCTGGTGCCTTTCACAAACCCTATGACTAATCCATCTAAGGTAACTTGAAGGGACACATAAAATGCCTTAAGGGCACCATTGAAAGATGGTTCTACAATCTGACACAGTCTAGACCAGCCCATTGCCTCTAGGGTTTCTTCTACCCAAACTAGACTACCATGCAACTGGTTGAAGTCTACAACCTTTCTAGGACAGATGGAGACCTTGGCAGAGGAGAGACGTTGGAACTATTCAGAGGTGAACATAGTTCTTTCTGGAGCCCTAGAAGAGGCCATCTAGATAGAAAATGATAGCGAAAGCTGAGAGGAATATCAAAGGAGACAACGAAATGATGTTCAGAGATCAAGAAACCTACCTTTCTTCAGAGAAGATGAGAGATCTGCAATTACTCTGAAGACTATTCCGGAGGAGATGAACAGTGCGTGCGGGAAGAGGAAGAAGACGATAGGAGAGTCGGAGAGAGAGTTCAAATGGGTGCTTTAGGAAATGGAATAAGGGGTCCTAATATAGAAGTGGGAAAAGTAACGGACCAAAGATGAGGAGATGAACGACTGTGATTAAATAAATGAACCGTTATTGTAATAAATTCCTCTTTAAATTAAAATTATTATCATTTATTATTTTAAATTAATGTGAGCTCCGACTTCACAGACTCTGACTTTGAGGAGTCGAAGTGCCTTCTCCGACTTCCAAGAGTCGCAGTGCACACCCTGCTTTATGAGTCATGGTAGACTCTGACTTTGAGAAGTCGTAGTCTACACTCCGACTTCATGATAGTCATAATACCGGGACTTAGAGAAATTTGCAATGAGTTTTTAACATACACTTCAGAAATTCATACATGGATTTATCACAACAATTTAATCAGGGTTACACATACATATTTCTCTTCTAATTAATGTAAATCTATCTTCAGAAGAGGTTTAGTAAATATATCAGCTAATTGATTTTCTGTAGAGACAAAGTCAAGTAAAATATCACCATTACTTACATGGTCCCCGATGAAATGATGTCTGACCTCAATATACTTTGTTCTTGAATGTTGAATAGGATTTTTTGTCAAGTTGATTGTGCTTGTGTTGTCACATAGCATTGGAATTTCGTGAAGTGTTTGACCATAGTCTTCCAGTTGATGTTTGATCCACATCAGTTGAGCAACTTCCAACTGCAATGTATTCTGCTTCTGTTGTGGACAATGCTACTGAATTCTGCTTTCTGGAAGACCAAGAGATCAAGCATCCTGCAAGAATTTGACATGTATCACTGGTGCTTTTTCTATCTATTTTGCATCCAGCATAGTCAACATCACTATATCCAATTAATTTGAAATCAAAACATCTGGGATACCATAGACCCAATTTACTTGTGTTTATAAGATATCTAAAAATTCTTTTAACAGCATTAACATGTGATTCTTTAGGATCAGCTTAAAATCTTGCAAACAAACATACACTGAACATTATATCTAGTCTACTGGCAGTAAGATAGAGTAATGATCCAATCATGCCTCTATAGATCTTTTGATCTACTTTCTTGCCAAGTGGATCACTGTCTAACTTAATTCCTGAGCTCATGGGTGTTCCTAAGGGCTTACACTTGTCAAAACCATATTTTGAGATTAAATCTAAATGTATTTGGTTTGACAAATGTGAGTGCCTACCTTGGTCTACTTGATTTGCAACCCAAGAAAGTAATTAAGCTCACCCATCATACTCATCTCAAACTCACTTTGCATAAGATTTTCAAAGAACTTACAAAGTGATTCATTAGTAGAACAATAAATAATATCATCAACATATATTTTTACTATCAAGATTCCTTCTGAAAATTTCTTAATAAATAATGTGCTATCCACTTTACCTCTTATGAAATCATGTGATATAAGATAAGCACTTAGTCTTTCATACCAAGCTCTTGAAGCTTGTTTTAGACCATACAATACTTTCTTTAAACGGAAAACATGATTTGGATATTTAGTATCTTCAAAACCAGGTGGTTGCTCAACAAAGACTTCTTCTTTATGAAACCATTCAGAAAAGCACTTTTAGCATCCATTTGAAATAAATTGATGTTGAGGGAGCATGCATATGCTAATAAAATTTTAATTGCCTCTAATCTAGCTACTAGGGCATAAGTTTCATCAAAATCAATGTCTTCCTCTTGGGAATACCCTTGTGCTACCAGTCTAGCCTTATTCCTGGTGATCACTTCTGATTCATCCATTTTGTTTCTGAAGACCCATCTAGTCCCAATAACTGGATGGTTAGAAGGTCTAGGGACAAGAGTCCAAACCTGGCTACGTTGGAACTGGTTAAGTTCCTCTTGCATAGCAAGGATCTAAGATTCATTAGTCAGTGCATCGTTGATTGTCTTAGGCTCAATTTGACAAACAAATGTAGAAAAATCACAAGGAATGTTCATACCTCTTGTTCTTACCCTATCTTGAGGATCACCTATAATGTTTTCTCTGGATGCTCTCTGTGATATCTCAATTCTCTAGGAAGTCATTCTTGTGCTTCTTCTTGTTGTTGAAGTTCCTCTAGTGGTGGATCTTCCTTTTCTTCTTCTTTATCTCCTTCTTCAATAGATGTCTGTTATAGATCCCTGCACAGATCTTTAACACAATCTCTTCTTTTTCTATTCTCTAATAGAAGGGTTAGTCTCATCAAATAAAATATGTACTGTTTGCTCTACAGTTAAGGTTCTCCTATTAAACACTTTATATCCTCTAAGTTTTGAAATATATCCTAACAGAAACCTTCATCACTTCTAACATCTAACTTCCTAAGTTATCTTTACTATCATTCAAAATAAAACACTAACAACCAAAAGGTTGAAGATGACTGATGTTGGGCTTTTTCTCCTTGTATAGCTCATAAGGTGTCTTCTTTAGGATTGGTCTGATCATGCACCTGTTGATGATGTACTAGGCTGTGTTGACTACTTCTGCCCAGAAGTATCTTGGTAAATTGTACTCTGTAAGCATAGTTTTGGCCATGTCTAGCAGTGTTATGTCTTCCTTTCTGCTACTCCATTTTGTTGAGGTGTTCTTGGTGTAGAGAAATTGTGTTCTATTCCATTTTCTTCACAGAACTTCACAAAATCTTCATTCTTGAATTCTCCACCATGATCAGATTTGATGCTGATTATCTGAAACTTCTGGTTTTTCTGTACTAATTTTAGGGGTGTCAATGGGCCGGGCCGGCCCGGAGGCCCGGAAGCCCGGCCCGGTTTTTTTCCGGGCCTGGGCCTAATTTTTTAGTTAAATTTTATATTCAGCCCGGCCCGGCCCGGCCGGCCCGGCCGGCCCGCCTCCCGCGCCCTCGGCCTCCCCGCGTCCCCGCCCCCGCCTCGGCCTCCCCGCGCCCCCGCCTCGGCCCGCGTCCCCGCCCGCCTCGGCCTCCCCGCGCCCCCGCCTCGGCCCATGCCCCCGCTGCCTCGGCCTCCCCGCGCCCCGCCTCGGCCCGCGCCCCGCCGCCTCGGCCTCCCGCGCCCCCGCCTCGGCCCGCGCTCCCGCCGCCTCGGCCTCCCCGCGCCCCGCCGCCTCGGCCTCCCCGCGCCCCCGCCTCGGCCCGCGCCCCGCCTCGGCCCGCGCCCGCGCCCGCCTCGGCCTCCCCGCGCCCTCCGCCTCGCACGCCGCTCGCCCCAGGCCGGGCCGGACCGGGCCTGGGCCGGGCCTCAAAAATTGACACCGGGCTGGGCTTTTTTTTTAAACCGGGCTTTGCCTCGAGCCTGGGCCGGGCCTGGGCCGGTTATCTGGAGGGCTGGACCTGGGCCAGACCAGGCCCGGTCCAGGCCCGGCCCATTGACACCCCTAACTAATTTGCTGAACTTCAGAAAAGCTGAAAATGATTCTGATTTGGCTTCCAAAAAGGATACCCAAGGTGTACCTTGAGTAGTCATCTACAATTACATAGCCATACAATTTTCCTCCAAGACTAGCTGTTCTTATAGGTCCAAATAAGTCCATGTGAATGAGCTCCAAAAGCTTGAAAGTTGTAACCACTGTTTTGGACTGAAATGATGTCTTGGTTTGCTTTTCCTTTGCACAGGCTGTACAGATTCCAGACTTCTTCAGTTTCATCTTCGGAAGACCTTCAATTAGATCATGCTTGATTATCTTTTTTATTACTGAAGTGCTTGCATGTCCGAGTCTTCTGTGCCACAAATTAGTTTCTTCACTCTTGGTGGTTGCAAGACATAAATTTACTTCTTTTAGTTCTGCTAACTGTAAGGTCTACAGATTTTTGACTCTTTGAGCTTCAAATACTATTTTTCCATCCTTTGAATAATGCACTTGTCATTCTAAAATTTTACTAGGTGACCCTTGTCACACAGTTAACTGATGCTAATGAGGTTGTGCTTCAATCCTTCTACATACATGACATCTTCTATCAGATTCTTTTTTTTTGTTCCTACTGTTCCACATCTAAGACCTTCCCTTTTCCATTATCTCATAGGTGACCTGACCAATCTCATCTCTAAACCTTGTAAATAACTTCATGTCACCTATCATATGCCATGAGCACCCACTATCCAAACCATTTGGATGCTCTCAGGCGACCCTGCAAGCAAACTTAAGTTGTAACTTTTGGTACCCAAATTTTCTTGGGTCCTTGATGGTTAGTCTTAAGGATCTAACACATGTGTCTAGTTGTGCATGTGCTGACAGTGTGTCCTAGCTGGTTACAATGACTACAACATAAATCAAAAGCATTTTTCATGTGTGTAGTGTTGTTATATTTCCGTTTTTGTTTGTAAACATATTGGTTAACCTTTCTAGGATTTTTAATTCTTTTTTCTTTACAAATTGTGGTGTTGGATAATTTTTAGGATACACAATATCTTCTTCATTATGTGGAGATGTATATCCTACTCCATATTTCTTCTTACCTGTCCTAGAACCTTTAGTCTTACAAACAAAGATGTTTTACAATTAGATATTTTCTCTATGGTAGCTCTTAAATAGTGTTTTCTTTTTTAATTTTTCTTCATTCTTTAATTCTTTTAGATTTGATTCTACTTCCATGATTTTACTGTTTTATTTTTTAAGCCTTCACATAGTAATCGTTTGCTCTTTTAGTTTCATTTAGGTTTTGTCCTAATCTTTCTACTTCATTTTTAAGAAAGTATTAGATTTCTCTTGTGTAAGCAAACTTAATTTAACTATTTTCATTTACTTGACTAATGTTTTACATTTTTCATATAATTCATTGAAGGCATCTTCAAGACTATCAGAATCAGATTCAGAACATGATGTGAAAGAGGTTTCAGAATTTATATGATCCAGTCCTGCCATGAGGGCTAGATTTGCCTTTTCTTCTTCTTCAGATTCTGAACTTGAAGAGTCCGAACTGGTGGCTTCTTCATTATCCCATGCTGCTGCCATTGCCTTTTTCTTGTACCTTCTAAATTTCTTTTCTTTGCCTTTCTTCTTCTCAGATCTTTTTGCTTGATCCTTCTTCTTCAGCTTAGGACATTTAGATTTGTAGTGTCCTCGTTGATTGCACTTGTAGCAGGTTGGTTCCTTCTTCTTGTCATTCTTGAAGAATCTCTTTGAACCAAACTTCTTTTTCTTGGCAAGGATCCTTTGCAGTTTCCTTGACAACATAGCTTCATCATCACTGTCATCTGATTTCTCCTTTGAATCTTCAGAGGAAGAAGAATCTACAACCTTCAAAGCATTTGGCATTTTCTTTTTCGATGAACTTTTAGAAAATCTTTCCATGTTAATTTCATGAGCCATTAGGAATCCAATTAACTTGTCAATGGAAAGTTGAGTTAGATCATGTGCTTCCTCAATGGCAGTGACCTTAGGGGTCCAAACATTTGTTAATGATCATAGGATTTTTCTTACAGTTTCTTCATTTGTAAGAACCTTTCCTAGTTAACTCAATCCTACTATTATATTTGAAAAATGATGTACATTTGAGTTATGTTTTCATTAAGAAGCATTTTAAATTGTTCATACTGAGAGACAAGAATACCTATCCTAGTTTGTTTTACTCTATCAGTTCCTTCATATGTGACTTGTAGTTTATCCCACATTTATTTACAGCTCTACAAGCAGATAGTCTATTGAATTCTCCTTTAGATAGAGCATAGCATAGATAATTTTTAGCCTTATAATTTAAAGACTGTTCCTCTTATCAGCTATGGAGAGAGCAGAGGTAGTTTCACCAAGAATAGTAAAATCACCTTGTTCTATTACCTGCCACAGATCAAAATCTATGCCTCTGATGAAGCATTCCATCCGCATCTTCCAATACTGATAATATTCACCATCAAAGAATGGTGGCTTGTAACAGACTGACCTTCATAGTGTGACTTCCAGCTACTGTCTCTTCTCAAATCTTTTGATTCTTCTGAGAAAACCTCAACTCTGATGCCACTTGTTGGATCGAGATGGCACTAATAATGTCCTAGAGAGGGGGGGGTGAATAGGACTTCTTGAGATTTTAAAAAATTTTATTTGAAATTAGACAACACTAAAATAGAATTGTTAGTGTTTAGTGTAGTGTGGATTCACGTGTAAATTGGCGGAAACAATCACACATTGCACAATAAATTTATTCTGGTTAGGCCCTTCCACATGGAAGTCCTACATCCAGTCCTCAAGAAAACCACTTGAGATTTTACTAACTACCAAGAATACTTGGCCTTCTCTTACCCTTCAGAGGTATTACAATCACACTTGCTCCCAAGCAAGTCTTCCCTCAACGGGGGTAAAATGAATACCTTTAACAAGGTCTTCCCTTCAAAGAAGGGCATTGCAGGAACAAACCTCCTGCGGGATACACAGATAGAATTGAAAATCACTTGTGCGTTTGCTCTGAAGGGTGAGCAAACATAGGGAATTCAGAAAGGAATACAAATAGAAATTGCAGCACTAATCCTTTCTGAATCAAGAAGGGTGGACTAGAAGAATATCTAGTTACACAAATTCCACCCAACACAAACAAGACTTCTGTGAAGAGGAGAGCTTGGAAATTTTCGGACTGTGGAAGCTCTCTATCTTGCAGCTCCATAGAAGGCTTGTGGAGGCTCTTGCTAGCAGAAGGCAGGAGTGAGTTGAATGAGTTGCTAGCTGTTTTCACACGCTTAGTGTTGGTGTCTTGTACAAACTTCGGCTTCTATATATGCTTCAGAGGATGTTTCCGTTTGAAAACTATTCGTTGGAGATCTAGCCGTTTGAGGAGTGACCATTGATCCTTTGGATGCAGATGAGATTTGGTTATCCATTAGTTTTTCAGTTTTTTAGCTTTCCAACGGCTTCAGACCATGCTTGTAGCTTCACAGCTTAGAAGTCAGTCTTCAATTAATGTTCTGTGAAAGCTCCATGCTGAAAACGTGCCTAATAAATGTTATGCAACAAGGACAAGAAAAAAGAAAAAATACCTCCATACTTTATGAGGTAGGTAAGTCAGAAATATATGTAAAGTATGGAAATTTCGGACAGACAGATGTTCAGGGCAATAAAAGACAGACAGATAGTTGCATCAGAAAGTAAGGTGAGGTTTGACATTGGTAGGTGAGCCACTGTTGGATACCCCATGCGTTTAATGGCATTAACTGCAAGACATCTGCTGAACGAAAAGAAAACATGAACTTCTGACATAAAGCAAGAGACCAATTTGAATAATATTTCAGACATTTTCACATATAATTTTTTGTGGTTGTTTTGAGTATAATATATCCTATCTGTCAGAATATATTTAAATAATAGTAACATGACAAGATATTATTCTAAATGATATACATGTACTATGTGTCTGCAGAAGATCTCATTAAGCAAATAAAATACCAAACAATTAAGATTTTATGAAACTATAAAATAATATTTGCATAAAAAAATGAAGTATAGAAGTTGAGGGAAGTCAGAGTCAGAAAGATATGTACTTCGAATCTCTTGGAGTCGAAGTCAGAATCATGAGAAACAGACTAAAATTCGACTCTACAAAAGTCGCAGTGAGACCATAGAATTCGACTTCATGCAAGTCGGAGTGATAGGCATCAATAGGTCATACTTCGACTACGACTTCCTGGGAGTTGGAAAAAACAATGCAGAGACTTCGACTCTTAGGAGTCGGAGTGGGGACTTCGACTTCTCTGAAGTGTTCATCAATCGGTATCGTACTTCGACTTTATATGAGTCGGAGTCCAGGATTCGACTTCTCAGGAGTTGGAGTCCATACTTCGTTTTCCAAAGACTTAAGTACAAAAAGGTTTCAACACTTTGACTTTCTGGAGTTGGAGTTCACAGTCGAAGATAGTATGATACATAGTGTATTCTGTAATGACCCGACCTCTCGGACCCCGCCAGGGACCCCGAAGCTCGTGTCGCCACCCACGGATCCGAAAATCCAAAAGGGTTAGAAGAATTTGTCTAGTGAGATATGTACTGAATTTAAATAACTATAATAATATGTACAATATACAAGGGTCTGTACAAACGTGTCCCAAGCAAAAGCATAGGTACCAGAAGAAAGGTGCAGTCCTTAAGGGGAATACCCCAAGAACTTGCAAAACACAACTCTCTGCTCACTCAGGTATAAGAGCTCACAACGCTCGCTCTCACTGCTGCTGACAACAACACGGTGCCACAGCCGCCTCTGCAACGCGTCTGACACCGAGCTCCCGTGACGACGAGCCCCTAGCTGAAGGAAGTGGGGGGGGGGGGTGAGCCTCGCAAACAAGGCCCAGTAGGGATACCAGTCCCTCACCGGCCAGAGCAGTAGGAACTCCGAAAATAGGAAACTACACTAGAAAGTTGTAAAGTGAGTAACACCTACAGCATGATACTACTAAGCAGCGAAGAAGAGAACAGTACAACGCCACGACCACCAACCGAGGTCGGGCCACACACACAACTCCCGCAGAAACCAACAGAGTCGGGCACACAGCGGAAGCAACCCTCGGTACACTCACCGAGACCACGCAACAACCAGGTAAGAACGACGTCTCACAGCAAGCATGGCCAACTCAAAACCTTCACAAGGTCGAGGGCCCACAAGATGAACCACCCCGGACTGTGGACATGCCACGAGGTCGGGAAGCCACACACGCGGTGCCACCATGGACTGGCACCAAGAATGGGACCATAGAACCAAGAGAACACCAAAGCGGAAACCACCAGAAGCATGGGTCTGCACAAGGCTAGACCAATGACGCCCACGGAAACTAGACACAGCCAGGCTATAACTGCATGCAAGCTAGGAAATGGATAACACTTGGAAACATCATGAGGAAACGTCGTCGCAACAATAGCAACCAAGCCACCGCCGCTAGGAGCCAAGAGGGGGACCCGCAGTCCACACACACTCTACTCACTAGCCTAGCTCCTGCCTCCGCCCCCGCATAAGGGTGAGACAGAGCCTCCAAGAACACACAACACACGCAACACCGCAGCTTGGCCAAGCTACGGCCTCACGCCTAGCACCACTACGTGGCTCCGGAACCAACGCAGAGAGAGGCAGTGAGACAAAGGACTAGCTAGCCTACACCGGGTAGAACTCCAGCCGTCCTCGGTGTCCCAGGCCTAACCAAGAGACTCTACAAACGACTCAGCCGCTATCCAAACCACCATTTTCCCCTCAGCTCTAGAGTCCACCTCAAGTCGGCTGCCAACTCAAGCACGCTCGTAGCCCGGAGCACTCCCTCAACAGGCTCCCGAGGATGGGGGTCCCATGTAACAGTAACAATCTTAGATCGGGGACAAGCCCTCAAGTGCCAAGCACCGGGCGAGTAGGCAGGGCAGCACAACAAAACCATGCCGAACTGTTGGCTTGTAACACAGACAAGCCCAACAAGCGAGAGGCATGCATGGACCCTCCAGAGGGTCGTCGGCCAACCAAATGCGCACGAGAAAGCCGGAGTCTCAGAACACTACCAGCTAGCATGGAAACTTGTCGCTCTGCTAATAATCGATGGACCACTGTCAATCGATTATTAGCCAGACGCGACCCTCCTAGCACCACTGCAGACACGGCCATGAAGGTGTTGAAGGATCGATAGAAGGTGTGGACAAGATCTAGAAGGGGGGGGGGTTGAATAGATCTAGGCCAACTAATGCGGAAGCTAAACCAGTTTTGAAAAACCTTTGAATCAGAGTTAGATTAAAAGCAAATTTCACAGATTTGAGATGACATTAAGTGAGTTAAAACAATTGGAGAGTGAAAACAGGTTGATTAGATAGATTCAAACGATCCTATGCATTCATCTATCGAAGAGTAATTTCAAACCACAAAGAGACCAATGCACAGAGATTTTTAGGTGGTTCGGAAATCACACCATGTGACTCCTACATCCACCCCTCACACACAGTGAGGATCCACTAACAACCTGGGTACACACCCACACAGGAGCCTGACAACTCCACAAGTGAGTTAGACAACTCACACACTACCTAGAGCAAGACTACTCTAGACTCTGAGCAAGACTGCTCAACAACCCAACTTGAGTGCGACGACTCAAAGACCTGAGCACACAGGCTCACAACCACATGCTAGAACAAAAACAACAAGATGCAGATCCTCTAGCAATGATCTGATCTATTAAGGCCAATTCAAGAAGTTGGTGCAACAGATTATGCACAACTTCTAGAATAGCCAGGAAGAGACAAGAAAGACTTTAGACTCTAGATTGACAATTCTTGTTCTTCAAGAAAACTCCCTTGTAGAGGCCGAAATGGAAGAATCTTGATCACTTGAAGTCCCTTGGCCGATGCTCTGCACTTTGATCTTGGGATCTTCCTTGAGAGCTTCACAATTGCAGGCTTCTACTTGATCTGCTCCTTTGAAGTTGATGCTAGTGCTTCATGTTGATCAGACTTCGATCCTTGTGCTTGGAGAAGGGTGAATTGAGGTGTGAAGCACAAGAGAGAGCAAGAACAGGGAGGAGAGACTCTCTGCCGCCGCTTGGAGGTTTCTGGAGGCTCTTCTGAGATTCTCTTGGGATGAGTGCCCTTAAGGAGGGTATTTATACCCTAAATATCCGAAAGATACCCTTGGGGTACGTGGGCACATGATCCAATGTTGATCTGACATCTCCCTGGGTGCCACGTGTCCAGGAGGAATCTTAAGTCACAGAGATTCCGGAGTGTGTCGACCTGCCCTTGAGGTGTGTCGACACACTGTCCCAGACTGGCCAAACAGTTCCCTGGAAGAGGTCTCTAGTGTCGACCTGAGATCAGGTGGTGTCGACCTGCTGTCCCAGACAGCAAAACTGGTCTTCTGGGAAGGCATCTAGTGTCGACCTGATCACCTCTAGTGTCGACCTGCTGTCCCAGACAGCAAAACTGGCCTTCTGGGAAAGGCATCTAGTGTCGACACTGCCTGATTTGGTGTCGACCTGAGATGGGGTGGTGTCGACCTGCTCTGGACTCGTGTCGACCTGAGATGGACTTTTCTTCACATTTCTGCCTTTGTTCTGAACCATTGTGTCGACACCAAGGTTGGTTGTGTCGACACTACCTTTGCAGAAAATGTTTGTTCCTGAGAAAATAAACACATAAATCATTAGATAAATATATTATCATGAATATCAATGATAAATGTGCTTGGAAACATGCTTTTTGAATATTGTAATTTCAGGTGATGTATTTTACATGTTCCAATGGTTATGCATTAAAATCACAACTTGTCATCATCAAAATATGAGGGGAAATGATTTGTTTTTCACACTCAACCCAACAATCTCCCCCTTTTGATGATGGCAACATTAAGTTCATTTTGAATTGAAAATTTTCAATGAATGTGATTTTAAGCATTTTCATTTTCTTTTATTTGTACTTGTCAAGGACCTTTGAACATGTTTTAGTGACATTGAGATTTATACACATTTGAAATACACAGGTCAAGCAGCTTGACAAGCATTCATCACATTCAAATTCATTCATAAGATTTGCAATCACATTCAATCACATTCAGGCACAAATAATGGGCATAGAAATTTCTATTCATTTCATTTCATTCAAAATGTGAACATTACAATTTCAAACAGACTTCTCCCCCTTTGACATTATCAAAAGAAGTTACATTACTGAGGAGGAGGAGGAGGAATGGGTAACAGAATTTGCTCAATATCTGATAGCCTCTTTTCCATTGAAGTCATACTATATTTCATTTGAGTTTGAAGAGTGGAGAGTCTTGTGTGCAGAAGATGCTCCATTCTTTCTGAATTTTCTGTCATTGAAGCTTGAAGTGCATGGAAGTCATTTGGCCTTGGCTGTGAAGAGGAAGATGAACCAGTTGACCAACCAGGCCTATTCAACACTTTGAATTCTTGCTTGAGTGCAGACATTTCTTCATCTATGTGAGCAGAGAAATTCTTCATATTCTCCAAGTCATCCACTAGATGTGCAAATGAAAGTCTTGTTTTGCTTATCTCAGAGTGTGTCTGCTTGGTGTTGAAGACATCAGCTTGGGAATTTGCCAAAATTCCCTGAAGAACTATCTCCAACTTTTTCTGGTGCTCCTTCAGCTCAACTGAAGCATCTGCCATTGTCCCAATCAACCTGTTGAACCTTTGGGCAGCATAGTCTGAGGCTGCCTTTTGCTCAATGAACTTAGCAGATACTGTGTTCTCCAATCTCTGAATCCTCAACTCAAAGTTTCTGACATGGTCTGAATAGATGTGTTCAAGGTGTCAAACTTGTCATTTAGGAAAGAGAGCAACTCTGGTGGAACAGAAGGTCCACCAAAGGATGAGGATGCATGAACTGGATGTTGTGGAGAAAAAGATGGTATTTCAGTGTCAAAGTTCATGGAGGAGGAAGGCTGAGGTGAGGTGAAAGAGGGGCAATAAATGGGTCATTAGCTTGAGCTGCCATAGGAGGCTGATCCTCATGCACTTGAGGCTGGTCCTCTTGCATTGGAGGCTGTTCCTCTTGCACTGGAGGCTGGTCCTCTTGCATTTGAGGCTGTTCCTCTTGCACTGGAGGCTGTTCCTCTTGCATTTGAGGCTGATCCTCTTGGACTACAGGGGCCTCTACTGCAGCTGGCCTGATCACCAACAATTCTAAATCCCATGAATTTCTGCACATGCTTAAAGCAGTAAATGTTTGACTTAGGGATTTTCTCTGATTTCTCATTCTCTAGAGGCACACCAAAGTGCTTGAATACTGCAGTCAAATGAGCTGCATATGGAAGTGATCTTTTCAAGTCTGCCCTGGTGGTCTCAGAGATTATCTGGTACATGATTACATGAAGGTTTATCTTCAGATTCTTGCTCATACAGAAAAGGACAAACCTTTGGATGTCTGTCAGCCTATCTCTCCCACCACCTTGAGGTGTGATGATGGTAGTGAGCATGTGATGGGTAAGCCTCAAGACAGGGGGAAAGGTGTTGGTGTTGAATTTGGTTACATGGGTTTGCTTAATGTCTGACTCATCTGCAGGCAAACCAGTCAAATGGTGTAGGCTTCATGAAGGTTGAATTCAAAGTTATGGTAGTCTTCACCTTCATCTGGGACTTTGAAAATTGAGGCAGCTATGGCTGTTGGCATGTCAATATCAACTTCCTTGACCTTAGACTTATACCCTTCATCTGTGCACTCCAAATTCTGATAAAACTCTTGGACAAGCCTAGGGTAAATGACTCTGAATTCTGATATGAAGGACTGCCAAGACTGAAATTGAAGAAGCCCAAGACTTCAGGAAATGCAGCTATCAATTCATGTCATCCAAATCTACTGCCCTTGGTTTCAGTATGGTCTTCCCGGCACTGAGGGGTTTGGAAGGGGGTCTCCTAGAGGGCTGGGAGGACTCTGATGAGGAGGATGATGATGAGGATGAGGATGAGGACTTCTCAGAGATGTCAGGAGAGGAATCTAGGGTTTTTCTCCTAGGGTACATGGACCCTTGACCTGAAGAGGAAGCCCTACCTCTCTTAGCAGATACAGACCCTGGCTGCTCAGCAGGATCATGTCGACGCTTTGATCTCCTTTCAGTGGAAGGAACCTCATCCGCTGGAATGGTCTTGCAGAGGCCCTTGATTTGGCTCCACGGCGAGGATGCTGCTTTGGTGCCATGAGAGCAGAGTGGAATCGGGTGCTGGAGAGAGAGAGGAATGAGAGAAATTGAATGGAGATGAGATGGAGGAGAGAGGAGATGGAGAGAGGTCAAAACCCTTGCCGGAAACCAGAAGAATGCCCACCGTCGGGTCGACCTGGAGAAGAAAAGGGGGTTTTGGATAACCTATCCGCAGGAACAACATGTTCTAACCGGTGCCCACGGTTTAAATGGGTCTGGCAAGGGTCAGTGTCGACACTAGAGGGTAGTGTCGACCTGACTCAAAGTGTGTCGACACTAGATGGGTTAGTGTCGACCTGGCCTGATGAAAATTTGGATTTTGAGTAGGGAAAAATTATGTGACTTTTGGGACATCTTTATAATGATAATCAATGGGTGGAATGATCATTTCAAGGATATTTAAGAGACTAAAAAATTCATTTGTTAAATTTTGCAAAAATTCAACACAATTCAAGTTTTACACAATATCCAACAGGATATGAGCATTCAGTGACTTGAGTCATGAAAATGATAATTTGAGGGATATAAAACATTTAACAATCAACTACACACTACCATATTCTTCAATTCCAAAGAGAAAAAAAAATCTTTTAGACTGAAAACAAGTGTGTTGACAGTAAACATTTTTAAGAACAACTTGATGATGGATAAGAATGATTCTTTAAAACAAATTCTCCAATGAATATATATTTTGTTTTGAACAAACTATCAAATGAGATATATCTTGTTCACTCAAGAACTAATGCTTTTTACACACTATAGTCCCTGGATACTGAAGATTTATCCATTATCAAGTCTCAAAGGGGTAAATGATGACCTTTTGACATGAAAATATACGTTTTTTAGACGCCAATATTTCCAGTTACTCAGTCATCATAAAAAAATAGGCATTTTATTTTGTTTTCATTTATTTTTGAATTTTAAACCCCTTTGAACAGAGATAGCATTAGTGCCTCATGACTTACATGGCACTTCATTCATTGTGAAGGTGTGCAGTTTCTCAGCACATGTGCCATTGCTCTGTTGAATGGACAAATTTTGGAGAGTTTTTGACAAAAAGATATCATCTATATCCAACATCAATTGCAAACAAAAACATGTTTAATTCAAGGCACACATTATCCTTCAGTCTTAGAAAGAAATCTGAATTTCTATAGTTTTGAAGAATATAGGTGAGAGTTGACAAATGAATGTAGTAGATCACTCAAAGGATCATTTTGAGACTCTAGACACCTGAATGAGGACATCATGCAAGGAAATTGATGTAATGCAAGAGAAGTTTTGAATTTTTCAAAATGTATGACTTGTGAATTTCTAGCTCCCCCTGAGATGAGGATTTCAACCATTTTCATCAGAATAGAGATATGCAAGTTTTGAAATCAGAAATAATTCTCTTTGAGCAACAAAAGCTCCCCCTCAACAATTGCATATTCATTTCTTGGTACTTGGCGGAGACATATACTCTCGCATAGTGAAAGTGTCCAGACAAGCAGAACTTGTCCTTCTTCAAATCACCATTTGATATACCAAGAAGTTCAACACAATGTGAGGTGAAGTGTTCATTGACCAAAGAATTAGAGGTGAAGTGGAGAGAGATATGATGAATCAAGGAAGCAAAGGAGTATGATGATGCAAGAACTCCCCTCAGGAAATGCCTAACACTCAACCCAATCCCAATGGACATTTACAAAGACCAAGTTCTCTCCTTAAGGATGAGAATCTACTGTCAGGAAGGGGTTTTGTGAAAATGTCAGCAATTTGTTTTCAGTTTCTATGAATGGAGTTCAAAAGATTTCTTTGCTACCTCATCTCTCAAGAAATGATGCCTAATTTCAATATGCTTGGTTCTGGAATGCTGAATGGGATTTTTAGACAGATTTATTGCACTTGTGTTATCACAAGGATGGGAACACAACCTAACTCTTGGTTTAATCAAGAAGTTGATGTTTCACCCAAAGAATTTGGGTTCCACACCTACCAGCAGCAACATACTCAGCCTCTGCAGTTGACAGAGCAACTGAATGTTGCTTCTTAGAAGCCCAAGAGATTAGGCACCCACCTAAGTACAAACACAAGCCACTTGTGCTTTTTCTATCTAATTTACAACCAGCATAATCAGCATCACAATAGGCAATCAAATCTAACTTGCAATTAGCAGGATACCAAATTCCTAAATCACATGTTCCAACAAGATATTTGAAAATTCTTTTAACAGCTAGCATGTGACTTTCTTTAGGATTTGATTGAAATCTAGCACACAAACACACACTAAATTGAATATCAGGTCTAGAAGTTGTAAGATAAAGTAGAGAACCAATCATACCTCTGTAGGTCTTTTGGTCTACTGACTTACCATTTGAGTCTTCTTCTATCTTAACATTTATAGTAATTGGTGTGTTGGAGTGCTTGAGGTTCTGAAAGTCAAACCTTTTCAGAAGTTCCTTTACATACTTGGTTTGACTGATGAAGATCCCCTCATGAGTTTGGTTAACCTGCAATCCAAGAAAAATTTTAGATCTCCCATTAAACTCATTTCAAATTCATTTTTCATTTGATTGGAAAATTCATTACACAGGCCTTTATTGGTTGATCCAAATATTATGTCATCAACATAAATTTGGACAACAATTATTTGATTAGTGACTGTTTTTGTGAACAAGGTTTGATCAACAGTTCCTCTAGAGTATCCTTTTTCAAGCAAAAAAGAACTCAAACGGTCATACCAAGCTCTTGGAGCTTGTTTAAGACCATATAGAGCCTTATGAAGCTTGAAAACATGGTTAGGATGTTTTTCATTTTCAAATCCAGGAGGTTGTTCAACAAAAACATTTTCCTTGATATATCCATTTAAGAATGCACTTTTAACATCCATTTGATAAACTTTGAATTTCATGGAGGATGCAAAAGCAAGGAAAATTCTAACTGCTTCTAGTCTAGCTACAGGGGCATATGACTCTTCAAAATCAATTCCAAACTCTTGATTGTACCCCTTTGCAACTAGCCTAGCTTTATTTCTTATGACTTGACCAGATTCATTCAGTTTATTTCTGAAGACCCATCTAGTGCCAATGACTGTTTGGTCACTAGGTCTAGGTACTAATTCCCATACTTGATTTCTTTCAAATTGATGAAGTTCATCATGCATGGCATTAATCCAATCAGAACTTGATAAAGCTTCATCAATTGACTTTGGTTCAATTTGGGAAATTAGAGCTAGTGGGTCTTCTTCAATAGCAAGCTGAATGATGATCTAGTCCTAACTCTATCATGCAAATTGCCAACAACATTATCTAATGGGTGATCTCTCAAAATTCGATGTTCAGAAATTACCTGTTGAGGGGTATTAAATCTGGAGCAATGTTACCTGATCCACTTGAAGATGGTGAATTGGTGTTCAAGTTCTCACCACAGTCTTCAAGCTCCTCAACAGTTGGTGAAGAGTCCACAATGAAGTCATCCTCTTCACTGTCTTGTTTTTCCCTGCAAGATTTAGAAGTTAGTTGAAAAGGAATTTTCATCAAATATAATATGAGGAGACTCTTCAACAGTTTTGTTTTTGAGAATGTACACTCTGAAAGCTCTTGACACTTCTGAATACCCAAGGAAGATGGCTTCCTGACTCTTAGCATCAAACTTGTCAAGATTTTCTTTATTATTGTTGTGTACATAACATTTGCACCCAAAGATTTTGAAATAGGAAACAGTTGGCTTTTGTTTTTCAGTAATTCATAGGGGGTTTTCTTGATTTTTGGTCTGACCAATGCTCTATTGAGAATATGTTTGCTGTTTTACAGCTTCAGCCCAGAAGGATTTGGGCAAATTACTCTCAAGGAGCATGGATCTAGCCATTTCCACAAGAGTTCTGTTCTTTCTTTCCACAACTCCATTTTGTTCTGGAGTTCTTGGTGAAGAAAACTTGTGGAAAATTTGAAGTTCAGCACATAAATCAGAAAAGGATTGGTTTTCAAATTCTCCCCCATGATCAGTCAAAATATTTTTGATTTTATATGAAAATTTGTTAGGGCAGTGGTACAGAATTTCCTGAATTCAAGGCAAGTATCACTTTTGTGGGACAAGAAGATAACCCAAGTAAATCTAGTAAAATCATCAATGATTACAAACCCATATCTCTTGCCACTTAGACTTAGAACTCTTGTTGGGCCAAAAAGGTCCATGTGAAGTAGTTCTAGTGGCCTAGATGTGAGTACCTCATTGAAGGTCTTAAAAGATTTCCTTGTTTGTTTTCCTTGGGCACAGATCCCACAAACTTGATTTTCAACATTTGAAAAGATTCAGGAAGACCCTTAACCAGATTCAGCCTTAACAATTTATTCAGGTTCTGAAACTTGCATGGCCAAGTCTTTTGTGCCAAGTCCATGCAATTTCATCTTTATTTGCAACAAAGCAAAGATTTTCAGAAAAGTTTTTATTAAGGTCAATCATGTAAACATTGTTTTCCTTTTTCCAAAAAATTTTATTTATCAGTTGATGAATCAATTATTTAAAAATAGATTCAAACACAACTTTGTGACCTTTGTCACATAGTTGGCTGATGCTTAGCAGATTGTAATCAAGACCATCAACTAATAAAACACTATCAACAGAGTTTGAGGAAGTTTGACCAACCTTTCCAGATCCAATGATCTTTCCTTTATTTTTACCTCCAAATGTACTGAACCACCCTCCTTTTCTAGCAGGAAAGAAAATTTGGCTCTATCTCCAGTCATATGTCGTGAACACCCACTGTCAAGGAACCACACATTTGATTGGGTGCACGACCTTCCTGCAAATCAATTAGTGGAGAGAGATTTTGGTACCCAAACAGAGTTGGGACCATCAGAAAGTTTGGACAATGTTAACAAATCTTTTCTCATCCAAATTTGACTTGTTTTTTACTTTTGTTTTATTACTTTGGTGTTCTCTGTCTTTTTCACTTTCTTCTTTTCTTTAGAATGAAAACACCAGTATTTTTGTTTTGGTAGGAGGGGTGTTTTGATTTGAGATTTTTATGAGGAGGTGGAATCCAAGGATTTTGTTGGTACATCAGAAAGTTAGGATAGAAAATTGAGGATGATACCAACTTGGGTTATGATACCATTGGCTCCAAGAATTAGTCCAATCAGCTTGATATGCTGTCTTGGAGGTCCAAGGTTCTTCATTAATGACTTCCTTTGACTTTTTCTTATTTTTCAGATTTTTATTTGAATTTTTTTTTTTGTGGTTTGTCTTGGTGATGTTGAGCAGGTCGACCTGTCCTTGACTGGTGTCGACACAACAGCCACAGAAGCCTTCTTCTTGTGGACTGGTGTCGACCTGTCAGGTGACTGTGTCGACCTGGTTGCCTTGTTTTTTGTTCTGAGTTTTTGATTTTTTGGTGTTTTGCTTGATTTTTGTTTGATTTCACTGTTTTCAAGACTAGGACCTTTGACAAATTTAATTAAGGGTGCTTTATCCTTTTTCTCACCAGATTTTCTTTCTTGGTTTTTGTTTGTTGAATCCTAGTCCATGAGAGATTGATTTCATATTTGTTCCCAACAAGGCCTCCAATTATCTTTGCCATTTGTGAATGTTTCAATGACTTTATCTTTTTGTCTTAGCTGGTTTTCCAAAGTTTTAATGTCTTCAATCTTTTGTTGTTTATCTTGATTTTCTTTTTCCAGCTTTTCAGATAAGTCTTTGAATTCACTGGTGGCCTTTTGAGAAGCTAGCTTTAGTTCATCAATCACATTCAAAGATTTTCTTTTTCTTCATTCAATTCTATACTTCATTTTCAAGTTCACAAATTCTTTTGTTTGAAGATTGGTTATGATAAATGTTTTCAATTTTCTTTTTGAGATGCTTATTTTCTTTTCTCATTTCAGTATATTTTTCAACTAATTCAGCATAAGCATCCTGCCAATCTTCAACAGAAAAATCTTCAAAAGAGGTGCTTACCTTTCCATCCGAACTGTTTGCCATGCATATCTCCTCACTTCCAGAGCTTGAGGATTTTTCTTCTTCTTCTTCTTCACTTGAGTCTTCATCAGACCAAGTGGCTACCATGGCCTTCGGCTTCTTGAATTTGTGAATTTTCTTGTGCTTCTCCTTCTTGTTCTCAGGACATTCTCCCTTCATATGTCCTGGTTTGTTGCACCTGTAACAAATGACATTAAGATCAGATTTCTGATTCCTATTTGAGTTAACATTAGAAGAGGAAATATTTCTTTTACCTGATGGGAATTTCTTTTTCCCTGAGAATTTCCTTTTCTGTATTTTAGGAATTTCCTGAATTGCCTGGTCATGAGGGCAAGCTCATCCTCATTGGACTCAGACTCATCAGAACTTGTTTTCTCTTGATTTTTGTCTTTGTTACTAGATGAGGCCTTTAATGCTACTGGCTTGGTTTTGATTATGTGTTCCTCATTTCTCTTTAGATTAATTTCATATGTCATTAAGGATCCTATCAACTCATCCAAAGAAATTTTGGACAAGTCTTTAGAATCTTCAATGACAGTGGCCTTGGTGTGCCATATTGAAGAGAGAGAACGCAAGATTTTTCTTACCAAGTCAGCATCAGTATAGTCCTTACCTAAGGCCTTCAGTCCATTGACTATGATCATAACCTGGCAAACATTTCAGAGATTGTCTCATTAGATTTCATCATGAACAACTCATATTCAGAGACAAGTATGTTAGCCTTGGTTTCTTTAACTTGAGATGTCCCCTCATAGAGTACCTCAAGTTTATCCCACATCTCTTTGGCAGATTTGCACATAGAGATTCTTGAGTACTCTTTGGGGTGAACAGCACATTGAATCATGTTCATGGCACTATAATTCATGTAGCTCTTCTTATTTGTTCCCTAGTCCAGGTTTCTTCCTCTCCCTGGTTTTCATAGGGACCTACTTCCACTACTTTCCAGATTTCATAATTTTGGGCTCTTAGAAACACTTGCATTCTATTTTTCCAATATGAATAGTCCGTTCCATTAAAGAATGGTGGCCTATTTATGGAATGGCCCTCAGCTATGAATCCTCTGGAATCCATTTAATTAAACAGATGGTGCAAGGAAGGAAACACTCATAAGCAAAACAAACAAGCAAACAAGCAACACAGAACACTCAGAAACTGCTCAAATCAGATCAGATCAAGTGTAAACCCGCTCTGATACCAATTGAAGGATCGATAGAAGGTGTGGACAAGATCTAGAAGGGGGGGGGGTTGAATAGATCTAGGCCAACTAATGCGGAAGCTAAACCAGTTTTGAAAAACCTTTGAATCAGAGTTAGATTAAAAGCAAATTTCACAGATCTGAGAAGATATTAAGTGAGTTAAAACAATTGGAGAGTGAAAACAGTTGATTAGATAGATTCAAACGATCCTATGCATTCATCTATCGAAGAGTAATTTCAAACCACAAAGAGACCAATGCACAGAGATTTTTAGGTGGTTCGGAAATCACACCATGTGACTCCTACATCCACCCCTCACACACAGTGAGGATCCACTAACAACCTGGGTTACACAACCCCACAGGAGCCTGACAACTCCACAGTGAGTTAGACAACTCACACACTACCTAGAGCAAGACTACTCTAGACTCTGAGCAAGACTGCTCAACAACCCAACTTGAGTGCGACGACTCAAAGACCTGAGCACACAGGCTCACAACCACATGCTAGAACAAAACAACAATGCAGATCCTCTAGCAATGATCTGATCTATTAAGGCCAATTCAAGAAGTTGGTGCAACAGATTATGCACAACTTCTAGAATAGCCAGGAAGAGACAAGAAGACTTTAGACTCTAGATTTGACAATTCTTGTTCTTCAAGAAAACTCCCTTGTAGAGGCCGAAATGGAAGAATCTTGATCACTTGAAGTCCCTTGGCCGATGCTCTGCACTTTTGATCTTGGGATCTTCCTTGAGAGCTTCACAATTGCAGGCTTCTACTTGATCTGCTCCTTTGAAGTTGATGCTAGTGCTTCATGTTGATCAGACTTCGATCCTTGTGCTTGGAAAGGGTGAATTGAGGTGTGAAGCACAAGAGAGAGCAAGAACAGGGAGGAGAGACTCTCTGGCCGCCGCTTGGAGGTTTCTGGAGGCTCTTCTGAGATTCTCTTGGGATGAGTGCCCTTAAGGAGGGTATTTATACCCTAAATATCCAAAAGATACCCTTGGGGTACGTGGGCACATGATCCAATGTTGATCTGACATCTCCCTGGGGTGCCACGTGTCCAGGAGGAATCTTAAGTCACAGAGATTCCGGAGTGTGTCGACCTGCCCTTGGGGTGTGTCGACACACTGTCCCAGACTGGCCAAACAGTTCCCTGGAAGAGGTCTCTAGTGTCGACCCTGCTGTCCCAGACAGCAAAACTGGTCTTCTGGGAAAGGCATCTAGTGTCGACCTGATCACCTCTGTGTCGACCTGCTGTCCCAGACAGCAAAACTGGCCTTCTGGGAAAGGCATCTAGTGTCGACACTGCCTGATTTGGTGTCGACCTGAGATGGGGTGGTGTCGACCTGCTCTGGACTCGTGTCGACCTGAGATGGACTTTTCTTCACATTTCTGCCTTTGTTCTGAACCATTGTGTCGACACCAAGGTTGGTTGTGTCGACACTACCTTTGCAGAAAATGTTTGTTCCTGAGAAAATAAACACATAAATCATTAGATAAATATATATCATGAATATCAATGATAAATGTGCTTGGAACATGCTTTTTGAATTTGTAATTTCAGGTGATGTATTTTACATGTTCCAATGGTTATGCATTAAAATCACAACTTGTCATCATCAAAATATGAGGGGAAATGATTTGTTTTTCACACTCAACCCAACAA